>JBBCBC010000018.1:35469741-35970947 GCA_037126765.1 Stenogyne calaminthoides
GAATAAGCTGATAGAGGGAATGGGTCCGAACTGGCTGTTAAAAAATCAAACAAAGGAAACTCAACCACGACGATCGGAGATCCCAAGAACTTGGTTCAAAATGGAAAACTAAGCTGCGAACGACAGATGCACAACACTTGAAAATCAAGATCATTCCCGACAAGACTGAAAGCCGTGTTGTTGAGAACCCGTGAAAAATGGTAAAGGTTGTTTTTGACTTTTAACCCATTCCTAAAAGCGTTCAGAGTGGATCGAAAATTTATCACTTAAGAGAGATCACATATGTAAACGAGAAGTCGAGGCCGTCACCAAATATTTACGGTTACTGCGCCAGCGCCCATGGCCAAAACGACAAAACGGTAGAACTAATCGTGAAATTAGACCGACATTTGTGTCGCACCGCCTCGTAGAAGGTATACACTAAAGTCGTATTAGTTCAAGGCATTGTCCACTAAACCACGTTGCAGCCGATGCTGCTTTTATAAGGAAAGTTCAAAGCCCACAAACTACTTTTTCCTTCAAGCAACAAAAGTCTCAATTGAGCCGAAGATGCTCCTAAACCAGATAGATGCAATTTCACTGTGGGGATTGTTGAAATTTGGTTTTGAAAGGTTCTAGCACTAAGTTTGACCAAATTAATTGAGGAATTAAAACGCTGATTTTGTAAATTCAACGCGGACAAGATCGATCTACTATGAGCAGATGATTGCAGATGTTTAATATCTCAAAAACCTAATTTAGGTGAGCGTAAATTAATTGTTAAGCATGGCATATTAATTCTACCAAAAGTAATTAACGGGCGAAAGGACTACGTAGTCTTCTCCCACTATCCCACATTGAAACTTAAAGGAAAGTTTCTCAGTATAAATACAAGCTTGTAGTCATGTTCTCCAAAAATGGTGCATTTAACCCTAACCATGAACCACACATGAGGCCAAGACGCCGCTCACCGAGCCCGCTACCGGGTCCTGGTTCCTGGGTAATTGGGCTTTAAATAATCTATCTTTTTTAGATACCCCAAACTCTTAAATTGGGCCATTTATTTTGAACTAATGAATTGGGTGACCCAATCCAAATTGGGTTCGCCCACGAGTCAAGACTATCCGGTACGGGATTCAAGGCTTATCCAGATTTAAATTTTGAATTGGACCAGAGGTACGTCAAACTCCGACGCCTCATGCTAATAAAACCGCCACTAGAATCGCGGGTCATAATCGACCACGGTTCGCGGGGCTTCCCATGCCTCCTCAACCTCCCTGAGTTGGTTCCGTTTATTTATAAAGACCCTCGCAATTTCTTTTCACCACTTTTCCAAACCTATTTAAATCGAATTCCGCAATTCAACAGTATATACTTTCTTCCCTCTTCGCCATACTCCAAATACGCTCGACGAGAGTATTATTTCAGTGGTGCTACTGATTTAATATCAGAACTGCTTTTACCTTTTTGGGGCAATTACGCACGATCACGCGAGCACTATTCAAAAAGGATGGTCTTGTGGGGAAAAAGGTGCGCCTTTAATTTCGGCTTGTTTTTTCAGGCCATATTTGTTTTTTCGTGAAAACAAAGGCAGATTTATTAATTTATTTCAACATTGATTGGCTTAGATAGATAGGAAAAGATTGCTTTTGGAAAAGCTAATTTGATGTTCCTGAAAATAATTTGAGTAACAAAGATTAACGCCAATCATATTATCCTTCATATGATATAAATACATTTCTAATTGGGCCCTGGAAAAGTATCAATATGAGCAGTCCTTGGAAACATACAAGTGAGTTCATTGAAGGTTGAGAATGAACTAGCAGAATATCATGAAATATCTTGCTCGGTTTAAGAAACAGAAAAGATTGGAAATAGAGGACTTGAAAGGGATCCTGCTGCTATCTTTTTGTACAGCATATTCTTTGTAAGTAAAAGTAATATTTGAATGATAATTTCTACAACTATTGATATTTATGTTTGCTTTTCTTCATACTATTTCAGGTTTTCAATCAATCAAGGCATCGTTGAAAAATTATTTTGGGCTTTCTTTCTTCCTAATAGTCCTGTTTATTTTTAAGCTTGGGTGTACAGTTCCATAAATGTCCCTAGTTCCTGCATTAGGTAATGAATGTCTTTTATTGTTCCAAAACTGTTCCTCTTGTTCTTGAGTAATGAAAAAATTAATAGGATGGTGGAATAGTTATAATAATGCTGTTTAGGTTCAAATTGTGTTGTAAGGAACATGAATTCAGGCTTCAGAGACAGTGGCGTCAAACAAAAACAAATATGCAATTGAAGTATGATGTATTCTTCAAGTGCATACTTTGCAACATATTTTTCTTAAGCTTTCAATTTAATTGCATCATACGCATAATGGACCTAACTGACCAGTGCTTGTATGAAATACCTGTTAGAGTGGCAGATCACTAAAGATTTTAGTGGTCAAATTTGGTCATATTTCTGCACATATTTCTGCCCTTGAGTACTGCTGTTGCTCGTGGGTTAGTTTTAATAAAAATTACCTTTCCCGATCAAAAAAAAAAAAAAAGGCCTAAATTACGTAGCATCTCCCACATTTAAAGATTTTAAATAAAATAGTATATTAACATTGTAATGGAACTTGACAGATGAGATAACTGATATTAGGTTGCTCATAATGTTAATACTATTTAACATTGATACTTGAAATCCTCACATTGAGATAACATTGTAATGGAACTTTTGACAGATGATTTGCTCATTACGACTCAGAAATTGCTCATAATGTGATTTGAGGATTTCAATTATCAATGTAGCTTGCAATTTACCCAAACAGGCTCAACAGATTTTATTTTTTGATTTAAAACTTTACTTTCAAATCCATCTATTTAGTGGGGTCTTAATGAATATCCAAACTAGTAACTGAATTATTTGTTTGCAGTGGTTCGAGCTTTTCAGTTAACGTTTATCTGGGCAGCTATATGGATCGCTAAAAAGGAACAGGGTCTGATACCGGGAGGGGAAGGATACAGGTTCTTATTGACCCCAATCTCTGCAGTTTCAGGCAAGAAACAATAGCTTATGTGAATATTTTTCGAACATCTCTATACCTGATATCAGTTCTTTGTTATCATGTATAGAAATGTTGTTCTAGTACTTCTGTTTCACTGGAAACAATCATAAAAAATTTCTTAGAATCATAACTGGAAAGAATTTGTTCTGCAGGATTTTAAATTTTGTACTCACGGGCTGGGCATATGATGAATCTTCCCAATCAGATTTGAAGATCGAGAGACGCCTACTTGACAAATCTTCCCTCATCTACTGTGCAAAAGGTGACATTTTGATCTAAAATTTTTATTTACAGCCAGGAAACACCTAGATAAATTTTATTTATTGGTTAACAAATCATGGTAATTAAATTTTTTTTTTTTTGTCAATTGGAGGAAGACACAATTTCTTGTAAAATCATCATTTCTCACTTCGCTATATTCTCTAATATATCATCCTAAACGATATCCAGTATTAAATTCATACAACATTATATTGTAAACATTACACTTTGTACTATCAATTTCATTTGACTTTGGAATTTGTATTCACACATTTCAAGTCATTTGTACTTTCAATTTTATTTGAATTTGTCCACGTTGTGGTTAATGAACTCAAATATTTAAAAATGAAAAAAATATTTGAACCCTAATTTAATAAAAGTACTAATACGGACATAAGGTTTAAATTAAAGCACAGAAACAAGTAAAAAAAATCATAAATAAACAGAGTGATACAAACAAGATGTCCAATGAGTACCACTGATCAGTTAAAATTTGGAAGCAATAATTCAAGGAAGTGCACATGTTTTATCTTTTTCTCATAGTCATTCTGATTTGAGAAAAGGCCAAAAAAACAGCATCCTCTTCTGAATTCTGATACATCAAGTGTGTGGGGCCTTCTCCACGTTGGGTTATTCCTGTCGTTTCTTGCATTTTATAGGAATAATCCTTTTCCTTATTTCAAAATTGTAGATGATTTTCCTTTTTATGAGGGTCATAATCAATTCAAGTCGATAACATTTTTTCGAAGTTTAAGCAAAAAGAAGAGGTAAAAAAAAAAGCATTATTTGTTTAGGTTGTATTGATAGATTGATAGTACAAGGGGTGAAAAAAGGAGAGGGGGGGCGAGTAATCGTGGCCTAGTAAAGCATCCCTCCTGACAAAGGGTAAGGCCTATAAATAACTAACCTCTTATCTCCTCAATTCTAAAAAAATACAGGCTACATTTTTATGTTAAAAGTAAATTTAAATATTTTTTTCTTTTTCAATCAATTAATGAAACTACTTTTTGTAATAATATGGTAGAATCTTGGATATTTATAAGGAGTATGCAGTATATGGTTAAAATTGAATTAACAGACCGAACTGAATCGAAATTCATAATTTGGTTTGGTTATTCGGTATTCACTAATTGATAGTTATTTGAATTTATGATATCGGTTAAAATGAAAAATATCGAACCTCAAAAATATATGTTCGATCATGTAATGGTTTTCACACTCTTTCGGTCGGATTTGGTGACAAATTATAGAATTTTTGGCTTGATTCAGTTACCACTATTCGGTTCATATTGGTGATCGGACCGACTAATGCTCCCCTCCATATTTATAGATACATATGCTGTCGTACAAATATGAGTAGAAGAGACTATGTGAACCAGCACAATACCTACTTTAAATATATACAAATATATTGATGATATGCACGTGGAAGATATTACCTTATTCTGTTTAACTACACTTTTATCAAATAAATCACACCGTTTATAATCTTGCATATTTTATATTGACACTCTTGGATTATATTTTACTTTGAGTTTTTGTAAATTTGATTTTGAATTTTAAATTCTAAAGATTATATTTATTTTGGATTTTTGTAAATCGATTTTGAGTATTAAAAATCCTAAAACGTTTTTTACTTCGAATTTTATAAATAAGTTTTTTTTTTTTTTTTTAATCGCCTTATCAACCTATAATATTTAACTATTACACAATCATCTAATTGTTATATCTCCTAACAATAACATAATAATATAGTATTATTAATGTTTACATATTCCTTAATAATAATAACAATATAATAATGTAGCATCATTCATTCTTACATCTTTCTCCGTCTCAGAAAAGAATGCAGCATCTTCAAATTTTGTGAAAAATAAAAAAAATTCTTTTATTTGTATTATTTAAATCAATTATAATGATATTGTGATGTGAGTTTTGAGTCTTTTTGTCATTTTAGGAAATTCTTGCGTTCTTTAGAAGAAAATAAGTATTAATTTTATACAATTAATTTTTTTTACTCAAAAACTTAAAATATAAACAAATGTTACCACTAACCAGGATATCATGAGTTGAAGACTATCAAAGTAGCTTTTATCAAATTAAAGCTTTTTAATAGTACTATTATACCACAAAATAATGTTAATACATTTCACCCTAAAACAGAAAAAAGTCTAAGATTACATTTTTTTTCTGACAGGAAGATTACATTTTGTTTGATTTTTGTCACAGAAGAACTATTAAAATCTGAGATATTATTACTGTTTCTTTTAAAACAGAAAAAAATAATAATTCCGTGATTACATTTTTTTTTAATTAAAATAAAGATACAATTATTTTTATAGTTCATCAAATTCTTATAGAAAAGATCTTCAAAATTAGAGACATCATAAAATAAAAATCTTGATTTGGGTCACGCAGTGTCAAAATATTGAGGCAAAAACATATTCTGTGAAGGAGTTCTATATTTTCAAATTTCAGACATAATAGTAGTAAGGGTTTTATTTTTTAATAATTATCCGACTTTTTGGTGTAAAACAAAATTACCTTATAATTTTGGGCAAACTATCATATTAATTCAGGAGGTATCAATGCAATTTAATGTGTGTTTTACTGTGGGCTTTAATTGCATTTATTTTGGCAAGTAGAGTTGGTCCTCGTGAAAAATGTTTATTTGCATGGTTTAAAACTGGTATTTTATCTCAATTGCATTTATTTGTACCTACTTTATTAAATCGGTATTTATTTTTCGCTTTTATTAAAGAATTGTTTCCAATTGTTCGTTTTTTATTATTATATTTATGAAATAATAATAAAATAATAAAAAATAAAGGATAGGCTTTGGTATTGTGAGAGAGAGAAAAATAATTGTGGAGAAATAGGTGGAAGAGTGGGTGGCGTTTTTTTGTGTGTGTTTTAAAAATCAGGATAAAAATGGTTTTATAAGTGGAGTTCTTTTTTTCCTTTAATCTGAATGGTAGTTATAAATTCGACGTCTATAAAAGAAAAGGCAAATTATAATGGGATTGAATTTTGAAAGATTATTTATTTTCACTAAATAATATCACTCCCATTATTGGAATCTATCAGTTATTTATAAATTGTATCAACGAATTGTATCAAATAAATTTTTGTAATCCACTAATTTTATATACGTTTTGAAATTAATTTTATTGTTTTTAATTTTTGATTTTTAATCATGTATTTAAAAATTTGAAATTGATTCTTTAATTTGTTAAGAAGAAATACATGTATAATTATTTTATTTTGCCTTTGATTTGAAATGGCCTTTATCTCTTTTAATATCTTTTTTGAGTGGGGTTTAAAGACAATTTATATATTAAAAACCAAAGTGAATCAGGATGGATTTATCGAATTAAATTGATCGAAAAAAAAAAAATAAATCAAAATATGCATTTGGTAATTTTTCAACTCAAACTATTATAATTAAAAAAATCTTTATGTCATTTTAAAAATAAAAAAATACAAAATAACTACATATGCAGCAATTAATACTTTAAAGATTTGCTACTTCAGATTAAATGATAATTTCAAAACGAAAAATTTATTGAAGTATGAAAAATTTAATCCCATTTATACAGTACTGCGAGAAAATCCCATTCACTTACCATGGCTGTGTATATGGAAAAATTCTTCTGCAAGATAAAATTTATGGGAAAATTCTTTCTGATAACGCAAGAAAAAAAATTTGCTTGTTTTACCAAATGAATCTTGAAGTCTTGAATATAATTTTTTAACGTACCTGTAAACTCGAATTATCCCATACTTTTGTATCTGTAGCAGCACGATGAATAATATATACTCACCCAAAAACCCCAAAAAGCACCACCGCCCCTTTTTCGTCTGAAAAAATTTTCCCTCTTTCTCTCTTGGTCAAACAGAGAAACAAAATCGAATCGAATGATGTGCGATAAAGAGAGCCCCCAAAATGCCAATTGTTAATAACAAGAAGAAGAAAAGAAGAGGCGGTGCCAAGAGGAAATTGATTGCAGAGCAAACTGCGGTTTACAAAGCAGTGAGTGAATGGGTTTTCCTGGATCGTTCAAATACGTAGCAGTAATTGACGAGTTCTGTGGATGCATTTCTTGATGATTTTGGGGGTGCAATGCCAACCCAAGGAAAAGCTTGTGTTTGAATTTCACTGCCACACAACATGCAGCGATGGCTTTGTCCCCCTACCAAGCTTGTTGAGAGGAAGCGCATCAGAATGGGGTGAGATTTCCTTTTTTGCCTTTCTTTTGATTGCCTTGTGATGTCATTGGTTCTGAGTGAATGCTCTGAGGGAGTTTTGATGATTTGATATCTGCTGATTTTAAATGGTTTGTGTGCTAGTTTAAATGAATGCTCTTTGTGAGATCTTTCGTTTGTTCCTTTTTGACAATTATTGTTGATTTATGTTCTCATGGTCCAAATTGTGTTTCTTGGATTGGTTTCTGTGGAGTATGTTAGAACTTAATACATTGAACTTTTTGAAATGTTTATATAACATTCTAATCTCTTAAAATATGGTGCCACGTAGAAAATTTTACAATTTTGGATGAAGAAGGATTTTATCACTTTTATTGTGTTGAGCATTATCAAACAAGATACTCCAGATTTAGAATGTTGAGATGCAACCTGAACTTCTCAATTTCTGCTACCTCATTTCAGTGTCTCCTGTAATTCATTTATCACTTCAGCATCCTTCAACGGTGTTTTTCATCTTATTTTGCATTCAATAATCTGATGTTTTCCAATTATTGTTCAGCTGTATTGATCTTTTGAAGTTGTCTGTGATGATTGTAATCTTGTTAAGTAGTTTCTGGTTGGTACTAAGCAAAGGATTAACCGACTGTTAATGCAACTGTTATGTCAGGGAGACAAGGAAATGATTAAAATTAAAGGATTGTTTTTGTATTATCTTAATTTGAGGAAAATGTGGCAGCAATTCAATGTCATTAAGTTAATTCTAAAATAGCATCTAGAAGTTCCTTGAGATGTATTTGGCACATTTTAACTAACTAGAATATATGAACTAAAGTTATAAGTAATCACAAAGAGAGCAAGTACTGCAAATATCATATTTTTCATAAATGGCTAAAAAGCTATTGCAGTTAATGCGGAATCATCTCAGAGCTGATCCTATGTCCTATGTCATAAATTTACAGTAATAAGAAAGTGTGTGTCACACTCTTCACTATGTCATTCATAATTTATTTCTCAGCAGTTTCTCTATGCAAATCAAATGTAGAACATGTCATCCTTTACGTCTACTTTATCCAATGACACTGGAATTGTTAACGATTTTTGGCCCCATAAGGGCTCATTGATTCGGGTATATGAGACCTTCATTAGGCCTGTAGTTGCTTTGACCTTTGTGGTACTTCTGTTTAAAGCGCATCGCCTCCAATTTCCAAGAAGTCCAGATTCACTTGTCTTGTCTCATATAATTATGTTATTTTATCCTCCCACCAATTTTAGAAACAATAAACTCCAAGTGACATTGGCTCGGCTTAGTCTTACAGTACTAGCAAAAGAACCACTGCTTTAATGTAATCTAAGAAGGAGACATGGAAAAGCTGGGAAAGGAATTTGTGTGAATGAGAAGAATCATTCACGATTTGGTTGGATTATGTAGCCCTAAGATTTATAGTTACAAATTAATTCATGAAATATCTAATATTTATATAGTATGTTTCAATATATTCACTCCCCAATACCTAGCTGGTGAGTGTCTTTAAAACTGTTTTGGATTTCCCTTTTTTAATAATAAGGTTTCAAAAAGTATTTTTCCTGTCCTTTCTTTTTCATAAACAAGCCTATTTTTCTCCCTCAGTCCAAATTGAATTATGATGTTTCATTTTAGCTAGTGACATCTCCTGTTCTGTCTAATAGAATCCGAACAATGCCACTATTTCATTCTTTATGAATTATCTCTCAGAGGAACTTGAAGGCATTGTTTTAAGTTAATACATGTAACAGGGTGAATGTCCTGGCTTTGACAGACCATGATATTTATGTATGGCATGCCTGAGCCGTGGCAGCAGCTCAAGATTTGGCATCAAAATCATTCCTGATGTTGAAATCAGTGCAATATTTTACTCAAGGTTAGTGTTTTCCCTCAGTTTAGTACTTTCTATATAAAGGAAGTGCTGCTAATTAGTTTAATTTTCTCCACAACTGAACTAGAATTCTGGGACACTTGGCATCATCTTGTATTCTCTTTTAAATGGTTAACCTATCCTTTCATTTATTCCCACTCTTGTGCACTTATCAAGTATAGTGCTTAGCAGGATTCAGCTCCTATTCTAGCTGCCTTCATGCATATCTTCTTGATGTGCTTGTAAATGACTTTGCAGAGGGACCTAGGGAAGAAGAACCGTTCATCCTTGCCTATTACTGTAATTGTGGGCCCAAAACCTGAAGTGTTGGATAAGTTTCTAGGGGATATTCGGGAGGGGCGATTCCTCCAGAGCAAAGAACATGCGTTTCAAAGCTGCACAAACTCAAGTTGCCAATTAGATGGGGAGAATGTGGCAAAGATTGCAGGGAAAAGGTGTTGCCCTGGAAGTTTCATATAGCTCGTGCTATGCTTGAAGCTGGATGTTGAAAAATCTGAAACAGGCATTTGCCCGACATCTTTATGATGGGGACCTGCCATCCCACGTAATTTTTATTATTTTATTTTACTTTGGGATTAATTACAATTGATGCTTTGTGAGAACAATGGATTACTAATTGTTTCCTCTTATTTGTTTCCAGTGGAAGTGAGCCCATAGCCCAGAAGAGGCAGTGCACCATTGTCATTGAAACGTGGGGGTGTTAAGCAGTATTAGCACATCCATGGGCTCTGAAAAACCATGCTGTAATCAGGAGACTGAGGATGCAGATTACATGGTCCTAGAGGTTTAGAAGTGATGGAAAGCTGTAAAAGTACTACACCTCGTAATTATCTGATTGATTCTAATCCAAAAATGGTGTTACTAATTATGTGTCACTTTGCTAATATCAACAAATATTTACCCTTCTTTTCCCAAATACCCTATAAAAATACACTAAGCATCTTTCTTTGTAATCATAATTATAATCTTATTAATATCATCAAGTAGTAATAAATAAAGAAAGGTCTAATAGTCTTTGATATCTAATTAATGAAATATTGGTTTGTGTGAATGGATAAAATCAGATTGATAATTATGAATGGGGGTAGTAATTCATTATTTTATTTACTAAACTGAGGTAGTTCATTTACCCAACTGTGCTACTTTTTTATATTAACATTTTGCTCTTACTACTATCTAAGTTCCAAAGAGACCAGATGTCACATAAGCATGATGCCAAGTAAATTGTAGAAGTAGAGAATTATATTATGGATGATCAACTGGACTTATGCATATATAAATTTGTAAGGGCCTTTTGCAACTTATACATGGGCATTTAGTGTATCCATGACTAGTTATGTTCATCACCAAAACAATGTAGAAGACTCTTTGCATAGTATTCTGAGCTGTTGAAAGTTTTTGGACTTGGAGTAGTTTTCTTGTCCTAGTAGATATACTTTTTAAAAGTTTTTTGTTCATAATTCATCAATACTTTGTTGGTATGCAGTATATAGTGATTTAGCTGATGCCCATGATCTTTTACTGAGCTTGGAGGGTCTGATTTATCATGGAGAGGGGGCAGCACGAGTCTGATGTGGGAAGTTCAAGCCTTCCAGTATTAAACATGCATGAATTCTGAAGGTGGGCTCGACCAATCTGGTAAAGGCGCCATTCGGAGACATTCTACAAACTACATCAAAGATCCTTCAAATTTAAATTTGCAACACATTATCAGATTTGAAAGGACTAAATCCAATTTGCCTTGAGTGCTGCCACTTTGAGTAATGCTGATGAGTTGATAAACCAGTGTCTAACATCATGGCTTTCAAAAGAAGAAAGGAAAATGCAGAGTTTGCGACGATTAAGCAAACCTTAGTCAGGCAATTGTTGCTCTGGGAGATGTTGAGGCCCACGTTTGAAGCAAGAATTTTCGCTTCTGTGTAAGGTATTTTTCTTAGTTTTCCTTCCATACATCTTAGGTGACAAGAATATCAATCTTAGAAGCATACTTCCTTTTATGTGTTATTTTTAAGTTCATTTTTATAACTTGCAACTATAGTATGAGGCAGAACTGTTGAAGGCTAAAATTCATGTTGAGATTTGTAATTTGTGACATTTATTGAATGGGACATTTTGTTGGAAAATCACATTTGTTCACCTGAATGCTTGGTGTTTTACTTTGTATATTTTGTGTTGCCTTGTTTTTTTTAATACGTTTAGTTTTTTACCCAAGTAATTAAGTAAAGTAATGCACCAGAAAGGACTTTACTAAAATCTACATTTGAAAAATATCTAGGAGTACAAATTCACATGAGACAAGTATCCAAACAATACAAGGTCTCTAAAAGCAAAACTGTTCGAGGAAAAAGCAGGATTTTTCTAACATAGTCCATAGTTTGAAGCATTATA
The DNA here is from genome assembly GCA_037126765.1 of Stenogyne calaminthoides. NCBI lineage: Eukaryota > Viridiplantae > Streptophyta > Magnoliopsida > Lamiales > Lamiaceae > Stenogyne > Stenogyne calaminthoides. Next base: position 35,481,544 of record JBBCBC010000018.1, read on the forward strand.
CATTTTTGGATGTAACAATTAGAGCTTCAAATGTCATCTGTAAGCCACTTTGGAGCTCGATCCTAAGCCCGACAAGGATCAAAGTATTCAATCATTGCCCATAGCTGCTGCCCTTCTCTTTCTCGTTTCAACATAACTTAAACTACGGTTTCATCTTTAAGTTTCCTCAAATCCATTTTTTCTTCAGCGCTTTCTGCCCATGGTAAATAACTGAATCCACTATCCCAGCAACGGTAAATACACCTGAAACATTGTTTAAATTAATGAGTAGAGCTTCATATGATACTTAAATTTTACCAAAGTAAATTGAGGATGCTGAAAAAAAACATGAGTTTTACCTCCGACTATAGCACAGATATGTGTTAGAAAGTGTAAGAATGATGTATGCTCTCTGTAGAAGTCACCTGTAATGCACAAACATTCACATAAGTACGTTAACGGGAAAATCAGCCTCATAAAGATAACCATAGAAAAAAGCTGTGAAAGACTCAGAAACTTCTGCCAGAAGTATGGAAATCACTTTTACTTTGCATTAACTCATTCAAATGATATGCTGATATTCACATGCAAAACTACTCTGTATGAACTCTTCTACAGAAGCAATGCTACTAACCTTAATAGGGAGAAAGACTATAAAAGAAGAAAACTCCAGGAGGGATCTGAAATGGTCTTACGTCAGAGCTCTTGTAAATGTTCGGTCACTGAGAACTGTATGACAAAAGTATTGTATTATAACATGGAAATAACAAGATATTGATTTTATGGAGATTCCATATATGAAAGCCTTTGTATACCTGATTTGAATTGAATTTATATGGCCTCTAACACTGGTGTAATCGGTTGGTACCACCTGCAAAAGTCGTACCAAAAGAACTTAGATAATGAGACTGGTGTGCAATAATTAATAACTAAAAAGAAGAATTACACAACTTTCACGAATGCAAGTGAGAGCGAGAGAGAATATCAAAGAGAAGGAATGGTATCCTGAGAACACTGACTTGATAAAATACTGATACCGCCATTTGGCTTTGCTTGCACCGCATTGGATCTCTGGAATATTAGTACAACGTTTAGTGATGCTACGCCAAGGTTACAAAAACCAAAATAGAAAAACAATTCACATTCACCGGCTTCCCTCAAGGTTTCATTTTTCACTTATTTATTTGAGTCCGCAGGATCTAGAAAAAAAGCTTTTTTCCTCTCATACTTTGGACAATAAAAACCCAAATGATTAGGACACACAAATGACACGAAAATAATTAACAAAGTTTAAAAAAATATGATATGAAGGGCATCATTCTTTAAATGGACACTTTGTCGTGGTTATAAGGCTATCGGTCACAAGATCTTTTCCAAATATCAATTGCATGAAACACGCATTCCATATGGTGATAGCTTAAAAAATGTGCAAAAGAAATTGAAAAAAAGAGTAGAGTACCCATCCAGTGGATTCACAACTTCAGGAATAGAATCTCCAAATGATAGCTTGTTAATTTTTCCTGGCTTATCTGCATAGCATAAGAAAGCATTAAAATGAAAGCATAAACAATTGAAATTCAGATACTAATGTATAAAAAAGGTTTTATAAAATGAAAAAAGAAATGTAACATCATATATGAGAGACCAAAGATTTTTCTTACATTATAACTTTCTGTCTGTATGGATAACCGTCGATCAATTGAAATTAACTGATGAATGCTTTTCCTAGGGGTAAAATGAAAATTCCCAGCCACTTTGTTAACCTCCAGAGATCCATGTATATTACATCCTTCACCATGTTCTTCTTTCACTTGTCAAAAATCTTCTCTTTTGCACTGTATAACATAAATTGAAGACAGTTATTTGATGGCACAAACAATTAGTGAGAGTGCTACAGTCAATTGACTGTTATAGAAAAGCAATTTCTTTCATATATATATATATATGGCAAATTGATTTTCCCACCATTCCTTCTTTTTCAATTTTAAAATACCTAAAAACTTTATATCACCTACTTTCCAGATGTTGTCTTTACTTAGCTAATACAAAGAATAAAAGAAACCCAAAGCTTTTTGAATGGTAGAATAATTGTCAAGTTCTATATCATATATAAGCACTTGCTTGATACCTCCCAGGAAAAAGCATACTACTATCTTTAAATGCACAAAAACAGGTCAAATGCCTAAAAAGTGAGTAATGCTAAATAATTGATTTTTAGGCATAGATATTAATAAAAAAAATCCGTTAGAGTATTCCCCAATTATCTGGTGTTGAAAGAACCACCGGTAAATATCAAACTGTAGCAAATTGCATAGTATATTTAACCAATATAGATAAAATAGATCAGCATGCAAAATTAAACTCTGTTAGTAGACATCAAGTGAAGTATCAAAAATTAATCTGATAAAAAAAAACAATGAAGCTGCCAAAGAGTACAAAACCATATCAATTAAGACAATCCCATCATTATTGCAGTAATAATCTTTTGGCCAGCCAAATAAGCGAATCTATTGATGTAAAAACCAAATTAAGGGTTCTAACTGACATGATCTCATCTTTTATTGGAGAGTCTTCTAGGAAACAAAGCATATCTATATTTACCAGGGTACCCAAAAATGTCAATATTTAAATAACTGATTCTGACTGATCAACTACAACAAAAGTAAATGAGAATGGAACATGAAGAAAAAGTGATTAATCAACCTGGTCAATCAAATCAGTATTTTGTAAGTCCCAAGCCCTCTTACGATATAGTTTTTCCACGAACCTCTTCACATGAATTACAGCGGTCCTCGTCAGACTGCAAAGAGGATTACAAGCACCAATTAACCATAAACCAATCTGCAACTGCAAGTGCTTAAATATTATTGGGCAGCATGTATGAATGGTATAATAAAGTAGAATTCAGGAAAAACACACATGGAAAAAATTATCTTTGGGAAAAGGAACAAAAACAAATTAGCATATTATAACAAACCTGGGATGGAAAACCCGTATCTAACCCAAATCACTCTCTGTGTGTACAGTCAAAGTATATTACAAGCTACAAGCCAAAATATGTCAATGGTATGTGCAAGTGGAAATAAAAATCTTCTCATCAAACGAGAAAAACATTTTTCTTGCTCTGTCTTAATTAGAGGTCTTGCACACAAAGAGAGGAAAAAAAAAAAACTCTCATTTTAGTCTCTGTTTTATTTGCTAAACTTTAATAGGCTAGCAATAAATCCGCTTCAAAAATCAGTTCAATTAAATTATAAATGAAGATAGTTGAAAAGATAGAAATACCGCTCTGCACCAAAACATGAACCACAATATTTCTCGTTGTGCTCAAGCCTGCCACCATGTCTTTGTAAAGGCCTCTCAATCTGATATTGACAAATTCACATGGATTTAGTCCACAAATGAGTGCAAATGCAAACACAAACACATGAGGAAAAAAAGAGAGTGAACTGGCGAACCGTAAATATACAGACTTGAAATTGAGCTGAGATAAATACTACTGCAAAAATTCAACATACTGTTGATATAGTAATTATCTTGTAGACTAGAAGATATGATTTTGCACTAAGGCATATGCAGCCTAAATAGTTTGATCAAGCGCGGTTTCGTTAACAGATGCTAGTAGAGTACTTAATCAAATTCAATACAGCAAAAGAAACATGTTTATGCTCATTTAGTTAGCAACATACTCCTATCATTTAGGAAACAATTAATGCAAAATCCCAAATGTCAGCACATGCTAATTTATCAGTGTATAATTTATCACAATAACAATAAAAAAAAGTAAAAAGAACAATATCTATGCTGCACTAACAAGTCAGGCTGCTGATACTTAAATAAAGACAGAACCTAAGGTTAATCTTATTTCAATTAGAAATTTTTCATGTGATTTTTTATTTGAAGATTGGCTACAAACCTCAGTGCATACTTAATCAAGCCTACACAGAATACGTTAGAATTTGATGCACATTTATCTGATATCATAAATATCACTAATTAGTTCATTCATTATAGCAGAATAAATAATTTTTAGTGCATGCCATGAAAACATATGACAGAGGACAGATGTGTATTGAGCTTATATGCAAATTCAGACAGATTCATGTATCAAACTTACCTTGGGCGCACCAATTCCATCTTGTCTCGATTCTATCACATTACAAGTGAGAATCAATTCTTTCTTGAAAATATAGTGTTTCTGCAAATTTCAGTGAAAAGATCAGAATTGTTGATAATGGTCCAAGCAGTAAACTTGACTATAAGATGTTCAAACAATGGACCAAGGGCACGCATACTATGTTCAGATGTTGCTCCCCACTGATATCCATGGCATCAAGACTCAGTAATGTGCATGGGAATGGCAGGAAAGGTTACATCAAACTGAAACCAAAAATAGATGTAAAGATGGTAAAATCTTCACAATTAACCAAAACAAAAATTAAGCCAGAAATGAGTGTGTCTATTAAGAAATAAAAATTACTAGCATGTAATGTCTCATATCTTCAAGGTTTATTAACTGGGTAATGTAAGAAATAACAGTCCAGTAAACTTGAGGACTCTTCCTTTTTATCAAGATTAGACTATGAGCCTAATATCATACACAGAGTTGAACATTCTTCATGGAAAAGATATTTCTAAGAGACAGTTTTCTTACATTGATCACGTAATTTTTCCTCCCTGGATGTGTCCTACAAGCTTTGAATCCCAGAACCGTGTTGCAAGGTATAATCCTGCATTAAGAGACCAATAAACATACCGAACAATTTAATTAGGAAGAACTGTGACTCTGACAAACAAGCATCAAACTTTATATTGCTCCTGAGAAATTTAGCAACAATGTAGTGTATCAATTTACATTTTTTCCAACTATTTTGCAAGCAATTTATTCGTTAGCTCAACTGATAACCTACGAAGCATCTTAGCTCATTAAATTATCATTAAATAGATATCAGGTTCTAATTGATTAAATATGCTTACAATGTAACGCTAACCCAGAATTTGCTTTACCGAAACCATATATGGTTAGCCATCGCATCCAGATTCAGATATTCAGCAATCTCGATGTAATAGCACCAATTAAATCTATCTGCCAATATGTCAGGTCTGCTATTTTACTATTTTCTTGTTACTAGGGACAATGGTGCATTCACATCTTAACTAGTTTTATATCAGCAGGAAACCAGAATCTTAAAATCTATCATCCTGCTTAACAACTATCTCCAGCCACAATCTGTAAATCTCAAAAAACCTTTACTTGATCTCAATTTATTTATAATCTGAGCAGCTTAACCAGCAGAACCCAAACCTTATTTGTTAGATGATGCATGAGGATTCTATTAAAGATAAATGTTAATTCTCGGCGCCAAATTTGTATATCTATCATACTCATCACACCAAGGAAAACATCATTAGAATAGGCTGAAAATCTCCGCTAAGAGGGTGAGTTAAAGTAGATATATAAATTGAAAAAGGTCATAAGTTATCTTGATCAAGCCACAATATCTTCCATGACCCCGATCAACATGTAAGCTTCACACATCTTCATCTCCGCTCAAATTCATATCTAAGCATTTTCATTTACATCCCATAAGCATCTATCAACAGTTCTCAAACAAAAGATAATATTAATGTCCCAAGATTTTCAAGCACTACTTAGCCCCCATAAAAGACAACCAAGATACCCATTACTTCTGCCTAAACAAAACAGAACATCAAAGCTAACAATAAACATCCGCAAGCAGAGACACAAATCAAGCCAAAACATTCACGAAACCTTGCTAAATCCAACAAAATAGCATCAAACAAAAGACAAAAAGGCTAGAATGTAAAGAACACATACTGAATTCCGATAAGAAAAGCAAAGTAATAACGATGGAAGATGCGAGGGTGATAACACCACCGGAGAGCGTCCGGCTGTGGAAATCCTCATTGACTTTGGGGATACGAGTCCAAATTCCGCAGCTTATTGAACACCTTCGCCATCAATTGAATTCAATTCAGAACCCTAAAATTCCCCGAAATTGATACACTATTCGTTTTATTGATTGGTGAGGAAACGAAGGATTGTAGGGGCGCCGGCAATGGAGAAAAAAGAAAGGGTTTGACTACGACGAAGGTGTTTTTACGCCTCCCCTTTTCTTTTTTCTCCAATTTAAATTAGAAAAAGAAGAAAATGGGCGAATGTTTTTTCGTTTTATGTTTTGGAAATTAATATACACCTGCTACTAAAAACTAAAAGTTGCAACTTTCGCGAAAATGTTTGGTCCATTTTCGTTTGATTTTCTACACCTTTTCGTTGACATCAGTGTTTTACGTTGATTTTCGGGAATTCCTATCATTAGTAATATCAAATCTATCCTTAGTGTCCCAAAAAAACTCAATCCTTATAGTTGTTCATTAAGTACCTTCCTTTTTTATTTTCAAAAAGAAATTAATTAGTCCGACTCTGGCTGGATTTTTGGTCACCTTAATTAATCAACTTTGGGTTGAGGGAAAATTGCAAAATCTGATCCTCTTAACATTGGAGCCTTGCATAAGTTTCTTTTCGAAAAAAAAAAAGTACTTGCTGTAAAATTGTTTTAAATTTTTTTCATTTGTTGTCACGTAGCAAAAAGTGCAAGTGGAGAAGGAAAAAAGGAATTAAAATAAAACAACATCAATACTCAATAGCGTGTTTGTTCGAGGACATAAAATGGTGTTTGGAAACATCCAATAATGATGAGTGATGCTGAAAAAAATTGTGTATTATTTTTACCATAAAAACATAACACCAAACTGCAGTTTTGTACTTTCTCGTATTTTTATCATATGTTTCCACATTTTGGATCATTTATTCGTGTTGGTAGGTATATTCAATCCGTTGATACTTTTTTAGCCGCCCATGTGTCAAGCATCAAGAATATAGAATCTGAAAGTAAACACCAAAATCAATTGTTGAAATATCATTCCCTCTCAATTAGATCACAAAAAACTCAAGTTACACAACTTCACGTTTCTATTTTACACAAACCATAAAACTACTTGCACTTGCAGTCATCGATCGATCAGAAACCCCCCATTCCATTGGCTGTTTCTTCATCATCATTATACATAACCTCAAGCGATTATAGTAGGCGGGACTCGATACAATCTACTGGTGCAACACAATATATATACATATTGTAAGAGAGTGCCACTTTGATCATCAAGAACTAATTTGGGGAATGACTTCACATCAAATGCTTACCGTGCTAGGCAGTGATTAAGTGGGCAGGCATAGCAGATGATTAGGAAGGTCTGTGAAAATAACAAGTGTGCTATTGAGCGGTCGATCTCATTAAATTGCCCGTTTCCATATCCAACAACCTTCTGTACCCACCCACAACGAACATCATAGAGAGACCGTTGTATATATATATACACAAATAATGAAAAATTAGTAAAATTTTGCTGCTTTAAAATGCCTCCATCAATAAAGAACACAGGAGAAATCAATGAAATAGGTGTCATACTTATTTTCTCCTTCAGGCGTGAAGGCTCACACTAGTACTTGTTGGATCCCCCAACTACCATTCAGGATTTGATTTTTATTATGTCTTTGTTCAGCACTAAGCCAGGCCAGATTTTAAACTGTCCCTTATGCATATCTTTTGTTCCTAAATCCAACTGATCAACACATGTCCAACACAATTCGCTCAATATATTCAAATATGTAGCATGATGTCATGAATTTCAATTGGTGTTCCAGACTGTTTGATAACAGACTAATTGTGATCATATGCAGAACTATTTTTATGCATGCTTCTTTTCAAAATTTTGAGGCAAGACTCACAAATGTTTTACATCACCATGACGCATTCTGAAATCATATAAATTGTTCTCATCCATTTCAGACTGTTCGAAAAATATATCATATTTGTTACGATATGGAGCTCGATGGAGGGGGAACATGGGCCGATATCAACATAAATTACTCGTAACATGCTACAATGGGCAAGTGTTTTTATGTTGATGTTGGACTCTATAAGAAACACGCCGTTAGCTCCATATCATTACTCACACACACACATAAGACCAATCAATGGCCAAGGAAACTACTTGCACTGATTATCAAATTGACATACAAGACATTCAATACCTGCAGAACTAAAACTTTGAAACTGGGCTACTGCAATATGGAGTATGTTGTATTCTCCTGGAAAATCTATGACAATAATTCCAATTAATATGATCCTACCCAAAAGACTAACCAACATAACTATAATATCAATAGTTCATGGTAATTGAAGACAGTGACAATGATATTTGTTGTTGATAATAGTAAGGCAGAACATAAACCCTGGTTTGGTCCTACAACAAACAATGTCTATATACAACCTGGGACATGACAAGTAAAACTTGATTTCCTGACTTCAACCGAAGCAGAAGATGAACTGAAGAGAAATAAACTAGGTTGTTCACTAACTGAGAAACACTTTGGAATATCAGAGAAACTACAGCAGCGACAAATCTACCATCAGAGGCTCCGCGTCTATATGCCGCAAATACCAAAAGTTGATTTATAGGTTATAAACCATTTTCTTTCAGAAATTTCGCCTTCTAGGAATCAATTATGAGTTAGATAAACCGGATATTCAAAATATGGAGGATGAAATTATCCTGTTCCATAACCCAATTGAAGCTGGCAAAAACTAGCTGCTTCAGTGAAATATCATCTGTACCTGAACTCATTGATTAGGCTTTCCGCACACTTGATGAACCTAATTCTGATGTAGCAAAAAGATACCGCCTTCGATATCACCACAATTCTCTGATTTGTCTCAGAATACTGGGCTTCTTTTTGCTATTGAACCAGGATCTTCTAAGGCGTGTTCACCATTGCATTGTTGTCTCTAGTTGAAGTGGATGTCGGTCATTAGTCTCCAGATTTAACAGCAGGTGATGTCGGGTTTCACGGAAGTCAGACCAGATAAAAAGGGCTATTATCTGAATGCATGTAAGAATGGTGATTTTCTAAGTAATTACAGTGATCTGAACCTAAAAGGTGTAGTTGTTGTTGCATGCGCACAGATGGGAAAAACTTGATGAGAAATGGTCCCAGAAGGAAGCTGCAAGACCTCATTAGGAAAGCTTATTCATATAAGAGACACATTCATTTCCAAAGCCATGGTCTTTTCTTTTTTCCTCAGACTGGTTCTATTTAAGCTTTAACTGCTTTTTATGCTCATTCATCTGTCAAATATTTGATATAGATATTAAAGAATTTCCTACTGTTCTATATATGCCAAAAATTATATATGCATAACCAGAATATAAACATAGTGCAGAGTCTATTAACTCAAAAACTTTCTCCATCAGGACTCAGTATTACTCTGATTAGGATTCAATACATATGATATATGACATCTTTTCTCTAGAATAAACAATTAATAATCTTTATTATGGGTTCTCACTGCTTAATGCTCATTTTAGCAGTGAATAATTAGAACCAAGTAACTGTCATAGAAAAGATAATGTCTTAAACCAGAAAAATGACAACAAAAAACAAAAAAGCCATAATCTTACTATGTTAGGGTCGCCATATGGCTCATAATATGACGAAGTGCTCAGCTGACACACATGTTCTTATATATATATTTAGAGGCATAATTTGTAGGAGACAGTTTCATAGAGAGGTGGAATATAATTTGTGCATGGCGCTTTAACATTTTGGAAGAGATGGGTGTTGATTTGTGCTAGTTTGTTCTTAAAATGCATGTACAAGATCGCCTCAAGTACAAGCTTTTTCTTATATTTAAGTATAACATATCTCTCTAAACAGTTTATTTTCCAAGTCCTTTTAGGTCTTTTCCTTTCCACTTTGGATTTGATGAGTTAAAATATCAAACTGGGAATCAAAGCATAAGACATATCCTACCTGAGCTTTAAGGGATAAATCCTTCCTTGCCATGGCCAATAGCAGGTCCATTCACGAAGACGAGCAAGAATCATTGAAGGAATAGCTCATCGAGGAGTCATTATCTGGTGAGATATTTCCACTGATTTGAAAACATAAAGTCGAATTCAAGGACATCTCCAGACCCTCCTATATCATCAGCTGATGAAACCAGTCCAACTCATATTCTTTTACTGGCTCCAAGTCCAAATGTTGAATCATAATTCCTGAAATACAGGGAGTACTCAAGGAGCAGAAACAATATGATAAGAATAAAACATCAAAATGAAGCTGCTCAGCGTTACCTAAACATCCTGTTAACATCTTGAAGTTTTCTATTTCAGGCAAAAACCATAATACAAAAGATCACTTGAATCTTTGTCCTCAGCATTCTCAAAGAAATTGAGATTATTGCCATAATATGATTTATGCCCGCTAAGTGGGTCGCTAAAAGAGTTGTTATCAACATCAGTGGTCTTGTCACCAACATTGCCGCATAAAACTCACTAACAAAAGGCGAGTTCATGTAATCCTTTTTATGTCATGATTTGACGGATTAATGGTATTCTCAGGTTAAAGTTGATTCTTCTTTGGTTGAGTCACCATCTGATGAAGAAAATACACCATTTGAATGTGTGTGACCATTGACCTTTTTTTAAGCATAGTGTTCTTCCTCCTACTCACCGGGATATGAAACTCCTCCGTTTTTACCTTCCTATTTTATTAATCAAACTGTCTTCAGTCTGTGGTAATGAAATATTATTACTTCACAGTAGATGGGACATATTATTGATGACCTTCCCCAATTTCAACAACCAAAAAAGTTAATTAATATTTTTTAAAACAAAAGTGACCTTAATATATAAATTATTGTGGCTGGTATTGTGCTATTTCACAAAAGGATTTGAAAGTTGAATTTGTGCATCAGTTAACTTCCAGATTAAAAATGAAAACTGCCTGCCCAGTGAGCACTAACCAACCAACGTATCAAAGCAATCAGTGAATTCACGACAAATTGATTTGTACATGATGATTTTCTTGATACGAACAGACACTCATATTTTTACAATGTGTTGGACATTTTATATATGAAATATTGGTGTTTTTTCTGAACATATGTTATACCTAACATTTACTACTATATACTATAATAATTTATTACCATTGACTCTGGTAACTATTGAACCGCCCCTTTGTAAAATCCTGGTTCCGGGCTTCACAGCAAAGCTCCTTGTACCATCACCCAGACAAAAAATAATTGTTAGCCTGCTGAATACCAGGATGGGGCACTATATGAAAGTCATCATTGGGGCAAAACGTCCCCAGAATGATGTCTTCCAACTCTAAAGAAATTACAAATTTCATCTGTAATAACTGCATAAGATAATATCTAAATGTGGAAGACTGCACTTAAATCCAAAAAAAAAATAAAATTAAAGCAAACTGAAAAGGTACAAAATAATTGTGAAACGAAAAGAATCATAAGCCAATAACCAACTGTGAATTTTAAAACACGAAATTATTCAGCAGCCCTAATGGAAGCAGCTGAAATTTCAATATAAACGAAACAGAGATGAGGACATGATGATCTACTCTAGCATCTACACATGGCTTGTTGCATTTATTCTGTAGTCCATGACCTAAACTCCATCTAGTGTCATACAAGAGGACAGGGCCTTATGGTCAGCTCTGATTCCATTCTCACTGGGATCACTGAAAATTCATCAATGTTCATTTATCCAATATTTGGTGTTCATTAACAAGATCAGATGTGTTGGTATTAGTAATATCTGAACATCTCTGTAATGAAATGGATGTAAATTGTATTTTCAGTATTAATATCTCAAATTCTAGTTGCCAAATGAAAAATAAATAAAAAATTAAAATACCAAACTAGATCAAAATTCCACAAATAGAAATTATACACACTACCTTTATTTTCTACGTTAAAAGCTAAATTATTGATTTAATGGGCCGACAAAGACTAGACCTAAAAGTACTGGTTTGGCTCACCTAAAAATATATCGAAAGGATAATAAAGAACATACAGATTTTAGAGAAAAATGAATCTATAGCTGTTATAGGAAATCAAATTTAAAAAAACTCACAAGTAGCTAATCTATAAAAAAGAGAGAGTTCAAGGGCATATAGTTTTCTGAATTCCTCATAAAGTTTTCAATTCCCTACCAAGTTTGGCAATAGGAAAAATTACAGTGTGCAGAAAAGAACACACCAAGAACAAAGATTTATCCTTATGGTTTCAATTTCACAAATACAACGAACCATGAATTAGAATTAGAATCAAATCAAAGAATATAATCAAGAAAAACAGCTAAACTCATAGCCGATCTCACTCTCCACTAAACAAAAAAGTTCGCAGTAAACTTACCAAAAATCAATATTAACCAAGAAATCCGGCAAATTGACCGGAGAGGAAATCTAAATCTCTAGTTCAGGTACTAACACTAGCTATTGCTACCAAATCTGGGAGGCTATGAAGAGAGAGAAACGGACGGCGTTTTGCACCTTGCAGATGAGCTTTGGCAGAAACGAAATACAACCCTTTTCTTCTTTTTCTGAATATTATAATAATTTTTAAATAATAAAAATTGGAGGATGGAGGAGGCCACGGGCAGGTGGTGATTACAGGCCGCAGAAGTAACGGGTAGTATCAGAATTGAGAAACTGGTGATGAGAAGCCGGTCGGGATACGATCTCTTTCTGCATTCTCGTGGCTGTTTAGCTTTCAGGTCCTACACGTGTCGGTTATCACGTGGCAGTGAAACTTGCTTCATGTAATTAATGCTCATACGGTACGGATTGGGCAAGTTGCTCTTTTGGATAAAATCGCTGTGTTAGTGTATGTATGGGAATACGGATTAACAGGCAGAAGTTGCATTTTTTATTTTATTTTATTTTAGAACAATTACAGAAATAAATACACGAGTTTTTACGCCAAGTATCAATCACGACCTTTTTTAATATTTACAAATTATTACAACTTTTTTTCCAACCCAATAAAATGACACGTTTAATTATTTTATAGATATAACCTGGTTTTAACTTACGGTTAGGTGGAATTTCGTTTTTTTTTTGGATAGTTCGGGTTTGAGTGCTAAAAAAATCAATATAGAAAAGGTATTCAACCCAAATCAAAAAATTAGGTACCCAAAATCGATTTTTGCGGAAAATAAAATTGAAAAAATGTCAATAACATAAAAGGTGATAATACATACAAAAAATGAATACCATCGGTCTACATACCCGATTCAAGGATTTGAGATAAGTCGATGCAAAAATTTTAAGAATACCTGATCCATAAAGTATAACGTCCGGAGGGCCGGATTGGTACTCGATACACCTAAAGAAAAATGTCCTCCCCTACTTCACGGTGTAGCTCGATTTGAAACAAAATCAAATTAATGTAGATGAAAAGAAATTAAATATTTTTTAGTTTTCTCGGTGAGATGTTGAATTCATAGCAGTGATAATCGAATTATGGGTTATATCCTTGGGTCGTATGGAATAAATACTTAAACGACTTCATAACTCTCTCTTCTGGTCAGTGGGTCAAATCTTTAGGTTAGATAGAATAAGTTATAAACTAGCTTCATTAACTCCTACTTCCAAATTGTAAAGTCAAATAATAGGTCCAGTAGAATAAGTCTGCAAACAACTCCATCGTCTCCTTGCTTTCTTAAAATTGTATGTCAAATCAATAAAATATCATTTACCTTCTTATCTATCTTCTATATGTTTATCTACGGGTGATAAAAATTTTTTATTTCACGTTGTAAAATAATTTAAAAATAAAAATGGAGTATAACAATTGCATTTTAACATTTTCAGTGAGGTGAGATTTGATTTCCTGATAATCCTATGTCCCTGCACGGAGTCTTAAAGGCACACCGATCATCATCAAAACGATTTTCTTTTTTGTTTAAAAAAAAAGGACCATGGAAAGTAATTAGGATTACAATAGCCTATGAAATGAAGAATCTGAGACAGATATTGTTGGATCACGCCTCATGTTTCACCCATATTACATGTCGTGTCATGTTAGGGAATGAGTCCAACTGAATCAAAATCATTATAAATATACTGTAAATTACTTATTTCCAAGTAACTAATCAAAACTGAGGAGAAGTCCACCAAAAGATGTGTTAGTAAGTATCAAAACTTCGTGATTTTAAGATGGGATGATGGGCCACCAAAATGCCCACTACTAATGATTTTTGCAGAGACGTCTGTATTTCTTAGTTCTAAAAAGATTGGTCCATGAATTAGTGACCTTCTAGAAAATAGTGATAGCTTTTGACCTTTAAGGTCATTTTAAGATTATACAAGACCTTCTCGTAGTTCTATTTGAATTTGTGATAAAATGTTCCAAGATTCAATTAGGAAGCATACACTTCACATTTTAAAAAAAAACATTTTTAATTAGAAGTATCATTTTTCACTTATACATTGTCACTTTAATTATTAACAATAGGCAAGGTATGGATTTGACATATTTAATGAGATTCGGCTTTTGTTTAAACACATCAAAACAATAACAGACAACACATGCAAAAATTGCATGAAGTTTCTCAAAGAATGTATCCTATTGATATTTTCCAACAAAACATATAATAAACAGAAGCAGGAGAGCTATCCTACAGACATGGATTAGTATACCAAAGATATGACTTTCTTTCCCAACCGCAGAATTCATTCTTCCATCAACAATCATGTAAAATCAAGAAGCATCACATGAGGCAGAGTTTTACCTAGTGCACATCTTCATATATCAACTACTCTTTTTTGTCATCCAAAAAAAAATAAAAGAAGCAATTAAACATCAGCAAAAGACGATTCCTGCGTATATACACACTCATACGGTAGACATCCCATGAGCAAAGCAGACAAAAAAACCTCCTCAGTACATTGACAACAAAACGCAGTTCACGTGTTTGCCCTTTCCTTTACACTCATTTAGGCAAGCCGTGTATGCAGCAAAACATTTTCAAAAAATTGACAAAAGAATCAACTAAGTTTTCATACACAAAACAAACATGGAGATTGTACTTACTACTTTCACCTCTTCAAAACCTTTGTGGAGAAAAATCCTCTTGAATAAGGACTATTCCTTGAGATGAATTTGTAGGACTTCGATTGCATCAACCAAATCGAATCTGTAGTAGGCCCTGGTTGCAAAAAGAGCAGTGAAAATGTGTTTGGTCGAGGATCATTATGATTAGCACAAAAATGGAGATAAGAGCATACCAGAAACTTGAAGGGCTTTTGGATAACGTAATTTGGTATGAGGGTCCTGAAGCAATTGATCAAAGTAAGGAGCAGAGAGCAATTCATGGATGATCTTTTGACTTCACTTCATTGTTGCATGCTACAAGACATTTTTCAACTACATGGCTGCTAAACTTTTGTCTGGAGAGATTTCGACATAGTTACCCTCGAACTGATATGTCAACTTGGATGAGGCAGATGGAATCTTAAGCCCAAAATAAACTGAACAACGTAATTTCTGCACCCAAAATGAAGAAGATCTTAAAAAAGGCTCAATGCTATTAAAATCAAATTAAAAGTTATATTGACATGATTCTCGGCCTATGAAGAAAGAATGTAATTCAATCAGGGAAATAAATACGAAGAACTAAAGTATGGACTTTAGTATCAAATTTCACATTGGTGAATTTAAAATTCAAAGTACAGAAGATCAACCTCCAAGTAGAAGAAGAGAAAATATACCCGATACACAAGAACTAAAAGTTAAAGTTGGACAATATATATTTCAATGGATCAGTTACCCATATGCATCTTGGAGCAAGGAAAGGCCATTGCTGATATTCTCTAAATCAGATTTTCAAGCTCCCCAGTGGAGTGACTGATGCAACGCTGCAGAACTACAACATCGTGCTGGTGAGATTGCAATATCAACATAATACTTTGTGCAGAAACAAAAATAAACTGCAAACGCGATTCATATAGTGAAAAATAAGAGTATAATAAGCTTAAACTGGAACAGGAAAACTGTGTTCTACAATGAAGAGATTAAAGGTTAGTATTCTTCTATTCATTGGCAAACTGAATGTCAGTTTTCTACTATATCATTAGCCATATAGTTCTTGTTTTTACCCTTTTTCAAATCAACTAGCTATAGCAGAGAGTATTTTATATCGTTCCAAAAATCATAGTGAGGATCCACAAAAAATATCAATGCTATATGTTTTTAAAGTATGGACACAATACTGTTAACATTTTTGCACGTAAAAGCTGCTGCAGTAAGTACAACCAAGTTATTATCCATTAGTTGGCACTAGAATGGCCAGAAACTCTACTATGTTTATCAGTTCAGTGTTTTAAAATTTTAATTGAGGCAGAGGCGAAATTGACGATCATAATATTTCAAGTTTTTCAGTTTTTAATATAGTGAAATATGATCATGTATTGCACAAACAGGGAAGAGGATTTACATGATGGAACCATGAATGTTTGGATATCTACTTATTATGCTTACTGACCATCTGAAGTAGAAATCAGCAACAGAATTTTGTATTTTCCATTTTTAGGACCACATCTTATGTACCCATTAGAACTATATAAAATGCTTGGACTGTTCATCTACATATAAACTTCTGCTCAAGAAATGGAAAAATTCCGAGAAGATTACTCCAGGTGATGGAAAAAGAAACTTATCATGGCCATTCATGCAAAGCATAAAGTACAACCAACCTTTTCAAACACCAAGCTGCAGTAAAGTTTGGCAGAAAAACATGAAAATTTCTCTATGAGAAGAATCCAAGGAAAAAAATGCAATAATAATTATGAATCTCTGACAAATTCAGCAACTCTAAAATTCTAAGGAAGCAGATATACGGAATCCAATCACATTGAAACAGTATAGTTTCTGGAAAACATACCTCTTAATACAGCTATATACGTTTTCCAGAAATCCAGGAACAACCCTATTCAATGACAGCGCATTGTGCTTTAAACCAGAACAATGCTTTAAGATGAAGAAGTTTAAAGTCGATAAGTTGTTTATTTGTTTGATTCTTGTGTTATTAATGTCTATATCACAAGCCAGCTAGACAATGGCTATTATTCACCAAAAAACACTAAGTGCAAGCCCTGCTGATAATACTCATGAGAGTAGCTACAGAAGTGGTGGGAAGCTATCATGTTTTAGGTAAAAACTGTGTGGGAGGTTCCCACGGTGAGACGGTTCAATCCACTAGCAAAATTAACAATCATCCCTTCCAAAGTGTTAAAGTCAATAATCCCATATTACGTTAAAATCACCACAGATAAAGTCTCAGCAAGATCTACTCCTTGTTCCAAACTGAATCAAGGAACACCTCTTTGAAAGCAATGCTGGGCATTGTGCGAGAATTAATAAAAAAGAAAATGAATTTTTAAGGTAAGGGCAGTTTTAAACAAAAGTAATTAGTGTCTTTCCTTCTAAAAGTGTCAATCATTTCAGTGGTTTCTGTAAGGTTTCAGAAACCATATATTTTATCATTTAAAATTGCAGAAACTTGATTGAATATACATTGGAGAATATTTTGCTGGGCAAAAAAAGGAGTTAAATGTTTGGTGTCTCTCGCATCATTTTTGCATCTGAAGTAGCGATACTAAAGGAGAATTATAAGTACATATCTGAGAATGAGAATGGGACAACAATTTTTGAGATTTAGTGGATTGAAAAGACTGCATAAAAGTTGCAAAATATTAGCATAACAGAATCAACCAAGGACAGTTATTGCACTTGGGAAGATGAATGGAAGTGACAGTTAAACCAAAATTCATCTGATCACAATGACAGATGCTATTCCTCCAGTTCGAATCCACAGAATTTGGGTCTTAGCAGTTCATTAACTCCTTTAAGACACTACAGAATAAATGATTTCAAATGATGGTGGAAACAAGCAAATAATACATGTCATGGTGGAGATATATACTCAGTATGAAAAGCAATCGAATGAACCCTAAACAATGACATGTATTTCTAACATGACTGAGTTGGATAGCACACAAGCAACAAACTATATTGATATGCGGACTGCGGGTGTGTGTTTTTATCAAAAGCTGTGAGAAGGAGCTTGAAAATAAACTATTCTACCATTTTTATATGGTTTTGGTAAAACACCCTACATCATGAGAAAATAATAAGAAACAACTTAGAAGAATACGATTTACCTTACTATCCTCTGCAGTAAAGCATTGCAAGCACCGCTGAACAACGTGATTACATTCAGCCTTGATGAGTGCAAAGAAAACCAGGTTCAAGGGCTGATATAACAAGTGAAATCTGCTTTTTCTCGTTTTAACCGTCTCAATCAGCTTCTGGACCACTCAGGTGCTGACAGAAAGAACAAACCAAGTTAAACAGACATGTACAAATAATGAGGCAAAAGCAAGATGTAATGGAACATACATACCCATGTGTTGGAGAGAAATCCAATAAACTCCCCCATTCTCCTGAGTCCACCCCTCAACAGTATATGCATTATCTGCTATTCATCGCACACTTCATAACTTCTGCATCAGATAATTCCCAAATGGATTCATCATAAAGCTCAACAACATGGTCAATTATCTCCTTAGATATTTCTGCACATCATGAGAAGTCCCTTCATCAAACACCCTCTGCAAGAATCGACAACCCCGTGTGTTGATCCTTATGCATGTAATATGTATCCTTGAGCTTCTCCAAGTGAACTACACTTGGATATGGAGAAAGGAGAATCTGCTTTGGAGATGATCTTCAAGATTTAACCTCTTCTCCTGAGGCCTCCCACCACCATTCTTATGATAAACAAGACCATTTGCATTTCCTCTAGTCATCCCATAATTGACATTCTCTCCTTGAATGATCAAACTATCCTCCCTGATAAACGCATTGCTTTTTCTCCTGAGGTACTCCTATGGAGAGGGACTTTTGTTTCTTCCACTAGGTGTAATTTCTTCACTGCCAATGAGGCACCAGGCTTCAATTGAACCACATTTGGAGGATAAAACACATCCCTAGCTTCAATCATATTCATCCCATTTCTTGGGAGAGAGATAAGAATCACCAGCAGGTGCATGTTCATATAGAAGGCACATCAGGTACAATCAATCCCATCAAATTAGCTCCATAAAGTTGGGGATTCAATGCACAGTTGTTTGAAATCTGATACAGCATAAGATTCCATCCAATGGACTCAGTGGGTACAGTGATCTTGATAATTAGAATTCTCTGATCGTGCTGCATTTCCTGTTGTGAACAGCTTCTTTTCAATCTTCATAGGACCACTAGGAACAGAGGGATTAAATCACATGCTTCGAAAACCCTTCCGAAAATTATCAGACAGCCCGTGTTTCTCGAAATTCATCCGAATAAGCGCCGTTTGGGAGATCGTTACATGATTCGACGCCATTTGGGTAGTCACGAGCGCACTCCTGGTTCTTCGAAAATGTACATTTTACTAAAATTTCTCACCAAATTATAATCGCATCAAGCGAGGTTAGTACTTCGTTGATGTTCTCGAAATCGAAGCAGAAAACCGTTACCAGAAAGCAGAGTAGGTTTTTGACCTCCTGAAATTGCGGCGGCGGCGACGACGGCGATCCGATTTCGTAACGCGGCCGCGCACCGCCGAGAACAAACTCGACGATGAACCATCAGGAGGTGGGGGAAAACGAAAACCCAGAAACAGGGGAGATGCACATGCATAAGTGTGCTTCTGTGAGTTCATCATTGTGCATACCACCATGGGCATGACTCTCCCATAGCCATAGCCATAGTCATAGCCATGACCATGACCATGACTATGGACAGCATAGGAATGGACATTCCCGTTTCTGAAAACACACATGATGCTGACCATAACCACGATCGACAATATTACTTTGTTGATGATGATGGGCATCCGATGATGTTGCATGAGGATCTCACCCAGTAACATTTCAAACTCATCTTCATCCTTCATTTTCTCTACAACCCTCTTCTTATGAATCTTCACACTCCCCAAATATCAAAAAACTGAGACAAACAACAACAATACAGAAACAGAAAAAAAAAATCGAGAAACAGGAAAAATACAACACTAAATTTCCTGAAACGAACGGCGATGCAATCAAAAAATCCTCATTAGAAAAACTTCAACCGACGAGATTCCATCAAAAATTTTGCGATTTTAAGCATCTGGTTTGTCCTCAGAAAACGAAAAGTTCCACGTGATGACAAATATGGGAAAGTGGGTCTTAGGATGGTGAGATTTCAAAAGCATTTCATTTTATATTTCCTTTCCAAAACTAAAAAGATTTCCTCTCTCCTTTCTTTTTTTTTTAGCTCATTTTGGGTTTTGGGGTTTTTTGAAAAAGTTGGTGAAGCATGCAAAGAATGAATAGTTACATATATGGGTTTATATATATGTATTGTAAGGATATATCCTTTTATACACACACTCTGGTACTGTCTCACGCCATTAAAGCTGAGAAAAGGAACAGTTTCTCTCTCTCCTCTGCTCTACATACACCCTCCTGTATCTATATATACACACAGAAACAGAAACAAGGGTTTTCTTTTTTTCATTTCCTTTTTTTAAAATCCCAAATAAAATTAATTAAAATTAAAAAAAATACACTGGCCTGGCGGCTTTTGGCAGACGCTGGTACAGTATTCTACTTTTCATCAGGCATCAAAAAAACGTTGTACATCAGAGCAATAATAAAATAGAAAATTAATTAAATTGGTGTTTATAATTTTTATAAATTAATTTATAATTAGATGCGTATTTAAATGAAATATAATGATGATATGTGATTATAGTTAATATAGAAATATTTATCCTGCAGCAACCGTATAAAAACACGTTCAAAGATGTCAGGTGTCACACCTCCATCATATTATTATTACCCAACCTTTTTGTAAAAAGTAAAAAATTTCTTATTTGAGATATGAATCGAAATTAAATTATACCATAATGTTACGATGATAAAATTATGTCCACTAAATTCAGTCTTCAAGATCTTAACAAACTTTCCCATTTTCTCTCTTATTAACAGGTTTTACGATCTTTTAAGGGATATATTTCCTTTCAAAATGACTAAAAATCTCTCCTTTTTAACTTTTACATTGGAACATCATTATTGATTTTGTAAATTTCGGCTGGGAAGTATTGGTTTCATTATTATTCGAGAATTTTTTAGTAATTTTTTTTATTCTAAACTGTTTTTATGGTAAATAAACTGTTTTTGGGTATAATTCGTCTTTTTGACCCGAATAATAAATTTGAACAAAATTGATTCATAGGTGGGATGGGGATTTGGAATCATGTAATCAGTGTTGTGTGTAATTTTTTTTTTCACCTATAATTAATGTATTAATAACATAAATACACATAATGTGTACTTATATAGAATACAAGGCATATACACTGAGGTGAAGTTATATATATTTATTTTAAATTCAAAAAATAAATAAAATTTATATATTTTAACATATATAGATTGTATGTAATTATGTATAATATTTTTGGTTAAAAGTTTGTGGATTATGTATTGATTCTTCGAAAAGTTAATTTTCCTTTTGCTGTGAAATTATAACCGATAAGGTGAAATTATAGAGTTCATGGACCATAATATATGTCCCCAATCAGGAGTCATTATCAATAGGGCATTATAGTTTTGGCAGGTCATGTAGAACTATATGATTTGGTGCTAAAAAGAGATTTGCACATTAAAAGTACCAACAAATTATGTTTCTCACCCTCTTATACACTTATTTGCTTTCAATTTTATTTTTTTTGTACAAATAGTGATTGAAGGAAAAATATACAAAGTTTCGTAATTTGTGAAGGAAATTCTATTCCACTGTTTAATATTTTAGAAAAGAAAAATATGAAATATTAAAAAATCATCAATTGATTAATGTAATTAATGGAGTGAAAAAACGATTATTATTATAAGGTCCCACAATAAGCTTTTTTATATTTTTATAAACAGAAAAAGAATTTTATTTTCATAATTTTTATTATTTTTTCACCATTATTTTCTACTAACTTTTCCATTTTTTTTTTCATCTCCAATTTGTCCCTTTATTTTTATTATTTTATTTTATTTTTAAACGAACAAAAAAGAAAACAAAAAACTTATAACGGTTTTATTATAAATTCGTTTCGACTCGCCCTTACAATATATTATATTACACAAAAATGCTTCTCATGTACTATCATAATTGAAGGGTCAAATAATGTAATGAATGACGGAAAAACACGCCCGATTTAATTTTAATCGCTAATTTTATGACAAAAATTGGATTTGTTGCGGATAAAATTATATGTAATTAATTTTTATCTCAGACATTTTTTTTTTATTGGAAATTAATTTTTATTACAAATTTGTAAAATATTTTTTTTTTCTTTTTCTATATTAAAATAAAAAAGTTTATTCTCTGTAAAAACATGATTTGTCCTTTTTTTTTTTGGAATCAACTTTGTATATTTTAATTATTAAATGAAAAGTTGATCAATGTATATTTTATTTGATGTTTTTACATTTTTTATGCAAAATTGTTAATAAAATATCTATTTTGTTCATAATATTTTTCTTGTGGGACAACAAAGAGAAATTTCTCATTGCACTTTGATTAGGGATGTCAATGTGGCAGATTTGAACCCAACCGTGCGTTGAACCCACCCTCTCAAGGGTGTTTGACTCGGTCAAGCCACGCAAACCCGTAGAGACCACCTCATTAAAATATATATTTATATATAACCTTGTATTTGAATTAATATATTTAAATTTAAATTATTTAATGTTAAAATATAATTTAAAATTGTAAAAAAAAAAAAAACAAATGGGACAAGTAATGGGTTGCGATGGGTCCAAAATGGAATGACAAGACGGATCCGTGAAAATCCTGGCGGGGTTTGGTCTTGGATTGGCTAAACCCGTCCAAAAGAACCACCCGTTGTCATCACTACTTTTAATATCATACTCGAAAATTATTATTTTTTGTGTATTCAATTGCAAAATTGATCAACAAGAATTTTATTTTTGCAAAAAAGAAATCTACATATATGTATATAAAAATATGAGTAAGAGAGTAAACTACACTTTTTTTTTTTTTGAGCGCGAGGAAGCTACACTTAACTTGTGGGAAAGTGGTGACTCTCATGCTAGCAATGAGTAGTATAGTTGCTCACAACCAGCAAATAGAAATTTATTTACTTTTTGGATTTTTCACCTATAAATTTAAAATTTAATAAAATCTATTTTTAGTAATAATAATTACTAAATTAAATTGACATTCTTATTCTCTATATATATATATATATATTTTAATTTAAAATATCAATTCTATTATTTTTAGAATGTATTTTTATTGAGTTTGATAGATGAATTTAATTTTTTTTTACTGTATAAGTATTTTTTTTATATTATTATTAGTTTTAAAATTTAATGATCTCTAAAATAATATATGTTAAAAGGTTAGTGGACAGTTAAGTTATGTAGTTTATTAAATAATTTTTAAACACACAAAAATTCATTTTTATGTTAATAAAATAAATATTGAAAAAGTTAACAAAATCAATTGAATTTTACATTATAACAGTCTATTTATATTATATAATCTCACATTAAAAATAATTAACGTGGAGAATTATTAGTTATTACTAATGAAAGGATCCACTTCGCAATACTTTTTTTATATATATATATATATTTAATGTCCTTTACTAAAATTAATAAGAGATTATTCGTTTTCCATCTTGAAGTTACGACTACTAACTTGTACCACAAGTAAGTAACTGTGAGTTGGAAAAACCTGAGCTACCAAAAAAACAATGTGAAACGAATTGGGGTATTGTTAGTTCCGGGATTACGTTAATGTGAAATTTTCTAACTTTTGAATTTTAGGATTTAAAATCTCGATAAATAGTTAAGATGTATGTTACATTGCCTTTACGAGATTTTATAAATTTAGAATGATGGAAAAAATTGATTGATGTGATATTATTATATTATTTTTGAGGGTATTGGGAGATTAAAAAATAGATAATGTGAGTGTATTAAGAGAATGAAAAATAAAGTTGTAGTAGATGATGAAACGGAATATGATGAATAAAATTTCAAAATCCTTAAATTTGCAAAGTCCGATAGAATTATTCGTGAAACGAACATACATATGGATGACTAAGGACATTTTGTAAAGCTAATCTCCATGTATGTAGAGATGAAAAATATTAAGGGGCCAGGTGGTATGTCTTGAGAATGATAAGAATAATGTGTATTATTAAAGGATCAATCACTACAGATTTTATTGATTAGTATTGTTATTAACGTGATCAATTAATAAACAATTCAATTCTCCACGTCTGGCATTTTACTTTGCCAACCTAAGTTAAATACTTTTTTTTTTATTTTATCCATAACAAATTCAACCAAAACAACTCTTTAATAAATTATTTCTTTTATAACTTAATAATTAATCTATAATTATTTTTATTATATTTAATATATTTAAGAAATATATATAATTATTTAATATTAAAAAAATCATAATTATAGTAAAAAAAATTTTATATCTGATTCAAATGATTAAAATTTAGGAGATTTGACCTGATTAAGAAGGGAAATGGAGGTTTGAGATTGATAAAAAACATATCAATATTGATATCTATTTATAGAGAATTTTATTTTATAATTTGGAAAATTTTTTTTTATTTTATTTTTAAGTGGATAAATGAAAAAATTATAATTATCTAAACAAAATATATACCGAAACAATTAGATAATGGCGTGGTCCAGATGAAAAGATAAAATATTGATTCAAAGAAATTTCATGCCCAAGGTCATTGGATAACCCTACCATCCCAACATTTCCTATTTTTTTTTTAACTTTTGTTTTGTCATTTTTCAAGGGCAAACTCTTTTTTCCTTACGATTAGGGCACCATTTTTATGGATAAAGATAGTCGATTAGAAATTGAAATCTAATATAAATGTGAGATAGATTTAGTGAATGAAAGATAATCAATGTTTACTTCTATTTTCATTTCTTTAGATATCAAAACTAAAAAGAACATCGATAGAAGTGATTTTCGTTATCACCCTTTTATTCCAAACCATGGCAGACACTAAGAGAATCTTTAAAAATGAGGATGTCGTGCCTTTTTAAATTTTCTGTTAAATCTTAATAAATAGGTTTTTATTCAACCTCTTAAAAATAGTTTTATATATTCAACCATCAAAGTTAATTGTCATATTCGGTAAATTAGTTTTTGTGTAATTTAACGGTTTCAAATTTTCATTGATTTTCACGATTTAGAATTAATCATGCACTCTTCAATTGAATACACACCAATAAACATAGTATTAGGCTTAGTGTATGCGATTCGAATATTAACATAATAAAAAGTAACTTAAATTTAACGAATGCATTAAACCCCGGAAAATCCCTCAGAATCAATTCGTGGTGAACTAGAATCTCTTTACTTGTTTGAGGACCGGACAAGTATGAAATTATAACTTTCATCCACATTTCATTTGGAGTTTTGAATTTATAATCAACATCAATATTTGGCGTGTTTTCAAACACTTAAAACAACTTTCGTAAGACTTATTTTCAGCGTTTCTCTCAAAATTTCAAAATATACGCTCGAAAAATTATTTTAAGTGTTTAGCTTCAAAACACGTTTCTCAGCCCTATTAAAATATACATTATATATATATATACGCTACCAAAATTCGGTCTTGACCCATATATATCTTTTTCCATAACCTAATTGAACACAATACTTGTAATCGTCATTAAATATTTGTCGTGTAAAATAAAATTGCTTCGCTAATTAAATTTCAAAATAAACTCTACATTTTACTATATTAAAATCAATATTTTTCAAATCTATAAACTTAAAAATTGCATAAACTACTCACGTACATCTAAATCTCGAACAAGTATAACTTTAATAAAGGTATTTTTTACAACATTTGCTTGTTGGAACTTGATTTCAATGTTTTATATTTTCATTTCTATATTACCCAAAATGCCCTTAAAGTTTTTTTTTTTAATAAATCAAATACCTTAAAAGTTTAAAATAAAAATAAATATAGAATCAAGAAATTAAATTTCTTGTTATTAATTCTTTTAAAATAAAAGCCCCTTTTTTCCATCAACGGAGTATACAGCTGTTGTTCCAGTTTATGTCCGGTAAATTGGCAATGGATATAATTATAGATTAATATGAGAAAAATATATATATAGACTGTAAAATACCGTACAAAACTCGAGTTCACCGCCCCACACCGGCTTCTTCACCCACCACAACCACAAGCACACGCCTGAGACCGGATAACGGCAGAAGGATCGTCGCGGCAGCAGCCAGTGCCCTTTCGTCGAAGACGACAAATCAAACAAAGCCCCTCCGTAAGTTACTTTTGGCCTTTCTATGCGCACAATTATGTACCTAATACCTGTATTTAACCATATATGCTAGTTATTTACATTTTCCGGAATTAGTTTCCTAATACAAAGTGAGATTGATGCTCTTTCGCTAGGGTTTATGCAATTGATATGTTTGTACACCCTCACTGAGTTGAATTAGTTCTCATTTATGCAATTTCATGGCTTAATAGTTAGTTGATGTTATAATTGAACCAATATACAGCTCATTGGAGGATTTTGGAACTTGATTAATTGAGCAGCAAGTGGAATTAGAAAAAGGAAACCTAGAATTAGAATCTGGTTGTAGTAGAGCCTGTTTTTGGTACTTATTATTGGTGCATACTTTGGCTCCTGTTTTGAGATTTTGGCCAATTAATGTTACTTGTAAATTTATTGGGCTGCAGGGAGAAAAAGAGTGAGGTTCCCCAAAGGAAAGAAGGTCAAGCAGGAGATTATGTGTCGTAGATCCTGAAAAACAATCCCCAGCGGAGAGGGTTTCCGAGTTGCTGCCAAGGATCGTGCAATTCTCGATAAGATTCAAAAGATCTTATGATGGTTACTCTGGTTTCGCACCTGATGTAAAAGCTGTAGAAGCCAAGTATCAGGTTAGTTTATCTAATGCCTTTTCTGTATGTTTCTGGTGTTGCTATTTTATAAGATGATGGAAACTTCAAGTAAGGGTGCTCTACTGCAGATTTGAATGTATTTTTATTTAGCTGCACATCGCTACCAATCTGAGATCACATCCACAATTTTTTTTAGCTAGAAACTTTCTAGTAGAATCTTAGATAATCTGTTGACTTTTAGAACAATGACCCATGCTATGCCTATGCACCACAAAAGTGTGCATTATCATGAACCTAAACTTTGTCTTGGCATATTTGAAGCTTTATTGATTTTTGTCCACTGCTTTCGATCTCATCTATAATGTAATTAGCTGCCACTTCATGTGTTCAGGTTGAGATTGACTGACATGGGTAATAGTCAGTTATAGTGTTTTAGATAGCTGTGATTTACCAACAAAGTGGCAAAACCATTTCAGTACATGGTTTTCTATTTGACTGTGTTTTTGATGTCTGGTTTTCTTCTTTGCATGCTATCTGTTAATGTGGTTCTTCTATTTTACTGAACTTTAGGACTTACTCTTTCTTACAATACATCAAAATTGAATCGAATCCCTGGGGGTTGGTTCAACCTTCAGAGTCTTTTGTGTAGGGTTCCTTATTTATTTATGTGCTTTGGATTAGGTTAATAGGATAATGGTGGTAACTGTTAAGTGAATTCGACCTTAGACGGCGAGGCTCTTAATGACTTAAGGGGGAGCCCATAGAACCTTTTAATCTGGACAAAGAGAGAGAAGAAGGGTACTTGATGAAAATGGAAATTATAATTAATACATGAACCAGGAGATCAAGGTAGTAGAATTCTACTGCAGTATGATTATATTACAAGTATATTGTTCTCCCACATAAACTTTTGCAGGATGCCTGAAAGCGATAGTGTAGATGTTTTACGAAGTATGCTGGAAAAACTCTTTTCCCACAAGCAATGATGACAAACCTCGACTCATAACAGAAGAAGAACTTGCAGCAATTAATAGGCGGATTGCTGATGTTCTCTAGCCTGAGAAACGTGTGAGTTAAAAACTATTACAATTGTTGTTTATTGTGCAATACTAGACTGCAACTGCCTCTTTATATCTGTTTCTATTCTTCACAGCATAAAGCTTGACGCCATTAATTTTTCCATATACTTCTATTTCTGTATTCTTTTTGACTATAGTTGTGACAAACTAAAACCAACCACAATATTGGTACACTAGTTTTATCAATCAGCCTGATTCTGATAAAGCATAGAACATAAAAACTTCAAAGTGGAAGGCGGAGAGCCTCCATGTGTATGGCAGCTTCATGTTTGGAACACGGAGTACAAGGCACCATTAGATGGTAATCAGCGAGCCACAAGTCATAGTAGTCTGGAATTGCTTCCTGGGCCCAGAGGTTGCAGTCTTTCTTCAGAACAATAACCAAAATGGGTTGAGAAAAGATTTACTGCATCATTAAAACAGAATTACTGAGAACAATATGCCTTTTAAAAAAAAAATTAAAGCGAAAAACAGAATTTATTGAAATGTACATGTATATCTGGTATTTGGTTCACACTGAATTGAACTACTGATACCAAGAGATTCTGATGAAAACTGAATACCCCTGAAGATCGGTATTTTGTTCTGATTCTGGTCGGCTGGCATACAAAATAGTGTCTGCCCCCTTGTTTCGTTTCCATAATTATATTTATCATGTCAATATTGGTTGCTGCACATTGCCTTTGCCCTTTCCTTATCATGAATGTGGAAGAGAACTTTGTTAGTGAATGACTGGCTAGATTCAAAGATTAGAAGAACATTCATATCATGTACAAAATTGCGCCTTTCAAAGTTTGGAATTCAATATTTACCTTTAGGGCTTTTAAGTAGTTATCTGTGCATCTATCTTTTCTTTACTTATATACTATATTTTATAACTTTATACATTCAGTAACATGAAGAGACCACACATAAACATTTGTTTTTTTTTAGTTAAAAAGTATTTTCTATAGTATGTACAGCTTTCCTTCAACAAATAAAGTCTCAGTCAGAGAGGGAGTTTTGGGAGGACTGAGGGGTGTAAGTTTAGGACAGTGAGGTGTAAAAAGTTTTGGGAGTGTTGGGATAGAATCAGTGGCTTCATGGGTAATTAGACACAAGTAGTTTAAACTGACCTGTTTGTACCTTACTTGGTTGTAGATTGGAGACTGGCACTATGATGTCTTTTTCAGTCTTTATGGGTCTTGAGGAATGTCTTGTTCCAGCAGCTGAAATTTCTTTCTCCGTGAAGGCTTGGTACTGCTTGTTGTATTACAGTTACTGAGTATGATATAATTATTTAGTATTTGTAATAAATAGTTGATGTATTGGAACAAATCTAGAGTATTCCCTATGCTGAGAAGTAAAATGAAACTGAACAGTGTGGACCAGTTATATAATTCCAGAAATAACTGTTCCCGATATATTCTGCCGTCTTTTGTTTTTTGGCTAAGATTGCTAGACTTGTTCTTGCAATCAATTTCCCTTAACAATTGTTCTTAAAAACTCCATTATCTGAATCATAAATATTATTGCTCTTCACAGGTTTCTGTGTGCTTTGAGGGAGATTAAAGGGTTCACTGATAAGAAGCAGAAGATGTCTGCGAAACTAAACGGCCTGTTTGACCAGCTAACTGAAGATGCCATGAAATTGATGGAGAATGGAGATTACAGTTGAGTTTGTTCTTTTTTTTGGTCAAAACGTGTGTTATTATAGATTTTTTATCTTCAATACCATGAATGCTTATGTATGATCCTGGTTTTGTTCCTACAGATGTCTATGATGAAAAGCAAAGAACATTTTTGATCGTGAAGCAGGTTTTGGGCCCTTTCTTTATTCATTTCTCTTGCCATATTGGTTTTATTGCTCCTATATTTGCCCTCATTTGTGATAGTTGTTATTATATTGTCTAATGTGTGCTCTATTATTCTGGACTTGCAAATTTTTATAGGCCACATGATACTGACTTGACAGTAGATCTCATTTTATTATTATAAAACATAGACTCTCAATCTCTCTCTCTCTCAATTTAATTCCTCCAAAATAAGGAGTGCCAAATCAAGGTAAACTAGGGAGATGGTGAGATATATTTCATTCCTTGGGACATGGGTGTAACATTTGTTTATTTTTTTTTAAAAATATAGAACTTTTGAGAGCTTCTGAGTTATATATAGGAAACTTCAGCTTCTTAATGATTTTTGTCTTGTCATTGGTTGATTACTATGAGATTTCTTTTTTTATTTCTTCTGATCTTCAGAGGTTATGAAAAGGATGGTTAGAGAAAGCAGTCTGAAGAGGATTTTGATATGTTTGGAGACGATGAAGAAAATGCTCCAAGAATCCCTGCCACTAACGGAATGAGTCACTCCTGTCCAGCCATTGAGTATACTTTGATCAATTTTGTAGCTAATGTTTGTGAAACTACTCTTTTCTTTTCTGACTCTTACTATATAATGGACTTGCAGGTAGTGATTTGCAGACAGACTATGCATATGATGAGTCTACTGGGTATGTATATCCTTTTAACTTTTTATTTATAAGGTGGCATTGTTCTGCTTTTTATGTAGCGCACGTGTGATTTCAGGTGTCTTTTGAATTGTATAATCTTAAGCATTCCAATTACTTGTTTCATTGTTGAAATGTACATACTTATATTCCAATTGCTTGTTTTATGTTGAAAATTGTAATTTTAGATCACTTATTTTATATTTTTTGGATTATAGGAAAATAAATTTTTGCTTTTCTCATACTGGAATAAACAATTTTTCCAGATGTTATTACAGCAGCAGTTTGGGTTATATTCGATCATTCGTCCAGGGTTGGTATGGCTGTGCTGCATCCCTTCAAATGGTAATGTGGCCATAATGTTTTTTTTTAGGGGCTCGATACATGTATATATATATCTTTATTGTCAACTAATGTTTGTTTGATTAATGATTACCATTGTATGTATATAGGTATTCTTATAATGAAGAATCTGGAATATGAAGAACCAACAAGATATTTAATGTCACTGGGAGGCGGAAGCTAAATTAGACTGGTGTTGCTCTCTGAGTCAAATTTGCTACTCATAGTAGGACTTCAAGTAAAATATTATTTTATCTGGTAATAATTCAACTTTCTCTTACTGCTGTAATCTAATCAAATTATAAGACAATGCCTGCTTGTGCCTTGTGACATTCGTCCTCAGTAAGTACATGCGGATTGGTGAGTGTTTGTTGTTGAAATGGCTGGAATGATCAAGATTATGGTTTTGAGATATTTGTCAATTTTGAAAATGAAAAGAAAAGAGATCAATGTGGTCTCTTTTTCTGAATGTAATCCTAGTATTTTTTTTTTATAAATTCGACGAATTCATTTAATGTTTAAAGAATTCTATTTTAGCATAATTTAAGATTTTCTGCATCTTTTTGAAATTTATAACGTTAATCTCAAAGAGCTCGTTAGCCATGTTTCTGTATATTTAAATTTGTTGGATGAGACAAATTACATGCATAATATTTAACTCATCAAGTTATGTATACTGATTTTTTAAGAGTTTCGATGTCAAATCTTTTATCAGTGATCTAGGTGCATACTCTTCTTTTCACAAAAAATGGTGGGTACTCAAATCAATTTACTTACGAATTTTTTACATATCAAATATCTCAATTAAGAATTTAATGTCTGTTGATTATTCATTCACCCCTTTCCATGTTGTTGTGTAGTTATGATTTATTTTTTTTCGTGTGGTTTGTGAGTTTTATTATATAAAGGCAGGTGCATTGAGTTGAGTGCTTTTTAGACCACTTTTGCGTACTTGCAAAAAGGAATAGACAATAAAAGAAGTGAAAGTACTGTTGTTCTTGTCACATGAAGTGGTTCTACTTTTAGTGCTTTGCATGTTTACCTTTATCTTCCAAACCCTATGATTGCCAACTTTATAGATGTCGACTTTTCTAATCTTTTTCATTGACCAAATGTGGTTATCATCAGATTTCCTAAACAGGTAATCTGTTCTGTTCTTTTGACTGTGTTAGTTTCTTTTGTTTGTTTTCTAAAAAGAAAATATTAATATGATAATTTATAACAATTCAAAATATTTGCGAGCAAGTGATGACAATCTTGTTACCTTCTGCAGATTCGTACCAACTATGAGCCCTCTTTTGCAAAATTTTGAACTCCATGTGAGATTTAATTTTGTTTTTTTGTCTGGCAAAATAAAAGTTGATTCACACCTTTATGAGCATTGCAAGATGGTAAGATACAAAGTTTAAATTTATGGAGAAAAGTAAGCGTCCAAGGACAAAAATGCACATGTGGTGATTTGATTCTCAAGTATTTATTGTTCTTCTAAATATGTATTGTCTTGAAACATGATACTGTAAAATTTGGGGTGATAATCAATCGTCTGGTGTGGAGTTACTGGTTTTAGTTGAAAACCATAAGTATAATGTGACATATCTATGGTTTACATATAGCCTATGATGATGATATTAGGCTGTGCAAACACTAAAAGTTTGAAATTCTCAGAGGTTTTCTGGGAAATGAAATTTTTGAAGCGCTTT
Organism: Stenogyne calaminthoides; assembly: GCA_037126765.1. Lineage (NCBI taxonomy): Eukaryota > Viridiplantae > Streptophyta > Magnoliopsida > Lamiales > Lamiaceae > Stenogyne > Stenogyne calaminthoides. Next base: position 35,514,042 of record JBBCBC010000018.1, read on the forward strand.
AAACTTTTGAATTTGTCCAGAAGGTAAAAATATATTGAACATTTCACAAAAAAATTACACATATATGTTTTAAAAATGCATTTTAATGTGCATTTGATATATAAAACTTTTGTATATATATATATATATATAATATTCTCCGGTTCCATATATATTTATTTTTCACACAGCTTCTTGAATAGTTTTTATTAAGATTTAAACGATAAAATAATTTTAAAGATCGTAATGATTTATGAGAGGTAGATCTATAATAATCCTCTTTAAAAAATTATTTATCATTTGAAATACTTAATAAATAACTCGCCACAAAAATAATCGGCAAATAAAATAAAGTATATATTTATGGGACGATGTATATTTTGTTTTTAAAATTTTGTTTTGAGTTGCAATCAATGAAGTAAAGCCAGTATTAAACTGCACTCAAATTAAGAGATGATGACTAATCATTAAAATAAACTTGGTTGCAAATAATAAATATATGATAAGGTTAAGTCTTTGTATGTATTATGTCTTAATCATATTTTTATAATATATTTTAAAATTATATAATTATTCATTAAAAACACGAACCTTAAATCATTAACTATTCTGACGGGTGACCACGAACCACTTGAGTTGGGTTCGGATCGGTTCAGGAGTTGAGTCAGGATCGAGATAAAAAAATTGAAAAAACTTTAAAAAAGAAAAAAAAAATCTAAACCTATTCGAATTGAATTGGATAATGAAACCGTCGACCGATCTGGGTCGAGTCCCGTCGGGGATGGATCTAGGATTTCCCCAAGAGGGCGTAAATTTTCCATTAGGTAAGGGCGACGAAATTTTAGAATCCCAACAGAGGCGAATGACAAAAATTTAAATGATTTTGATCGTAAATGTTAAATTTTTGGTATATAATACAAAAAATTTCAATTCCAAGGAGGCGACTACCCCGATCCCCCGGGTCGTGTACAAAACTTAAAAAAAAAAAAAAGAAATATAAAAAAAATTAATTGAATCAATTTTAAATTGGTGTAAAAAATGCCAGACTGGAGAATTTGCTTATAATTTATTTATATAAATTCATTGAATTCATTAATATAGGAAAACCGATTACACATTTCAAATGAATAAATTATATGATTAAAATACATTCTGGTCTGCGGTCTTGTACTTAATCTCTCTATGATCAAACATTATTCAGTTATCTGTACAAAATATAAAATGTACACTCAAATTACAATGTATGCTATAAATCGTCCTTTGAATTTATTGAACTATTATTTTTGAGTATTAATTCCGACTGAGACCGTCTCACGGTGAGCCGGAGATAAGTTGAATATTGACGTTTTAACACTTTAAAAAGGGATGTGATTTGTGTTTGATTATCTTGCATTTAAATTGTATGGCAAACAATGTATGAGTTTTATCGTTGTTTAGTTACATTACTACGAAAACATACTAGTGTGTCCAATGGTTTCTCCATAACATTTCATACACGGTTCATAATATATATTTTGGGTCATTAAAAAAGTAAAAAACTCATTCACAAAATGAAATCAATATTCCACGTATGCAATAAGCAGATAAAATTAAATGAGGGAAGGGCCGTGGGTCCGTGGGTCTCCATAATGGGCCATTGATAAAATATCCGGACCGGGCCCTGTGGCCTAGAACTTGTAGATATCCACAACGTGAAGAATTTAGAAATAAATTATGAATGCCAGCTGGGACACTTGTCCCACGGCGTACGTTAGTGTCGTCAGTCCTGTGTGAGCTCAAGCTAGCGTTGCGTTCTCGTTCAAAGTTGGTTACATTTATCACACAAAAAACACACCCCATCAAAAATCTCTCAGTTCACTAGGTATCTGCCGCAGAAAATAGAAATCAATTTCGTATTCCATCGAATTTAATTGAAACGGTAAACTGTATACGTAGATATAGTGCTGAAATCCATGTATACGTACACCCAGAGGATACGGCAACGTGTACACACAGAGAGGGATGACGGAGGAGGATCGGAGAGGAGAAAAGGGGCCCAGGCTCCTTGGATTCGATGGAGTCGCGGTGGGTGTATCAGGATGAGGAGGGCTCGGAGATCGATAACGATGGCGACGATCGACGCAGCGCCGGTGACGAATCACCGCAGCGGGATTCCGACGACGAGGATAATGCTGAGCAGAGGCTGATTCGCACTGGCCCTCGGATTGATTCGTTTGATGTTGAAGGCTCCGAAGTTCCTGGCGCTCAGAAAATGATTATGATCAGGTCCGCGTTTATTTTGTTGCGTTGATTTAGGGGTACATTTTGGGTGTATTGTTCCTCGTTCTTTTATTGGGCATCTTTTGGTTTCAGAAAATCTTATGTGATATGAGGAATGTAGAAGGGGAGTGGTGGAATATGAATGATCAGGAATAGGATGAATTGCTGGGTAAAAATGAGCTGAAACTCTACTTTTTTTTGCTTGTGTTTTCTCTACTTTTTGCCATTGATTTGTGTTGGCAAAACGAACGAAGTTATATTGTTAGTAGAAATAGACTGAGAAAATGAAATAAGATCAGTTCTTGAGAGCTTCTCAGTGCTGAACTAGGATGGGAAGATATCATGGTATGAATTATATTTTGCTGTGTGCCCGTCTAAAATTATTATGGTATAAGATACCCCAGATTCAGATATAGCACATTTATTGTATATTGATGACAAAATGATTATCAAAAGTGTCTTGCAACATCCGCATCTAAATGTCGGTTGTTTTTATGGAAAAAGAAAAACCTAATACAGTTTCTAGAAATGGAGAATTATTAGTTGGGCATCTTTGATGAAGACATAGTCTCATGAAGGAAATTGGACATTTAATGATGTTTAGAGCTGCATTTGATTATAATATTACATGCTTCGTTTCATTTTAGTGCGGACGGTTGTAGTGCATTCTGTTGTCATTGGCTCAGTTACTTTAATCAGTAAGTTGTTTAGGTCTTTATCCTCTGGATTTTATATTGCCTATGGAAGTTGACTTATCTCTCAGTAACTCTTGTACAATTTGATAGTGATGAAGCATGTGTGTGTTTGTTTTCCTCAAGAAAATAACAATTCTTATCATCACGATTCATGCTTTGATATGATTACGTGAAAAGCATGCTATTTCTATTGGCATTGACTTTTGAAAACAAAATCACAGGATGCCACTTTAGGCAGGAGAATTGTACTTGCCTTTCAGACACTTAGTGTTGTTTTTTTCGGTGATGTGGGGACTAGTCCTTTATATACATTTAGTGTAATGTTCAGCAAGGCACCTGTCAAGGGAATGAAAGATGTTCTTAGGCGCGTTGTCTCTAGTTTTGTACACGTTAATTCTGATCTCACTGATCAAGTATGTCCTTATTGTTCTCTGGGCAAATGATGATGGTGAAGGTATATCACCTCTTTGACTTTTTATTTTACACTGTCTTTATTTGCAATTAAGATATGAATGTGGCTATTCACTCTGTAGATGTGTTATACTTGTTTGCCAATTTCTGCAGGTGGCACTTTTGCACTCTATTCTTTTTAATATGTAGGCATGCCAAAGTTAGTCTTCTACCCAACCAATTGCCTTCAGGCGGCTGATATCAAGTTCAGACTTAAGGTGCCATCAGCTGAACTAGAGAGGTCCTTGAAAATAAAGGAAAAAGACTTGAAGCTTCTCTGACATTGAAAAAGGTTCTTTTGATGTTGGTTCTTGCTGGTACTGCCGATGGTGATAGCTGATGGTGTCGTCACACCTGCTATGTCAGGTGCTGATAAGTTTTGATTTCCTTTCCTAGACTATATAATGCTTTGGTGGTCTGACAAAAAGAAAGCTATTATGCATGTTCTCAAATATTTTCTTATTTGCTTGTAGTTAATAACAATTTCACTAATTTTTGTGCAGTTATATCAGCTGTTGGTGGCTTAAAAGTTGGTATTTCTGGGTTTGAGCAAGGTGATTGATCCATCCCTACTAATTTTAACCAACTCATATAGTACACACATATGGGGCAGAGTGATGTTTTATGTTTTTCAGCCCTTGAACAATTTAGGATTTTTTTTATTAAGCGTGATTCTTGCTCAATGAAAAGTAGCAAACTGTTGTTGACTTGTTAATTGTATGTGTCGGAGATAATCTCTCCTTTGACTTGAACTACAATCATCTATTTTCTTCAATCGCATGACTACATGTGATGGTTGAGCTATGTGTGGCCAATGATCATCAGTAATTAACACTGAAGATAGACAAAAAAATTAAGTTGAATGAATCCAATACCATTCAAATATTTGAGTCATCGTGGTCTGTCTCTGGAGATAATCCTTTCTGTGTTAAGTGAGGAATAGGATTTATAATGGTGAATCCACATAATGTATGATAAGGCACCCTTTGTTGAGTCACAGGAGTAACAGATTCTTCCAGGACTATGTTGTACAAACTATTATTTGTATGATATGAGATATCAGTGTGTTCATCAGGTGGTTTCCTTTTACATGCCTTCCACAGTGCGACTGTGGTATGGAACTGATAAGTCCTTGTGGCTCGTGAGTGCATCTTTAGATGGCATTCTAGATTACATCATCTGGAAATTTGTAGGGCAGGAGGTTGCTCTTTTTCATTTGTTCTTGTGAGTTTTGCATTGTGTGCAGAGAGTATGAGAAACATGTATAAGTACAGTTTTCTGGTTCGACAATTAATAATGGGTTGGATTAGCCTCTGAGATTGCTGAAATGATGATACCTTTACATATGACTGAAGTAGGTTCATCTTATCATTCTTATGTGCAAAGTCAGTTCAGCTATGTACACTAGTGGCATCAATTCCATATTTCTTTGCTACCACAACCTAGTTTATTTCCTGTTTAGTATCAATAATCTTACCGATTGCACTATTAGATGTTCTTCTGTTAAGATTTGTTTTTTCTCAGTTTGATCCATGTACAATAGTCAACAAATGAGGGTGTTCAATTTTTTTGAAGTGCAGGAAACGCGTGGTGATGATCTCTGGTTGCATTTCTTATAATTTTGTTCAGTGTACAGAGGTATAGGACAAGTAAAGTGGGGCTTGTAGTTGGTCCTGCCTTGTTTTTTATGGTTTTGCTCTCTTGCAGGCATTGGTATATACAACCTTGTCAAATACGATACCAGCGTTCTGCGGCATTTAATCCTATTCACATCTATTATTTCTTCAAGCGCAATTCAACCAAGGCTTGGTATTCTCTGAAGGGCTGTCTTCTCTGTGCAACAGGTAGATTCTTAAGATATATTTAGCCTTTCCTTCCACTTTTCCATGTTTGTGCCTATATTAATGATACCAGTAATTATTACCTGTTTATCAATGAATTTCCCATTGATTGGCCACATGCATAACAACTAATTAAAAATAATGAGAGGACTTTTTAGATAAGCCATCAGACATTTGCAAACTAATGGCCCTTTAGTTGGCCATTCTTATAACTAAAATGTGAAATCTTAAAAAGAAATTGCCCTTTACCTATCAACTTTTAACGTGTCAGCATGAAATAGGTTTTAACTGTTATAACCCAATAGAAAAGCATATGGTACTTTATCTTGTAACTATTTACTTTCAAAATTGGAATCCAAGTGCTGGCTTGCCCCTGAACTTTTGGGGGTTGTAGAACTGTTTATCTTTGAATAGTTATTCCAAACAAAATTTTTTTTATTATTGTATCATTTCTTCTGATTTATTCCTGATTATCAGTTACGTGACTCAGGTTCTGAAGCAATGTTTGTAGATCTTTGCTATTTTTCTGTGAGATCAGTGCAGGTAAGCAATAAGCGATAAAAAGTGTACCCGCGTTGTTTCAATGTTTTAGCCTAAAAGATACTTTTCTTTATTTTAGAAATATAATATTTTTTCTTACAAGAGTGCTTAAATTGCTTGTAACAGCTTACTTTCGTCTTTCTTGTATTGCCTTGCCTTATGTTGGGTTACCTGGGTCAAGTTGCTTATCTGATGGAGAACCATGCTGATACAAATACACAGGCATTCTTCACTTCTGTTCCAAGTAAACACAATTATCTTCTTGTTATGGTTTTGATTATGTGATCCTTGGGTATATATTAGAAAAGGCTGATAACACATCTCAGTTTGGTTAGATGTGGCCTAGCATATACCAAAAAAAATAGTAAAAATTTTTTACCAAAAAATAGTATTACTCCGTGTAGTTTCTGGCTTTTATATATTACTCCCTCCGTCCCAACATTACTTGAACACTTGCCTTATTTGGAAGTCCCAACATTACTTGAACACTCCTAAAATGGAAACAAATATAATATTAATACACTCACAACATCCTTATTTTATTCCACCAAACCCTAAAACCCACTTTACTTGGTTTTGTGTGCCATTTCCATGTTCAAGTTATCTTGGCACGGGAGGGGAGTATATAATGCGCTTATAAAACTTTTATATTGAAAGATCTTCAACAATTTACCGATGAACAAAATTCTACAGCAACTGATGTGGGTTCCCTATATTATGCTTACAGATGGAGCTTACTGGCCTGTCTTTCTCATAGCTAATGTGGCTGCACTGATTGCTAGTAGGGCTATGACGACAGCAACTCTCTTGTATTAAGCAATCCACAGCCCTCAGTTTGCTTTCTCGTCTTAAAATTATCCATACCTCAAAAAAATTCATGGGCCAAATTTATATTCCAGCCATAAACTGGTTTTACTGGCCCTGACCTGGTATTGGTCTGCAATATCTCAAGTATATATGAGATTGGAAATGCATATGGTAATTCTCTTATCGCTGCTATTTGAAGAGTTATTTTGCTATTTTCAATTTTTCTTGTTTGTTATCTTATAGTTCTGTGATGAAATTGCTTATAGTATATGCATGCACTGACAAACTTACCACATGGCTATACATTTGGATGACAGGGATTTGACTGTGAATGTGCAATGATATCCTGTGGCAATGGAGTTTTTAACAACTGTATGTGGGTCTGTGATAAAATAGGTCTATATGTATATATGTATGCGCGAAGTGCAGAAAAAGATCTACTCAGGAGTATGGGTTCAAAACAAAATAAAATTCAAGAATGATTGATGTTAATGTTTAAAAAGTTATAAATTAAGCTTCACGGTTTAAGTGTTTCTCGTGGAATTTGATAATGAAGTGCAGAAAGATCTACTCAGGAGTATGGGTTCAAACAAAGTAAAATTCAATTTTTATTATTGAAATAGATCGATGCAGCCACACACAAAAGTTTGTTCATTCCGTCCTTTAATATGAACAGTTTTCTAAGCATGCACGGCCTGCTCTGATTTCTACTTTTTACAGGCATTGCTGAAATCGGAGTCATGATGATGACTACAACCTTAGTAACACTTGTGATGCTTCTTATATGGCAGATAAATATTTTCATTGTGATGAGTTTTGCCATTATATTCTTGGGGATAGAGTTGACTTTCCTTTCTTCGGGTTTTGTGGAGGTGGGGGATGGTAGCTGGATCATACTGGTGTTTGCTATTGTCATATTTATGATTATGTTCATCTGGAACTATGGAAGCAAGCTAAAGTATGAAACAGAGGTGAAACAAAGTTGTCAATGGATGTGCTTAGGGAACTAGGGTCCCATCTGGGAACTGTTAGGGCTCCTGGAATTGGGTTGATATATAATGAGCTGGCAAAGGGATACCAAGCTATATTTGGGCATTTCCTGACAACTCTACCTCTGCCGCTCATTCAATGATCATATTTGTCTGTATAAAGTATGTTCCTGTGTCTGTTGTGCCTCAAAGCCCGAAGGTTTCTGTTTAGGCGAGTCTGCTCCAAAAGCTACCACATTTTTCGTTGTGTTGCCAGGTAAACCTGATGCGTGCATGTCTCGTAAATATGTTTTACCTCATCTTTATGAAGTAGTTGATTGTAGAACAATCTGAACTCCTGCTATCTGTAATCTGTGTAACATTGTTTTATAGTTTGTGTTAAAGAGCTTGAGTACCTAAGATAAAAACTCTGTAATATGACTAATAAAATAGGTTATCTCTACTGTCACCCAAGTTTGTACAATAATCCATTGCTTTATGAAAAAAATTGTTTGTTTTTTTCGGAATTGGCTTAACATGGATAATGCATAAGACTACTTGTTTATTCAGGATTTAAGTTGATGGTACTCTAGTGCTGTTCACATTGGTGGTGCTTTGAATTTTTATATTAGGTTATATTGATCATAGGATGGAAAGGACACATCTTGCACATATTTTTTCAGAACATTATATGTTTTCCAAGATTTTGAGACTGTTTAGCAAGAGTAAATTGCAAAATTGGTCCCTTATCTATTAGGTGTGGTTTTAGTCTCATACTTAATCATTTTTCTTAATTAAGTCCCATAGCTTCTAAAAAATGATGCAAATTTAGTCTTATATATTGACAAGAATGCAGGATTTTTTTGGCGGCTCTCATGAGCTGCGAGGCCCATTTAATTTCATTACAAATTATTTATATCCGAAAAAAAAAAATTGTCAACCGGGCTAATGACTCAATGGCCTAATGAGGCCCAATAAAATTAATTTCAATCAAAATAATCACAAATTATTTAAGCTCTCAGGAACGGGTCAGAAATTATTTTTATGTCCTCTTCTGCAAAAAAGGGTGCAAGAAGAAAAAAGTGTGCTGGAACTTAATTGAGCAAAGTCTCGAGAAGGAGCTGTCCTTCCTAAATGTTGTGTAGGTGTAGATACGGGAAGGATTCTAATTTTTACAATTTACTTCATTTTATAGAAGATATATTACTAGTGCCATTGATAAGCAGGTAGGCATGACTCTTCTGGTTGGAAGACAGATATGAAGGTAGATTTGAGGATGTTAATTGCAAAATTGTTAAACCACCAATTTTATTCATTTGAGCAGTTGCTGATTGAAATTCTTTTTTAGTCTGCCACTCGCCTCGTCAGTTCATTTGGGTGGCTGGAACATTGTACATCCAAATGTTACCTACCACCCAATGAGAATGCTGTTTTCAAAACTCAGTATATAATAAGAAACCAATAACCAAAACCATTTTGCGCCATTCATCTGTTAATTGATTATGACTGGAAAAATAATCAAGTCATTGATGTGCTATCTTGTCCAGATATTTTAATAACATTCAAAATATAGGCTTTTGGAGACACTGACTAAAAACCCATACCCTTCATGAAAATGAAAAAATCTACCATTGAATTTTTAATAACATTGGCATCAGACACTACAATCGCCTAAAAAGAAATTGTACCCAATGGGCTGGGCGACGATAGATTATTTTAGAGATTCAATAACTTGCCCTCACCTAGGAGCTGTAAATGGACGCTGCATTCTCTCCTTCTCATTCCCAGTATTGCCAGCATTTGACGGAGGCTTGACGAAAAAGACGCGTCTATATAAATCGTTGTGTATGGATTTAAACTTCAATCTGAGAAGTAATGAGTTGGTCATTACACCAATAGAACTCAAACCCATGAGAGCACCAGCTATTGAAGGTGACAGCATGGTTCCAGTCACTGGCAGCAATGTTCCAGCAGCTACTGGAATCCCAATCTGTACAGACAAGAGAGACGAGATTAGAACCAATTTGTAAATAGTAGATTACAGGCAAACGTCTCACATATGTGGGTCACAATAGGACCATGTCATGTTGTTCATAACTTTATTGATACAAAGCATAGATAGACATTCAGATTTGAAGTTGCTCAAATCAAATGTTACTTATTCGCAGTCGCATTCTCTCAGATGAGCACCAACTCAGCCTCTACCTTTTCCAGTTTGTGTATATGTTTTATGCTAGACTGAATAATTAAACCAGTATAAATCAATTGCTATATACTCCTTGGAAAAATATGTATTGGTAGATGATACAAATGAACTGGATAAGTAGAAAAGAATAAAAAAAAAAGTCATCAATCAGTTAAACTACTGAGATATTGAGAAGCAAAGAACAAGTTATTACCACTCTCCACAAGGTAAATTTTAAGTTTGACAAAAATATTGTTTAAAATGTACTTCACAAGCACTGCGCCTCCTAAGCTCTGGTAAACCAATGATGTGAAGTGAGACAAATGAAAGTACCAAAAGATTGAGAAGGGGTCGATTAAAATTCTGAAAAACTGGTTATAGTTACTTATCTCACTAGGAGTTCACTTTGTTCCCTTTTGTTTCACTAGTGTATAATCTTACCTGAGATCTATAACTCTAACGAAATATATAATGGCAACTTTCCTATAAAGATATTAAATTGCAAAACTAGGAAAACAAACTCACTATGTTATATGCTAAGGCCCACCAAGATTTTTTGTTCACAGTCTTCATGGTAACGAAAGCTCCAGTGCATCAAGTAACTGCAGGTAAAAGCTTGTTAGGAGCAGGAAACATAAACACACATGGTTAGAATTCATGAGATGCTGACGATGTGCACATTAAATTCACTAGTCCAACAGAAGATATCAGCTTCGAATCACCGGAGGACAAACAATACTGACAGTTTTACAGAACAAAGATACGTAGAGATCTCCACTACAGTAACTAATAAGCGCTTAGGTGGGCGCTCGTCGGTTCGTAGGTTTGGGACTGTTTTTTCATAACCGAACCTAATAAACCGAATTATGCAAGTTTAAACCAAAAACCGAACCAAAGTTGTGAGTAACCGAAATAACCAAACCGAATAAGAAATTTGGTTTGTTCGGTTTATTCGTTTTTAACCTGAAATTTAACCTTAATTCACAATTTAATGATTTCCCAACCAAATTTTCAATATTTCTAAGTCAATGATCAAATACAAATACAACTAGTAGTTTCACTATCAAATGCAACTAAGTCAATAAATCACCACAGTTATAAGTTCACAAAAAATCACAAACACAATTTCATTTACACTTTTAAGGAAAAATCACAACCACAAGTTCACATAATAATAATAAAAACAATTAGCGGAAAACAAAAGGAAAAAAAAAGGAAGCTCTCGCACGGTTTTCAGTTTTGAGCTCAATTTGGGATTGAGAAAAAAAATGGAGGATTTTTAACAGGAGAAAGGTCACCATATCGTAACCAGATACCAATACCAATACCGAGGAGATTCAAGTTGAAGAAGATGAAAATGTCTCAAAACGTAACAGCACCTCCACATCAATTGGAGCGGCCGTCGGTGTGGGAGCGTCCGCCGGTGTGGGAGTGGTCGCTGGTGTTGGAGCGGGCCGAAGGTGTTGGCGTGGATTGGGTGAGGAGGCTGGCGGGCCGTTTTACCGTCAAAACCTGAGGGTGCGGCTGGGTTGAGAGAGTTGTGACTAGGGTTTGTGTCTTTGTGATTTGTGAAGATGAAATGAAATAAAAGAAGGAAAATTTTATTAATATGTATTAATATATTTTTTTAATTATATATATATATTTCGGTCGGTTCGGTTTATTCGGTTTTTTCAAAACCATAACCGAACCGAAACCGAAACCGAAAAACCGATTTTTTTTTTTAATTTCAACCGAACCGACCGAAAAAACCGATCCAGTTTGACCAAAAATCATTGGTTCGGTTCGGAATTCGGTTTTTGGGTTTTATGCCCACCCCTAATAAATTTAACTGGTTTTTCCAATATAAACATCAATGAGCTTAGGTCATGGATTTATTCAATGGTCAAATTAGTAGAGGATTATGGGATAATCATCCTCAAGAAGTCTTTCTTTGGTAGAAAGAAACTTGAAAGGGTTCTTGTTGTAAACAGGATTCGAAAGTTGATATAGAATTAAAGAAACCAGTGTTTGCAAAAGTGTTTCCATGCGTTCTACGGTTAAAGTAGGAATACTTATGTATCCTGAAACCAAATTTGAATGCAAACCTATGCTGACCCTCAGATAGTGTATGAGCTCCTTATCACACACCCCCCCCCAAAGGAGGTCTTTGCAAATCTAGGGTCTAAATTTCTTGTTCCCACATTTCAGAGAAATCTAGGAGATAAGAGAACATAACTATGAGTCCACAAACCAATAGCAGGCAAGCAAACACTTTCCTTAGATGAATATCTAATCTGTAGTTCTAAAACCTTTGCAGTGGAAGGAACGGATATCTAAATTACTAACATGAGTAAATTTTGGAAATGAGGACCAAACACATTATTCCAGAAGAACTCCTTTCTGAGATGAAGGTCGAAGTTACTATCGTGACCTGGGACAACCTATTCTGCATTAGCACAATAGAGGACACCTCGCTAGCAGCCCCAACACCTCCACCAATAGCAACTCCTACATGTGATGCAGCAAGGGCAGCTGCGTCATTTATTCCATCCCCAACCATAGCTACGACATTCTGACCCTCCCGAAGTCTCATAATGAACTTCTTTTTCTCATCTGGTTTGACTCCATAGAGCACCTGCAATAAACCATGCATTTCACTCGATGATTTAATTTGTTAATTATGAAATGGGGTAATTTATAGAAGCATTAAGAATTAGTTTGAATGTAAGGACTCAATCATCAGCAAATGATATCAATTTAATTAATTGATAAACTTGGTAGAAGTCTAATAGTTTCTTTCAGTCACCCTCTCACTATTCAGTTTTCACTAACCCCAGGGGTTGGCCTGGTGGTGTAGGCTTGAGACTTAAGTATGCTTCTCTCTGGTCTCAGGTTCAAAACCCCAAGGTGTGATTAATTCCTGAGATGGGCCAATCCATACAGAGCTTTGACTGATTCAATTGGGGGTCCCCGCTCTGGACTGTAGGATTGGTCCCCCGGATTAGACGGTCCTTAGGCCAGATACCGAATCATAGAAAAAACTATTCAATTTTTACCCATGTTGAGAACCATTTAGGTGAAATCTTTACCTATTACTTTGAGGAGAAGTCATAGATTCATCCAATTTACTCATGAAAATCTATTCATAAAATGACAAATTTCATGAAATTTAGTCACAAACAGAAAGTAACCCATAAATCTCAATTACGGCCACTGGAGAAGATTCTCATTTCTGTCGATAAGAGAAATTCCAACAGTGATCCAACTCCATATACCAAATTAGAATTCTCACAGTAGCAACACTGTAGGGGTTAGAGAAAAAATGCACAAGGAGTCTATCAAGATGATATGTCAATTGTTAGGAACACTTTATAGACAAACATAGATAGTATAACTCTGGCTTTTATATTTCTCTTTCACTTGCATAAACTTCTACACTCACTAATTATTTTTTGGATTTCATGGTTCCGTTTGAATATAGTGTATACTAGGTGAACATAAGTCCCAATGTTCCTTTGCTTCAAGTACAAAGGACATGTACATATTTAAATATTTCACAGTTTGTTATTTATTTAATAGGTGATACCAACTCTTTTCAGACGAAAGAATCAGTTCTTTCTTGTACCAGTTAGTTTGTACCAAGATCTCCATCAACTTAGTGAAACTAATACAATACGCCAAGGTCGAGACTGTAACTTAACCAAAAATTGAGTCGACTCACCCTTTCCCTTGAATTCCAACAGCAGATGCAACATATTCAGCAGCACTTCTTTTGTCACCAGAAAGCAAATATGTACTGATTCCTTGGCGAAGTTAATGATTCTATCACATTCCTGGCATCTTCTCTGATCTGATCCTCAACATAAATTACTCCAGCAAGAACACCATTTACCCCCAACATAAACAACAGATTGATTTTTTAAATTCCTCAACTTCGAATGGACTATCGCCATCTACTCCATGCCTGCATGGATTTAGAAACCTAATGATTAAACTTTAAAAAGAAATTGCACACGCACACACGAAAAAGAAACTCTCTTTGAGGAGTGATAATTCTCTAAATTCCAAGGAGTCTTTCACTTAATAATTATCAGAACAAGTGGAAAGGCTAAAATTGCACAGTCTCAAGGATCATATCTGAATTAGGTACATAGTGGATTACTACTTAGGGAATGCTTTGGTGAAAATAATTTTGTAACTAACAAAATTGGCTGTCTATAGCAAAATAATATGGATTAAAAGTTCTGTAACATGTAGTGGCATGAAGAACTAAAAAGTGCTTGTAATTCTCTAATTCCTCAATAAATAGAAAAATTGGTGAAAAAAATACAAGTTTACCAATGTGAGATAATTGACATAAATACCTTTGAACCCACTCTAGTGTACCAACAGCAACCTTCTTCTCATCAATAATTGCCACAGCGCCAGATCCAGGTTCCTCAGTGAATGTTCCTTCCACTAACTGAAAAACACAATACTTAGAAAATCTGGAAGTGTTTATAGAACAAACAGAAACTTAGTCAAAAAATATCAGCCGAACACAAAATTGATTAAAACTTCCATTAGAAAAGTTCCACTTCAGGGTATTAAACAACTTTTTCTGCCAAATTATAATGTGCAATAAACTTAACATCACCTTCAAAAGTCATGAAACAAAAATAATACAACCAACAGATAGGCTTTTTGCATGGCAAAGAATCTCAACGGACAACTTTTTTATTGATGAACCCAGTTCTTTAGTTTGTCTCATGCCGGAAGCTAGTGGCAAGTGGTAACTAATACAGCATCCATTATGTTCAGGAGCATACTAGCAAACTGACTAATACCTCTACGAAATCAGTAATGGATCGATAAAAGAAAAATAAACTGTAATAAATAAGTGTTTCTCTTTCACTAAGGGCGGTTTGCAAACTCTACTAATAGCTTCCAGATTTCATTTTTTTCAAAAGCTGTGAATAGGTTTTGAAAAGAAGTGATTCTATCCCACGTTTTAGAGTTTGAAAAAATCACCTAAATGTGCCTCGAAAGAAACTGAAGCATGAGGCTGCCTCATTATCATCATTATGATCAGTGGAAACAAATTCTATTACAAAGGAAAATTTGATCAGAGTAACAAGTAATGACAACATATTAGCACAGGCTACAAAATTTCCGTGCAAAGTATTACAAGCATTGGTTAGGTTTATTAAAAATTATATGACCCTAAGTGGAAAAAAAAATCACATAGTACACTAGGAACTTCAAATTGGAGATTTCACGGAATAATATTTGAGTAACAGCAGTTGGCCGGGAACCTACCTTCCCATTTGGGCAATTCAAGGCCTTTGCAGCCGCTACTATTGCTTTTCCAATTGGATGAATTGTACTCGATTCTACTCCAGCCGCTAACTTCATAACTTCAACTTCAGACCAGTTACCCGTTGAAGTTGGATCTAGCCTGTATATAACTAAGCTCGTTATCATCTTGAGAGTAATAAAACTTTGTTGAAACTAATACTAATTCAAGCAAACTCTTCTCTGAACATAATAAAGAACACTTCACTATGTGTTATTTGTTGGAACCATGTTATGGCCAAAAAACTGGAAAAAGATACAATTCCATCAAAATTTACAAAGTACATATATTTGAAAAGTTCATAAATAATTTGGACTATAACTGCTAAGAGATAGCCACCTCCATAGTTGCTTCTCCCTATATTCCATTCTTTAAACCCATGATTCTCCTCCAAAATCACCCCTTTTTTGTAAGTAACAATTTATTTATTTTTTTAATTAGGAGAAAAGTAAGTGCTAGATTTTGGATAATTCTCCTCCAAAAATATTTTCTTCCTCACTAGATTGCATGGTAAATATACAAAAGAAAGGGATAAGTGGTAATTTCACATAATCCTAACTCATGACAACAACAACAAAAAGAACCAATTTGAGTTACATGATTACTCAGCATAAGCGTAAAAATCTACTATGTTGACAGACTTGAAGCAGAAGTCAATATGGAAAATATTGACTGGGACTATACTTATATAATGAGGTTTAAGCAAATTCCCAATCATAAGAATGTAATGAACCAGTACCTACTACATTGATTGATAGTCATGAATTTAAACTCAGTTCATATTTTAGGTGGAACTTAAGTGGCTGCCAGCATATCTAGGTCACTACTTTACTATATAACATGATCAACTTAAAAGTATTATGTACTTAACTCTAAATTTTTATCTGTTTGGTCTTGTATCACTACTTTCGTCACAGTAGGTTTTCCGATTGTTAATGTCCCTGTTTTGTCAAATACAATTGTGTCGACTGTCGAAAACTTTTCCAAGATACTTCCACCACGCAAAAGTAGCCCTTTTGTAGCACCAAGTGAAGTTCCAACCTGAATTTGTTAACTAATCACCTGACTGTACAACATAGTTAAGGTTCTAAATGACCGGAAATGTCAATACAAACATTACCAGAACAGCTGTAGGTGTTGCTAGCCCAAGAGCACAAGGGCATGCGACAACCTGCACTCAGCACAGAGAAACTAATGATTACTACAGTAAGTTTTATAACCGGTTGACCAAGCATTAAATACTGATGATTGAGCCTCAATTCCAAAAGTGTAATATTAAGTCAAGTTTCAAAAGTTGGCTATGATCTATTGATCTTATGTCTTGTTCAAAGAACCTCACTGGAGAGGTGCAAAGTCTGATAATTAACATTAATTGAAGGATTAAGATCAGTAAGTGAGTAAAGATTGTACCAGAACACTACATGAAAGTTGCAAAGCCAATGACATTGAATTTCCTTGGTAGAGAGCTGCTGGAAGAATTTTAGAACCGAAAAGATTCCAGAACATAAATGTGGCAGCAGAAATAGTCATTACTCCATAAGTAAAATGCCCAGCAACCTGGATGAGAAATGTCAGTGTTAATGGATTGGCTTAGATAAGAATATATCTAAAGTAAATAAAAAATAGAACGTCCAGAGTAGAGATATTAGATGGTGGTAAAACAATTTATTGATCAGTGTCTTAATAAATGTTTGGAGCGACGGAATACTGGGATAAAAAGTTGTTGCTAACACAGAGGATGAAAGGCAATTTCTCAGTACCAAAGGTTTTGTTGGTAGGCCACACAAAAACTTAAATTTAGTAAGCAGTAACACAGCGTGAGTAGTAATGATCATCTGTCATTTGCCAATGATAAGGTTCGGGTAGCAGTTTCTTAATAAAAGAATAACTTGAAAAACTATTCTGACAATAAGTCATGTAAGGCAATGCTTGTTTTGGGTTTCAAAACCAGTTTAGGATTTGCAAATCTAAATCCGGTTCTACTGCGAGATTTTGAAATCTGGTTTTAAAAAATCACTACTTCAAGATTTTGAAATCTGGTTTTAAAAAATCACCACATCACCACCTATAAACCTACAATCACACTTTCTAATACAATCGATTCTCTCTCCTTACGCTTTATATATTTAAATCATAACTCACATCATCCAATCATTACAATCACACCCAACAACAATATAATAAAATGCCAAACACTCTTACACATTGATTTGACATAAAGTTAAACTTCACCTTACATAAAATCTCAAAACAAACACACCTTACTATTTAACAGGATTTCAAAAACCGGTTTTCTAAAACCACTATAAACCCAAAACAAACATTTACATAGGTTTGAGGATTTTATTCTATGTAAAATTAGTTGATCAATTTATAAACCAGGTGTTCAAAACAACTCATAAGATAAAAGCAGTAAACTTGTCATTTCAAACATACTACGGTGGTTCTTTTGTAATAGGTCAGGCCTCAGTAGTTTTTGTAATTTACCATAATTACATGTAGATAAAGCTTGCATTGGAATACAGAATGCATGCATCATTATCACGGAAAGAAAGGAAAGGTTACAAATGATGGACCTTGTCGGCCAACCGTTGTACAGGAGCTTCTCTAGTCTGTGCTTCTTCAACCAATCGAACAATGTCTCCAATTGCCGTCTCGCCACCTGGTCTCCGCACCTCAATGATAATTTTTCCATTTAGGTTTATGCTTCCAGCTGCCACATCAGCCTAGTACATAAAGGCAACCTAAGGGACAAGATAATGTGAACTAAAGGAATATCTAAAAATAGAATTCTGCAATTGAATGCCTCCCACCAATTTCAATTTTGACAACAATGACTAAAATGGTCAGCCCCTCTGAATATCTCACTTTCTACAGTGGAAGATAAAGGAAAAGGAGAGGATGGAATACATAGAAAGAAAAGGCAAAACAAGAATTCCACAATACTTCCCAAAAAAAACAGTTGTTTGCTATGGGGGAAGTCTGCATGATAAAAATTCCTCATTACTAGTGGATGGAAATTATTACCTTAACATCAAGGAAAAAAAGGAGGAAGTTCCATGATAAACTTCCAACTGGTAGTGGATGGAAATTTTACCTTAACATCCAGGAAAATAGGATCAAAAACACATACATAAGTTAGGCTTTAGTGGAAAATTTGCAGTATGTTGCCTGAACAGCGAGAAACATTTAATAAGTCCCAAATTTCTTACAAAAAAAAATGAATCCTATCAATCCTAGACTGCCTTTTTCTTCAAACCAGAATTGTTCCATGCCCAGCTACCCCCCCCCCAACACTTTTTATGCATCACTGTAGTACAAACAGGAAACACAAGAAAAAAAAAATTTGATAGCATAATTACCCCAGGTAATTTAGTGACAGGTAGAGGTTCCCCTGTAAAACTTGATTCGTCAACACTGCTTCTCCCTGATCTAACGACTCCATCAGCTGGAATACGATCCTACATAAATGATTATTTAATGAGAAAAAAAGAATTTTGGAGTGCGTAAATAAATGTGCTCATATATTCTTAATTAGGTTACGAAAGATTAGGGATAAGATAAAGGTTGACCAGAAGGAGTAGGCAAAGCTTACACCAGGTAACACAACAATTTGATCTCCCACAGAAAGACTGTCAGAAGGTACTTCAACAGTTGAGCTCAGATCTTCAGCACTGCCATTAATTAGAAGACGAGCTTTAGATGGCAAAATACTAAGAAGGCTGGTCATATCACTTGTTGCTTTTATCTTAGCTCGCTGTTCGAGATTTCTCCCAAGTAAGACGAATGCTATCAGCATAACTGGTTCTTCAAAGAACGTTTTCCATCCCTATGGAAACAAATATTTCATTTAATAGAATGCAACTTTGAAAGCCTTAGTCACACAAATACATGCATTCATTTATCTACATGTAGCACAAGAAATGAAATAAGATGGGAAAAAGAATATGATAAGAAGAGTTGCGGTGATTAATTTCGAAAAACAATCAGTAAAAATATTTTTTTGTTCTGATTATGATTGAACAAAACTAAGTGAGAGTTTCTAAGAAAATATGAAATGGTTACAACGGCCAATCCTCAATTTTAATGACTGCTCACTCATTCTAATTTCATCCCAAATGCTAGGAGGCCCATCCTTGTAACTTGATGACAAGAACATGATAATGCAATGAATCACACAAGAATTTAAATCTTCACTAAATTTTGGTACAACACTTCTGGTTCCAATATAGTAGTTTTATGCTTCAACAAGGAAGAACATAATGTAGGTACACAAGATCGGCCTGAATGTAAAATAATCATAATGAAATACCATGTTTCTTGCTTCCTTTGAATTTCTCCCTACTACATAGAACCAATTTACTGTTTACACTAGTAATAGGCCCCTGCCTAAAATTGACAACTTTATAATATCAAACATTAAAGAGAACCCAAGACTTGGACCTTTTTTAATAGACATGGTAAATCAAATAATTAATATTTTTAACACATAGTGCCAAAGATTATCACTATTTAAAATATTTGAGCAAGATAGAACTCACTTTAAGCTGCTTGGTCTATTATTCTGTTCACATGTTTCCAGCATATTCTCCTTCATTTATAGTATTTGATTCATTATGCATATTACACAGTATTTGATTTATAGCACATAATGCATATTACATAGTATTTGGTAAAACATAAACATAAATTTAGCACATAATGCATATTACATAGTATTTGATTCATTATGCCACCATCCTTGACAATTATGTATATATTAAGTTTCAGAATAAATTGCACTTCTGAAGCAACTTATATACATATTCTTGTATTAGATTTGATTCGACACGCCACCTTCAATCGACAATCATGTATATTTTATGTTTAGGAACAAATTACATTTCTTGAAACAACTCATATACGTGTTTTGGTTTATTCTAATAAAAGGACCCATGTAGGGAGTTCAGTTTACAGTTTACCAGTTTTGGCACAAAGGCTGCGACAGTACTGACAGCAAATGATGACAAAGCGCCAAGACCAACTAGAGTGTTCATATTTGGGGCTCCTCTAAGAAGACTTTTCAGACCATCTATAATAAGCCGACGACCTGGCCCAAGCAGTGTAAAGAGAGACAAAGACATATGAAATCCCGTGGAATGCAAAGCATGGATCCATGCAGCCTTTGCCCCAAAGAAATGAGAGAGATGACCCACAACACACACAGAGCACAGAGCCCAAGAAACAACTAGTCCGCGACCTGTTTACACACAGATTTTTTAATCACTTGAGGCCCTGATGTTGGCCTTAAATGTGTTATCAACAAAAAGTTTTAATAACATGTTTTTAACACCAAGTATTGAACTTTCTAGTAAAACTGAAATCATAATCAGCTAAAAGAAGATGAATAGTCAACTAGTTAGAATTAAGAGCCATCTTGTCTAAGAGCCCAAGAAAAAGATTGTATCCCTCTGTCCCACAAAGATAGTCCACATTTCCTTTCTGGTTTTTCCCAAATTATAGTCCCTATCCTTTTTAAAGTATGCAAATTGTTTAAATACCCCTATTCAATGTATATTGGGATTTAACATTATTGTTTTTATTCAATAAATAAGGGTATATTAGGAAATTTAGAGGTAAATCCAGAATTCCAAGGACAATAAACGATGTTTTATTGATCTGTGTGAAAAATGAAAGTGGACTATCTTTGTAGGATGGAGGGCGCAATATAAGCATAGAGGATGTTCAAAATTTTAATTAAGTGTATATACGCAGTCGACATTTTGCAAATACATAAATAACTTTTCAGTGTTTGGTTCTACGTCTCTTTCAGTCTCTTGCCAACTTCATGCCATCGATGTTGTTTTTCTAATAACATCAAAAGAAAATAACAATGGGGCAAGAAAATTTACCACTTTCTTTTAGTAGAGCTTGCTTCTCATTTATTTTCTTCTCAAATCTCTCGTAGAAGTTCGTTTTTTTAAAATCTGCAAACAAACACAGAATGTCCTGAAATGAATATACATGAAATATTTAGGATAGCCCCATGTTTCATAGTGCAACACAATTGCTACCTCTAAGTAATGATTCAATGAATTTTTGTATTTTATGATAAAATCAACAAAATGGGTCCTAAGGCAATTGATGAAAACATCATATAGAAGTGATTCTAGCTGTTTTAAAAGAGAGCCAATCTGATCTCTTTTCTGGAACTTTCTCCATCTGAAAGAACACTGCAGTTTTATTTTATAGGACAACAAACCAAGATTGACTCATTTGCTAGTTCAAGGTACGCATGATACCTCTCAGTGAAGGTGAAGAATAAAGGCCTTAACAATCAAACTAGGCATTGATTCTACAAACTGGAAAACCTCTTGTCAAGTAATAAAAAAATCTTTGTTCACAAGAGACATCAGGACTCAAAACCAGAGGTTTCCTACAGGCTAACAAGTGAGACACTAGGAGAACCAAACCTCCATAAAATTGGTGAAATATTAGTAGCTGACAAGCTTATGTATTGTTGATTTATTAGTTCACACACCATCAATTGTTTCAAGACATTTTGGCAAGCCACTGGCAGCTTCTCAAGGAAACACTCCTTTAAATTTTAGCCCTTGCCACACAAAAGAGAATTAAGTTAAATAACTACTGAACAGTAGCGAGTGACCAAAGAGAGAAACTTCCAATTTCTTTAACAGATACAAAAAAAATAAAAAAATTACATGAGAATAAACATCAGCATTTCTCCATATGCAGTTACATAATGACAGAATCTTTGAAGTTCCAAAGACATTAATGACAATGTTTAATAGTCTTTGAGTTAAAACAATAAAATGAAAGTGGTGAGAGAAGTAAAACAATCCAAGTCACACACCAAAAGTCTGTGAATAAGCTCAGATTAGACAAGCAACATAACAATCTGTTGTTAACAAAATCCATTATGTTTTTGTCGTTGAAAACCTCAACTCTGCTCTATATATTACAACACAGAATACAAACAACACAAGAGGATGATCTAGAGAAAAGGTTGGACATTTAACACAAATATTGTCTACCCTAACAATCTGCTATTTCAAACAATAATACATTAGTCCTTTTTGAGGAAGGAACTTAATATCCACTTTTATTCAGGAACAACAATTTTTCGTGTTAGGAAATCTTCTCATTGGGATGATATGTATGTCTGCCTTCAACAAATCCACCACTAGTCGCCAAGAGACACACCTATTGATGAAAAACTACGCCAATAGATTATCCTGGTGCTGACATTTTGTTTATTTTGATAAAGAGGGTCAAAGAGGACTAAAAGAATAAAAGCCAGGACATACCATTTAGACAGAATGTTGGTTGTTACAAGAATCCATTGCATCCTACTACTGAACATCCCCATCAATAGTTCCCTGATCTGCCAATTTCCCATGAAGCTATGCATAAGTCATATGTAGGCCAAACATTTTTTTTACCATGTAATATGATTTATGATTGTAAAAATAAGCAAAACGATGCTATCCAAGTAAGCTTATAACATTGTAGAAGAACAGTGTAAATAGAATGTCTCCATTTCGCCCATTTTATTATGGCATGCAAAAAATCAAATTTCTGATATTAATTTCTTTGGAAAAGGTAACATCATATTTTATTCGTTTTGAAAGAGCCTGACATTGGTGAATGGCATCACATTGAAGTCAATCATAGAATCTCAGCCTCTTTTGGGTTTAAACTAGAATAAGACGAACATCAGAGATTCAGAGCACGGTATGCAAGGATTCTTGTAACTTTAACCATTCATTAACGAACTTATCCTCTAGGATGAATATACTACTTGTCGATGGAGAGGGACCGAAAGTCACAAGAGTGGGTTAATATCCAAATCAAATTTCCAGCAACTCTATATGATGAAGTCAAATCAAAATTCTTGTGGTATAAGTAACAACAAAAGTTTCGTATTTCAGTATGACCAAAAATAACAGCACTTACTCTCATGATAAGTTCCCCAGTAACAATTGTCAAATAATCAATTTCAATAAAGTGGTTGTAGAGAAAATGAATTACAAAAATTTCATAATCATAAACAGTGCAAGTGTGCAGCATACAGAACTATTCAACTAATAGATACAAATAGCATACCTCTAAGATTTGATTTGAAACCGCAACTAGTTAAATGCTTTGCAAGAGCTTCTCCAACATCCTTCTGCCAATTGGGTACAACCTTGGCTTCAGATGCAGGCCATATGATTGCTGTCTCAGTAGTGAGGTTTACACTAGCTGAAGAAACCTGTGGCTGTTCATGATGTGTTTTATTAGTTATATCATTGTGAATACAAAGTTTCTGCAAAAAGAAAATGCAAAAGTAATGCCTATTTCAAGCCATATTCTTTTCTCATCAATCTGATCTGATCCCATTCCTCTTTTCCTTTTAGTTTTATTAATGGTTCCTTTTGCCCTCATGAGTAAACTAGTAATTAGCAGAAGTTCACTACCTCACATGCACAAGAAAAGAGGAAGAACCTTGCTTCAAATTTTACAAAACATACCAACTTCTAAAAACTCAAGTAGCAGACGTATTTTACTAAACAAGCAATATTAACCAAATGAACTTCAACATCTCAAGCATTCAACTTCGTCTTCTCAAATTTGAAGAGGAAATAGAAACATGAAGAAAGGTAATAAGAAGAAGCACAAAATAAGACATTTTCACAATAAAGTAAAAATGCACCGAGAACTATGAAAACCTACTTGACTTTCCAAAATCCTCTTTACACTTGCTGCGCATCCTCCACATGTCATCCCCTGCAACGTCACAGATATAAAACTTTAAAAATGATAACAAAAGAAAATCAATATGAAGAGCTGAGCAGATGTATTCGGTTAAAAACTAATTAACTCAAAGAAAATCATTTTTCAGCTCAGTTACTAAACCACCAATCATAATTTTTTTGGAACCAATTTTCAAACAATTTTTTAAGCCACTGAAGGCTCTCAGTATCAGTATTAAGAAATATGGGAAATTTTAATTAAAGACACACACTCATTCCAAAGTTAGGAAAAAATTAAAAATTAAAATAAATCAACTTTTTTGGAGAAGAAAAAAAGCTTTAATGGCTAGCAAGCATCAAAAAAATACTGAAAAGCATAAGTAGTAGAAATAATTAAACTTAAGTAGAAACCTTACTGTAACATCAAGGATTATAACTTCGGAGCTTAAGGCAGAACCTTCCGTCGCGCCATTAGCCACAGCTCTCGGCTTCCCGTTGCCGCCATCCGCCGCGCCATCACCTCCACCTCCGCCACCACCCGCACCGCCATCAACGCCACCAAACCCTCCGCCGCCGGATGCATACGCCGAATACCTAGCGGAGACATTTAATCGATTCCGATGCGGCTCCTGCGTACACAATCCTCGCAGCAACGAGCCCGGACCGGATCGGGTCTCGAGGCAGAGCCTGAGTTGGAGGTGGGCGAGTTGAGGCGGTAGAGCGGTGGAGAAGCGGCGTTGGAGGTGTGCAATGAGAGGAGTGGAATGGGAAGTGCGAGACTTGGCGAGGAGCAAAATCGACATAGTAGAAGAACCGACTGAGAGAAATGTGGACTCCATTGCCGGTTTTCCCTCTCTCTGTGGATGTGTATGTGTGTGTGTAACGTGCAAGTATAGGAGTGGGTTTGCTACCGAGTTTTGTGTGGCTTTTTTGGACTGGTGGATATGCCGAGGGACGGAGAAGTGAAGACGACGAATTAAAAGCGTTAGTTGAGTAGCACTCTTCTTTCAACATCACTCTACTAAATTACCAATAGCGCTACCCCTTGTCAGTTGCCACTTGCCACACCGCTGTTTGTTCCCGGGACACACACGAAATGGACTTAGGATTTTGCACTCCCCGTTTTATATGAGTTTAAGATTTAGAGTCTAGTTTTCAAATTCTACATTCAATCAACACCTACAAGTACCTATAAAACTTATTATTACCCTTTCCAATTTATTATATTTTAGTATACACTTTATTACTCTTCTCAATATAATATAATAATATAACATTAATCATTATTAAACATTAATTTGATATAAAGTTAAATTTCACCCCTACTCATGTGGCATTTGCACTCTCTATTTTATAGATGAGAAGTGTTTTTTTTTTAAGTTTCAAGACTCAACTTTTTCAAATTTTAAGTGATTTTCACTATTCATTAGAGTTCTAAAACATGCACTTAAATTCCAAAACAAACACATACATTTATTATTCATCAAGAATTTTAAAATTTTGAATTCTAAATCCTTGATTTGCTCTACATACACTTTAATTCCAAAATAAACACGGCCTTGTATGTACAAGATGATCTAAAACAGCAGTAATTAATTTCAAATTATTTTTAATCAGAATGATTGAGAAATATATTAGTCTATGCTTTTGGGGTTTAGTCTTTTCGTATTTACTGACCAAAGTGAATCACGGATTCACGTGGTCCTCCTCCGTTTTCCAAGAGATACACGTTTTACATTTTAAGCTCTATTTGGTAGGTTTGAATACGGGTGTAACAGTGGTCAGCATAAAAATAGTGAGTTATTTGGTAGGCTTGAATACGGTCGTATTAATTTAAGCATGATTCGGTTTTAATGTGCCCGCCCCGGCACGTATTACGCTCGTTTCACTGTAGCCCCGCTGCGTAATTAATGTCTTCCCCCACCCAAGGTCTTCGGTGAAAGGGGCTTCTACAGTAATCTTTGTTGGTCGAATTTGCCCCTTCTCCACCCTTTTTGTATTTTATTTCTATATTATCTGCTTTTGTTCCCTCTTTTCTCTCGTAATGTTGTGGTTTGGCGAAAATTGAACGCGGCAACCCTAATTTTTGAAGCTCGACGACGGCGTTGTGAAGATAAATCTCGACGGCGTCGCCAAGCGTTGTATCAACCCTCATCTATCAAGGTATTGTATGGGCAACACACACATGCGATGCATGTCAATTTCAAGGGTTCATGAGCTATGAATATGAAACCGGGAAACGAAGGGCATCACGATACTTGTGTATTTTTGTGTGATAGTTCAAACTCTATTCTACCATGAATTGTTGTAAACTTTCCCCAATTTTTGCCATGAATTCCCAAAACTTTCCTCAATTTCTCGACTTTATTTGGCCATGAAATCGGCCATGAATTGTTGTACTTTATATGGGTTGTTGTAAAACTTTCCCCAAGTTTTACGGGTTCTTGAATTCAGCCATGAATTCAGCCAAAATTTATGGGTATTTATTCATAATATTTATGTATATGTATTGAATTCATAATAATTTTCCCAATTTTGCAATGGGTTCTTGAAGTTGAATTAAATAAGATTGGTGGCTTGTAATTCGGGCCATTAGTTATGGGTTCTTGAATTTGGGCAAATTTCATGGTTCTTGGTATATCACGATTAGGTGGAATCCCAATTTTTTTGGTGTGGCTCATAAGGAAAAATTTGGGGTAATCTCTTTTTTTGTGGATATACATTATTTATGGGTGGTGATACCACATTGCTAAAATGTCAATCCCGTTTGTATATTGTTTAATTTCAATTTAATTTTGAAATGTGTGTTGTTCTAGCTCAATGATTTGTAATGTGTGTATTAATAGGAACAATTTGTAATGTGTGTTGTTATAGCTCAATCATTTTGGAGTGTGCATTGTTCTAGCTCAATGATTGTGGGTATACATTGTTAAAAGAATCAATGTGTAATGTGTGTTGTTCTAGCTCAATGATTTGTAATGTGTGTATTCATATTCAACAATTTGTTGTGTATAGTTCTAACTCAATCATTTTGAAGTGTGTGTTGTTCTAGCTCAATGGATGTGGATATACATTGTTAAAATGATCAATGTATAATGTGTGTTGTTCTAGTTCAATGATTTGTAATGTGTGTTGTTCTAGCTCAATTATTTGTAATGTGTGTTGTTCTAGCTCAATGATTTATTTGCTTATATTTTGCTCTCCTTCGAGAATTCTTTAGCACGTGGACTAAAATGTTTGTTCGTTTGTTGGTTTAAATGTGGACTGAGTTGTGGACTCAATTGTGGAAGAAACAATACAGGTTTGTACTTTGTTGTATAGGTTTGTTTTGTTGGTTTAAATGTGGACTCAATTATTTCACATCTTTTAGGGATTACTTTGTTGTATGAGGAGATCGTTAACCGGAAGGTATGTAGCCTTTCTCCTCCATAATCTATCTTACACATTTTATTAATTGTTATATCATTGTCTCGTGTATTTTTTATTGGTTGCAGGCAAATCCTACATTTCTACCCACTTCATAACCGACGATGTTGACACAAGCCATGAAGAAATTGTTGGTGATTTTGTTGATAGAACACGTACAACGTCGGAGAAAAGTTGTGTGTCTTATACTGGCTCATTTGTTACTCCAAACACCGAATAGAAGAGTTAGACGACGTGATGACGTTAGGCCTTATGGCATGATTAATAGGTTACCTGACCAAGAAAGTCGTTTAGGTAGGTTGTGTACGATGACTGACGCTGCATGTGTTGCAAACTTACGAATGGACCGAAATACTTTTGCACGACTATGTTTATTACTGAGGGATTTAGATGGTCTAAAAGAAGCACGGTATGTGAGTGTCGAGGAACAAGTGTCCATGTTCTTATCTATCTTGAGTCATCATAAAAAGCAGAGTGTTATCTCGTTTGACTACATACGATCGAGTCAAACAGTGTCGCATTACATGAATCTAGTCCTAAAAGTTGTCCTAAAACTGCACTATTTATTCTTGGTTAAGCCTACTCCTGTTCCTGTCGATTCAATCAATCCACGATGGAAATGGTTCAAGGTAATCATCTAACAATCAATGTTCTCATTAATTTTAATATACGTTGGTTAATAATTGTTGATGTAACATAGGGCTGCTTAGGTGCTCTAGACGGTACCCATATTGATGTTATGGTGGCACCTACTGAAAGGGGGAAATACAGATCTAGAAAGGGTCGTATATCCACCAATGTATTGGGGGTTTGTGATACAGAGATGCAATTTGTGTACTTTCTTCCCGGATGGGAAGGGTCAGCTGCTGATGTTAGGGTTCTACGAGATGCCGTCACCCAACCCCACGGTTTGAAGGTCCCAAAGGGTATGACCAATATTTATTCGTTATCGTACCTGTAAATTTATATTTTTTTTATTATTCATAAATTTATTTGTTGGTTTGTATTTTGTTGCCATATGTAGGACAATATTATCTCGAATAATGGATATCTCAAATGCAGATGGATTTCTTGCTCCCTATAGGGGATGTAGATACCATTTAAAAGAGTGGGGCCCAAATACCGACAGACCAAGCAATCACCAAGAACATTTCAACATGAGACACACTAGAGCACGTAACGTGATAGAGCGTGCATTTGGTGACTTAAAAAAACGATTTGCAATTCTTAGGAGCCCGACATTTTATCCTATCAAGACCCAAATTCGAATTATAATGACTTGTTTTCTGTTACACAACTTCATCCGTCGACAGATGACCGTTGACCCTATTGAGCAACAACTTGACGAAGATGACGACGATGACAGCGACGATGAGACTGAAGATATCATTGATACGGTTGAGTCGTCCCCGGAATTTAATCAGTGGAGGGACCAACTGTCCGCGGCCATGTATCAACAATGGAGAAATCCTACGTAGCCGAGAATTGCAAAATTTTATCATGTTGATTATTGTACTTGCTCTGATATTTTTAGGTTTTCTTATTGTCAAACATTGCTAGTTTTTTTGTTTGTTTGTTACCGGTGATAAGTAAATATTTGAGCATGTTAATTCGTATGAATCGACTCAGTGTGAATTCATGCAGTTTGATATGTCATACTTGGGGGTATTTATAAGCTAGTTGATTGGTATTCACAACTTGGGTGTTTTTCTTGTCGTTCTAGCTTTTTCGGTGTTTGATTGGTATTTTCAGTTTCAATGATGCATGCATGCTATTTTAGGATTTTCCAATTTCGTAGTGATTTCAGGGTACTCACAGTTATTATACTTCCAGTTCAATGAATGCCGTTTTTTATTTTAATATGTTCAATTTTTAATTTATTAAATTATCCTTGACGCAACATGCATACAAATTTCAGACAGATGACAAATGTAGGCTTCAGTGTAGTTTTAGGCGTGGATACACAAACAAATTTCAGACAGGTGACAAATGTGGGCTTGAGTGTAGTTTTAGGTGTGGTTTGCCAGTCAACAAAATGTGAATTAAATAAACTTCATAATTACTAATACCAAAGCAGAACCAACAACATCTTACTAATACCAAAGTTCGACCAATAGTTTCAAGTTGTACATTCTGCATAGTTTAAATGGTGGGCTATGTATACTCTTTTAAATGTGGTTTCAAGTGGAGAGACACTAATTTGGCCGAAAAGAACGGTACAAGGGTTATGCACCCACATGAAATTCAACAGATGACATCATCTACTAATGTAATAATTATGATTCATACCAATGAGTACCAACTATAATGAAGAACTCAAAAATAAACTAAATATAACCTTGAATACCAAATTTTGTTAATACATACCATCAAACCAACGATAAAATCGTCCCTTGCAAATATCACACAATCAAAATAAGTTTAAGTTGTCCAACATAAAAGAAACTCTAAATTAAACAGAAATTCACAAAACAAGAGTTGTCACAGTTTACTCATTCACAAATAAACACAAAATGATCGGTATTCACCGAGTCCAAACATATCATGGTTGTTAATCAAAGTCCCCATTTAGCAAACGACGAACGTAGCATGGGCGAGCATGCTCGGGTAGTCCACTAAACAATTCCCAACGCTCGTTGTTCTTCAACATGTTGTTAGAGGCATCAAGGTGTTCATCGAG
Organism: Stenogyne calaminthoides; assembly: GCA_037126765.1. Classification (NCBI taxonomy): domain Eukaryota; kingdom Viridiplantae; phylum Streptophyta; class Magnoliopsida; order Lamiales; family Lamiaceae; genus Stenogyne; species Stenogyne calaminthoides. Next base: position 35,543,924 of record JBBCBC010000018.1, read on the forward strand.
AGTGAGTTCGGGAATGGTCTCAAGAATACTAAATACATCACTCCTACTGCAAGTTGAATGTTTAGACCAAGTGGGAACACGCTCAATGGGCTCAACATGATGATCAACTATAGAATGGACAATCTCTGCTAGCCGGTCATCAGAGGTCTTAAACAACACATCCAATCCATCAAGTAGTTCTCGCTGATATTCAAGAGGTACCTGTGACGTCCTTTTGTTACTGGATGACAGACCAGATTGTTGTTTAGACAGCTCAACAGAAGGAGAAGGAGCTTGACTTTCAACGTCCATATCGCAGTTTCCATCTTCAACCGGTGTATTTTTTCCTTCACCTTTTTGGCTTTTAGTGGCCTCTGCAGCAGCATCCTCGAAAATGAGGTCATTAACAGCATCCATGACTGTCTGACTTGAACCACCCGTTGCTCCATCATTACCAAACACCTCTAACCAGTCGTAGTAGAAAGGCCAAGGTTTGTACATCATACTAGCCACTGTTGGCTCCTTCTGAAAGAAATATAAAAAAAACTCAAAACGATGTAATGCAGCAAGGAAGTATATTTGAACGAAGTGTGTTTAGATAGATGCAAACCGCCAAAGCTTTATCCCAAGCAATGTCTGAGACATCAAGGATCTTAGTTTCAGTGTTAAACCCTCCTCCGAATCCCTAGAGCTACCGGATGGCTTGATGGTGTCGTTTCCATGTTGTTATTTTGGAGTTAATGTGAGGGTTAGCTCGGAGATCAGTTCCAGCCAGGTTCTCACGAAGTTTCTCCTCCAATTTCTGCAGGTACCCAGGCCTAAAGCCATTCTCACTCTTCCACCCTCCTGATGCAATTAGTTCCTTGAACAACCCCATAAGAATAACTTCCTCGTTCTCTTTCCATTTCCTACGGTTGTTGAGTCCTTTGGGCTTTTTCACTCTGGTAATTGGAACTGTGTTGTTCGGGTTATCCATTATAAATGTGAATAAAAAATGACAAGTATCAATGCATGCTTAAATAACAAAAATAAATTCAATCAAGACAAAAGCACCACATTACAGATCTGAAAACAGTTGTATGTTGAAGATGAAAAAATAACATCTAAAACCACAACTAAAACCACATTTTAGCCTACAATTTAAAAAACAACAACAAAAATCTTGAAAACGATGCATATTCATTATCCAACAAACCATACACAACACAAGTCCTACATACTATATTACATGGCAACACAAAAACACAATTGTAAATTTTATACAAACTGTTATACAACAAAAAAACATACATGTAGAGGAATGGTGTCATACAAAATTCATTCCCCATAACATGTGGAATGGTGTCATATAATTTTCATACATAGGTAGATGAATGGTGGGTGTCATACATCTCACACAATAATACAAATTTCATACGTAATTCGACCAAAATTTCCTTTCCCAAAACAAAAGGTTGTCATAAATTGCATTTCACACATCAAACCCGCATCACCATTACATAAATTCACAAAGAAACAGTATTTTGGAAATTAGATGAAGAAATGGAAATGGAGATTCGATGTTCTTACCCGGATGTTGTCGGCAGTCGATATGGGTGCCAAGATGGAGGAGAAGACGCGACTTTAGTAGATTACTATGGGTTTCGAATGGAAATCGCAAAAGAGAAGCAACAATCGGCCAAGATGGATGCTTAAATCGCTGACATTGAAGAAAACCCTAGAAAATCGCCGTGTTTGTTGAAGATGAAGTGGGCTTGAATGAACAGTGAAGCGCAGGTTTTATACACGTTTTTAGAACAGTGAAGCCAATTTTATTTTATATTTTAGAACAAGGGGTAATTTAGTACTTTCCTGAAAATATTCAATTTTATACAAGTTTATTACTTTCTCTACCAAATTCATAAATACTAATTTTATATAGATTTATTACCCACTTACCAAGTGAAATACTAATTTTATGTTGTACTATATTACGTCGTATCAAACGACATAATCCTACCCACCCATATTATATTATACCAAATGGAGCCTTAATGCATAAATACTAGTGATAGGGATTATGCAAAGTTGCAACTAACTATACTTATGTTAATTTATATAGTAAAGTTTCCAATAGAAAACTGTAATTATCATTTCAAAATGTGTAGTGAATAATTTTTGTTTTTTGTATAATAGTTCACTAAAGTACGTGAGAGAGTACTAATAAGCGCTTCTATATTTTTACTTTTATTAGAATTAAATTTTATATTCGATACATTCAATTAGCAGTCCTCTATAAAAATCAATATTTTTATGCAACTAGAAATATAGATAATAACATTTACAAATAGGCAAAAGTCTTCAATGTAAATAAATTGGACGTTTAAAAAAAAATCAAATGTTTTAAAATTTTATATTTTATAATCAGAACACGTATGCTAGCTGGTTAATCGACTCCACATCAATAAAATTAATATGATAAAATCAGTTTAATTTCTTATATAAAATGACCACCAACCCTATTTTGGGGTTGGTAAGGTCTCATATACACCAGATGCACGGATTTAGAATCTGTGCACTCGCCTCTATCCTATCCAATTTATTTAAATTTGTGTTATAATTTTTTTTCTTTTTTCAATTTCGGTTTTGTTTTAACTTTAATTTAAGTGTTAGAGTTTTTTTTTTAAATACCCAACCCGACCTGAAACCCGCCCCGAGTGGTTCATGGTTCACCCGACCCAAATGATTCATATGTAATTTAGGGTTCACTATTTAGGGGTTAGGGTGTAGAGTGCACCAATTTAAATTAGTGCACTTGGTGCACAGAAGACCCACTCTTTGGGGTTTTGTGCTTTAGAAATTAGAATAATACTCCCTCCGTCCTGATTTTGATTATCCGCTTTCCATAAATAGTCGTCCTAATTTTGTTTATCTATTTCCAAATAAGGCAATAAAACAACATTCAATACTATTTAATATTATTATTTCTCTCCACCAAACTCACTTGGTGGACAATGGTATGATATGATTTTGTGGAAGCTCCCTCACGTGGCAATAATTGTATGATACAGCAGTTTTCACTTACTCCATACGCCTCACCAAACAGATTAGATGTATGGTGGTAGGTGGACACATGAGCTGCTTGTCCATTTATAATTTATTTATGATAAAAACTCGTATCATACGATTTCATGTATAAGATGGAGTACAATTTAATATAATTGACACTTTTTCATTTTAAAGTATTAAAACGTCAATGCTCAAATTATACTCTGTCTCATCGTGAGACGGTCTAACGTAAGAGTGCCTCTTTATTTATTTATTCTACCTCGTGGCCAGTTACAATGCAAATTTTGATATTTATCGATTAATTTAGTATTTTGTTAAAATTAGTAAGTGGTATTTGTAGTTGATTATATTTAGGATCCAATTTGGGGTTCGTCGTGTTATTGTGGGGATAGATGTTAAATTTTGTACGCATTCAGATACATCATGCACTCATAATGCATTTTAGAATCACACAACTTTTTATGCTGGAAGATGCAATTTGTGGTTGCAGTTATTCTTCGTGCAATTAATTACACTTTTTATGTTTTTAAAAAGTAGGATTGCATTGTAAGTGTCATAATAAATAAATATTTAACTGCGTACACTAAGATCTGTTTGATTAATAGGAACTATGGGTAGGGGTGGATTTTTCTTTTTCTTTTTTTAAAATTTTCAATTTTAACTTATACTCTTCATTTTTCTAAATTAAATTTGGCACATATTATTATACACATACTTTCAACTTGGGTTGAAAACATCCTCAATTCAAATTTCGAAGACAGGTGTCCAACGTGGACTGCTACGATATCGGTTGAGTAAGCATAAAAACGTGAAAAGTGATCAATTTTAACTCGTACTTTTCACTTTTTAACAAATTCTAACATATATTATCTTGGTCTAATCAATAATTTTTTCCCTATACTTTCTTCTTCCAAACAAATATATTACATACATTTTAGGGTCATTTTTTTTTATTTGTCCATCCATCAAAAGTGTGTTAATTCTCTTTATGAACACAATCACTTTATTTTTACCCTCCAATCATCACTTAATTACTCAAATTATATATTATTTATAAAAAACTACTTTATTAATAAATAATCTCCACTATTATTTACTTAATCTACTTTATCTATTTGTTCTTAAAACTTGTGTCCAAAAAATTAAGCACAGTTTTAGTAATTTTTAATAATGTAGTACAATGTCTGATTCCGCTGGTTCAAGCCCAATATGAATATCCGGACCAAAACTCCAGCTGCCCACTCAATACCAATTAACCGAAATTTAAAAACACGTATGGAATTGAAACAAGTAAAAAAGTGGTGAATTTACACAAAATGGTGAAGGTCACAAATAAATTAAAATTTGACCTAAAGATGGTGAGCCAATATAGAATTGACCATACCATTTTACCCCTCGATCTTAATCGGATCCACCCGAGTGGTCGAAAATTGAGCAGCGCAGAGAAGCGTAGCACGAGAGCCACTATACCATCGGGTGTAGGAAGAGCCGAGGTTGGGCCAGTCGGAGACGGAGCAGTGGGTGAAGTGGTGGAGCCAAAGGGACAAAACCGTTTCCTGCTCCTCTGCATCCAACGTCCCGATCATCTCTTCCAATATATTCTCCAGCCCCGCCCTCTCCGCCATGGTTAAAATCGGCGCATCCGTGCCATTGTTGGCTCGACACAACAATGGCAGCCATGACATTAGCATTCTCAGCTTCATCTGTCTAATATATAGAGTCCTTATTTCATCTTGCACTTCTTCTTCCTGGCCTGTGCCTTTCGCTTGCTTGATCAAGAATGCTACAAAGAAGATAATGTATAGTAAATTTTAAGAAGTAACAACTCGTATCAATATTAACACACTAATAAGTGAGACACTCTTTTCTCAGTATCATTGTTATTTGATATGCATACAGAGTGAGAGTGTCCAGTGATTTTTAAACAGTAAATATGTCATGAGCATGAAATATGAAAAATGGATGATCTGTTATATTCTTAAGGGCTTGGCCCATTTCATTTATAGTGGGCTTTGAGATTTAATTATGGGCTTAAAATTTAATTGTAATAGTCTTGGGTTTTGGGATTTAATTGTGGGCTTGAAATTGATTGTAATAGTTTTGGGATTTAAATAGGAAAATCTGCAGAGTAATGGAACAAGCAAGAATTACTGCCATCTTCTACCTCTCAATTCTCTCTCTATTTTTCTCACTCTCTCTCCATCTTATTTCTGAAACTCTTTTTCTCATATCTGTATCTTTTTCCCTATCTTACTAAATTTATCTCTAATTCCAGAAAATACAACAAAATCATGAATTATAATTGCACTAGTGATGGGATCACTACAATTGGTACCAGAGCGGTCAATTCTGAGAAAATTTGTTTAACGGAGCTTGAAGATGGCCAGAAAAGACGAGCGATTATTCTACACTCTATCACAAAATAGGGAAGCTAGGGAAATCAAATTACAACAACAAATTTCTGAATTCAGTGATGGATGGAAAGATAAAATGGAGGTAATATCTGAAAAAATGGAGCATATCGCCAATACCTTGGCCAATATGCAGTTACAGTTGTTAAATGATAACAACGAGAAATTAAGGTTGGATGAAGAATCAATTAGTGATGCCAGGGAGGAGCTCAACATCAAATCTCAACAAATTTCAGAGCCGATTCTAGGTCAGATTGAGAAAGGTATTTTAGATATTGTGGTGGATTTGAAAATCAATTGGACAAGTTGCGACGACTCAATTGATTTGGAGGGTGCTATTGCTCAAACCCCTGAGATTAACGCAATCCCTGAGGAAATTGACGCAGTCTCGAATATTCTTCAAGGTAAGCTGATTACGGTTAACTACGACAAGAACCAGGTTGATTTGTTCTGCGATTTCAACTACACCGACGATATTGTGAAAGGTTGTGTGGAATCGTTGGATATTGCAAAGAAGAGTACAAGTTCGGGTGTGAAGAAATGGGCTCTGACTCATTACCAAATCTTCAATCTGGGTGGCACTTCTCATTTAACGTTACCACAAATGGTGGAGATTTTCGAGAAGCAATTGAAAGTGGAGACGAGGATGAAAGTTGAGGTAAGTGTATTGCTTCCCTCTTCTGAATTCATTGGTGATGAATATTGGCCTCCCCCTATGATTTCACCATTTTTCCCCTATGGTTTCCCCTGTCTGTGTTTGGCTTATCATGATGACCCTTCTATTGATGTTGTTAATAAGGATAAGAAAATACATAAGAGGGTTAGTAGTACAATTGGTATTGGTAGTATGAAGAGTTTTGTTGTCGTTAAGTATAACCCAGATTTGACTTTGTTATTAGCATCCAACATTATTATATCTACTTCAGAGAAATGGGATAGTATTAGTCGTAATTGGCATGCTCTATTTTATGCTAAGGATGTTGGGATAACTATACTGGGTAAGATTCATGGTGCGGATCATTGTTGCATTGGAACACCTATTTATTTTACTGACCTGCAATGGATAGTCATGTCATATATTGCAACCATAGTTGGTTTACACCTGGTTCGCCTCATTCATGAGACAACAACTACTGCCTTAGCTTATGAAATTTATAAGGCTGATCTACCTGAAAATGAAGCAATGAATGTTGTTTGTTTTGATGTTTGCAATGCTATTGTGCTAGCATGTATTGATGCCTTTAAGAAAAGACATCTAAAAGGAATGAGTCATGGTGTTGGTGGTTCTAAGATGGAAACAGAACTCGGTAAATACCGTTTGATGAAGCAGAGCAAAAACATGAGGAAGAATGAAGCTAGTGATGTAAGGTAAGTGAATCACGACAGTGGGGCTATGATTCCTGATCTAGGAAGTGTGCTAATGAAAGTTCTTCAAAGAAAGATGCTGGTAATGGTTCTGGTCTAGATAAATATTTGGTGATACGGTTGACAAGGTATGAAAGGGAAGTCCAAGAAGTTACTCAAAACTTCATGCTTAAGGGCTTGCGAGAGAAGTTACAATCAATTAGCAAATATGAACTTATTTGTTTCAATTCACAGGCCTCGAGGACAAGGCTTGCTCAAGGAGGGACAAACCATAACATTGTTTCCTGGAAACATTGTTTCTTTTCAACGACAAGCCAGAATGAGCTCTCCTTTGATTTAGTTATGGAGTATGTTCGAGAAAGCATGTATAACATTCAGAAGCATTAGAGTGGCAATCGGAAAATGTCACTTATCTACATGACACTCTATACTTACCAGATTTACAGTGGTGTGGCTTGCATGCATTCTATAGTTGGAGTTTGTCACATAGGGTTTAAGCCTCAAAATGTTTTGGTTAACCTTGTTACTCAACAGGTGAAAATAGGTTATTTTGGAATTGCAAAAGTATTAATGAGAGATGAAAAAAAAAGAAAATTTGCTCATTGGATTCGGGACTTGCCATGTCTGTTAGAAGAGGTAGACTCTGTCCAAAAAGGGATAAACACACTTCTCTCACTTGAAGAAACTTACGCTGATATCAATCCAGTGCATATTTCCAAGAATCCGAAAAGTGCATTCATCTTAGTAATGAGAAGTTGTAATAATATGTGCTCAGTTTGAATTGTTCTTTTCACAAAAGGGCGAGAGATATTGTTTCTTGATAGTTTCATGGTTCAGCAATTTTATGGAACTCAAAATGAGGGGGTTTGGTGCAAGCAAAAGCTCGGTGTAAATGTCATTCTTGCTGTGTCCCTGGTTTTCTGCAAAGTTGGAGTTGTTGTCCTTCATATTCATTGGTGTAAGCACATTGCCAACCTTGCTAATGACGAGAAGCTTGTGCTTCCTGTTCCTTCTTATAATGTCATTGATGATGGACCATACACTGGAAACAATCTGCCTATGCAGGTATTCATGGTTTTTCCTGTTAGAGATTCTTTTTGCAAGGAGGCTATGAAGATAGGTGTGGAGGTATATCCTCATTTGAAGGCTGTTATTAATAAGAAATATGGTCGAGATGCCTCCAATGTTGGAAGAATTCTCGTCTTAGATCCTTGGGGACAAGGATCTCAAAAACGGGCGAGTATTGTCATGAGCATGAAATATGAAAAATGGATGATCTGTTATATTCTTAAGGGCTTGGCCCATTTCATTTATAGTGGGCTTTGAGATTTAATTATGGACTTAAAATTTAATTGTAATAGTCTTGGGTTTTGGGATTTAATTGTGGGCTTGAAATTGATTGTAATAGTTTTGGGATTTAAATAGGAAAATCAGCAGAGTAATGGAACAAGCAAGAATTACTACCATCTTCTACCTCTCAATTCTCTCACTATTTTTCTCACTCTCTCTCATCTTATTTCTGAAACTCTTTTTCTCATATCTGTATCTTTTTCCCTATCTTACTAAATTTATCTTTAATTCCAGAAAATACAACAAAATCATGAATTATAATTGCACTAGTGATGGGATCACTACAAAATACTTCGTATATATAACAGTGGAGTTGGTATATAGTGAAATTTGTTCATGGTAAAATTGATTCATTTTTTACAGACATAACCCTTCAATTATCATGACTACACCCTTTAATAATATAACTCATACTCTTTAGTTATCACGACTATACAATCTACTATAATATAAGTTACACCCTTCACTTTTATGAGTAACACTCTTTTATACTAAAAAATCATATTCTTCAGTTATCACGGCTATACCTTTATTAATACAAGTCACATTCCTTAACCAGTTCGGTAAAACTTTTTCACCCCTACTTTGTCATAACAAGTGACACTTCTAGTACCAGTCCAAAACATACACATAAAGATTAAGTCAAACCAATAGTAATTTTTACCTGAAACCTTGACTAACGAGCACTGGAGCCGCGGCTCAGCCGATAAGGCAAGCCAAGCCAAATTCGAAGCCGAAGCCCACTTACAAACAGCTTCTTCACCACAACCGCACGCCGCCATCTTCTGCGCCAGCCACAGCAGCTCCGCCGCCACTTTTTCAGCCGAGCACCCCGACTTGCTAACATCGCTCCTAGAGACGGCCATGGCGTACCGCCAAGCCACGCCACCGTAATACATAATCATCCTTATCAAACGGCTCGCCCTGCAGTAGTTATAATCGCACTCCTTGGCCCCAGCCGCGGCGCCAAACCCCCGCCCCTGATCCACCACGGCGGCCTCAAGTTCGATTAGCGACCTCGCAAAAGCCTTCGACAGCACGGCGCGGTTAATTTCCGTCAAGGTTTGATTACCCTCGAGTAAATTCTCATCGATTAGCTTCTCAATTAGGGATCGAACCACTTCATATTTTCTCGAACTCACGGGGATATCGTTCATAATCTGAAATAGCTGGGACAGAGCCCTAGAAACACCGGAATCGCCAACGCCGCCGATTGAAGCCGGGTATTTATCATTTTTTGATGAATTGAAAGGGAATTTGGGGGTTTCCGGAAAATTAGGAGTTAAAGAGGAGAAGAAATAAGGCAGAAGGCTGAGAAAGATGAGATAAGCGGAGACGATAAAAGAATGGAGGCGATGAAGAATCTGAAATTTCTGGGAGAAGAAAAAGAGGAATTTGTCTGCGTGGACGAAAGTCCATGTTAGCAGATTCCTGATTACCAGAGGAGCTATGGTTGAAATTGAGTTATCCATAATTCCATATCAGATGAACCTTGCCCTCTTTTTATTCCCTTTTTAAGAAGAAGTAATCACACATTAATATTACGTTTTAAATATTTTATTAGGCTTTTATTTATTTAGAAATTTATGGATTATGGGCCTGTTTCGGCTGCTTTTGTTTTGGAAGTCACGCTGATGAACTTAGGACTTTACGCTCCCCATATCATACGAGTTTGAGATTTAGAATTTAATTTTCAAATTCCACATTAAATCCATACTTACAAATACCTATAAAATCTATTATTATTCTTTCCAATACATCACATTTTAAAACTCTTATCAATATAATATAATAATACAATATTAAATTTTACTCTACTCAAATCTCAAAACAAACACATATATTTACTATTCATCAAGAATTCTAAATCCCTGAATTTTAAAATCTTGACTTGTTTCGCACACTTAAATCCCAAAACAAACGCACCCTAACTGTTGCACTAAATTTTAATATTTATATTCAGTTTGCTTAGGAGGCAGATATTTTCATTTTAAAAAAAATCTGGAATTCTCCCATATATCGTGTTCTTTACGTTTCTGCTTGCAACATATTTCCTTTTATTTTCTTGTGCATAGGGTGTTGCATGCATATACTATGAGCATACTTGCATGAGCTGATTTTACAATAATACGAAATAGTATAATTTATATATTAACATTTTAATATCTTGAGAGAATTAATCATTTATTTATTCTAAATTGTACCCCATCTAAAGAATAAATATGTTTCATATATGAGTTTTTTGTCATATAATATCTATGGCCCGAAAGCTTAAATGGCTGAAGCCGCAGAACGGGAAAAAGAGAAAAAAATATGATGTTGTTAGAGCACATTCCCAATGGAAAAGCAAATCATTGGGCAATGATAAATTTAAGTAGAAATACTCTTTCATCGGAGAGGCAAATCAATAGGCAAATTTGATGGATGTGAACAATGTATGACAATTTAGCCGAAATATTGTTCACCCGGCAACTCTTTTTTCTTTTCTTTTTTTTGGTTTTGTTTTAATTTATTAGGTCTTTTGTTTTGTTTTTGTTTTTTTAATAATGTCTTTTGTTTTTTAGTGAATAAAATAATGTATTGATTTAATAGAAACACAATTTGTAACTAATTGAAATATAATAAGACAACATTAAATAAAATACCAAATGTTAAATTACAAAATACAATAATACAATGCTAGCTCTTCTTAAAATATACCCCCTCCATCCCAATCATAATGGTAAAGTACCTCATATTTTCGTCTCAATCATAATGGTAAAGTTACTTACACACTTTATTACTTTATCACTTTATCATATAAAATATTAATAAACAACACTTTCTACCCCCAATTACTCACCACTTTATCACTTTATCATATAAAATACTAAATAAACTACTCTTCCTACCCTACCACTTTATCACTTTATCACTTTATCACCATTCCACTAAATCCTTATAAACAGTAAAAATGTCATTATGATTGGGACGGAGGGAGTATAATACAATACTAGATAATAGAACCATTGTGCTTTAATTTTTTTATTAAATATATGATATTTAAATTGTCTGTAATTTTTAAAGATTTAAATGTAGATATCAAATTATAAATTTGATAATAGACAAATATTAGATAAAATAAAATGTAAGTTGAATAAAATTAAGAATATTTAAGAGAATATTTCCTTTGAGTTAAAATTTGAGGGTTATGGTTGAGAGTGATTTTATTGTTAAAATCAAATTTGAAAACAAATTGGATGAGTTGGTGGCAAATTTACCTCGCCAAGGAATTCTTATTTTGCAACTTTTGAACTATATTTTTTTCCTCGATGTCGTAGAATTTTGGGACTCTGTGACATTTCAAAAAATATAATACCATATTATGTGACAGGAGATCTGAAATTATAGGAATTAAGTCACAAAATAGATGTGGGAGGTTTAGACCAAAGAATTGGGAGAACGTTTTTTAGGGGCAGCTGTTTCTTGGTTTTTTAGCCGCTCAACAATATGTTCCGTGACATTATCTGCATATCCAAAATGTTTAAATCTTGTATATATCCAGATATAACGTACACTTATAGTGAATTTAGAAACACGTAACTTGTTATATTGAAAGATACAATGTATTTATACTGAACCGTGCAATTATTAATATGAAAAAATAATTGCACGGTTAAGTGTAAATAAATTGCATCTTAGTATAACAAGTTGCATGTTTTTTAAATTCAATATGAGTGCACGTGGATGGACATGAGATTCGCTCATCTAAAAATATTACTAAGTAAATTTGTTAAAAAGAAATTAATATATATTTCAAATACTTTTATATTATAAACCATTTTAATCTTTTACACATAAACTACCATAATGATTGTACCAAAAAAACTATAGTTGTAACATTTTTTTAAGGGTGGTCTCATGTACACTCAGGTAAGTACAATTAATTTATATTGAACCGTGTAATTATTTTTTCACATTAATAGTCACATGATTCAGTGTAAATAAATTACACTTTTCGATATAAAAAATCGTATGATTCTAAAATGTACTAAGAATGCATAGTGCACTTGAGTGATACAAGACCTAACCTATTTTTAATTAGATAAAAGGAAATCAAAAGAATTCTCTATTAATTCAAATGAATTTTGAGAACAACGAAATTAACTCTATGCACATGGGACTGAATAATTTTATCTTCTAGCATCAAATAATTTAACTATTATAATATATAGCCGGGCAATACATTAAAATAATATAAGCATATTAATAAATATTTATGGGCAAATACTTTTTTTTTAAGTTATGAGCAAATACTTGTGTACACCTTTTGCACAAATTGCAATTGGATTTAAGGATTTTTTTTAATTACAAAAACTCATATAAGACGGTCTCATGTATGAAACAGGGTACAACTTAACACAAATCATACTCATCCCTTCCAAAGTGTTAAAGTGACAATGCACAACTTATGCTTCGTCTCACCCATCAGACCGTCTCAAGCAAGTGTGTCTCTTGTTTTTTTATTATATTTAAAATTTCGAACAAGACCCAAACCCAACCAGAGCCCGTCCGACCCGACCCAGACCCGAATGATTCATGGTTAAGGGTTTGTGATCGTGATTCATGGTTAAGGGTTTGTGATCGGGTGTATTGTTCATGGTTCGGTTTTGGGTTCATGGTTCAGAGTTCAGAATTCAGGGTTATGGTTCAAAGTTCAGGTTCAATGATCATGGTTTATGGTGTAATTTATTGTATCAAAATCAAAATTTAATAATTAAAAGGAAAAAATTAAAAAATATATAAATTATAGAACAAAAATTAAAATTTTAAAGTGAACAATACCAAAATCAAAAAGTACAAAGGTATAAAAAGAAAAAAATAAAAATCATTTTCCCTGCTTATTAATACAAGTTATCCACAGAAGTAACATTTTTGGCTTAAGGAGCTTCTCCTTTTATTTTTTGGTCGGTCTCCCATGAATCATGTATATGCTATGAATTTGGATTATTTAATCTATTTCATTTATTTTCAATATATTTTTTTAATTCATTAAACTTGACCCGCATCATACCCTGGGTAGAGTTAAATGTCATGAATTATAAACAAAGTTCATAGCATGAACCAAGTCTATACAAGTTTTTATCTTATTTTTTCTAGGAGTAAATCTTATTTTAATTTTGAAGAAAAAACATATTTGACTGTATACTTTTTCTCAAGTTTTCTTTAATTGGGTTCCACATTTTAATTTGTAGGTTTTTTTTTCTTTTATTTTGATTAGAAAATTGTAATTATTATTTAGAATATTTATTGACTATATTGAGTAAATCCAGTCCTTGTACGTATAATAATTCGCAAATTACATAACTGATACGTGTATTACATTTTAACTTGTATTGAAATAGAGATTCACTTACTAATAGGTTAAAAATTTATGATTAACTAACTAATAGATACAAAATAGATTACTTGTATTTTCAAAATTACATAAAAAGGTGAAGATATATATACGCATATATAATAATTTTGTATTGCATAATTGTACTTATCAATTAATTTTCCATAAAAAATATACCACCAACCCCATTTATGGGTTTTGTGCTTTGAAAATATCGTATGATTTTGTGGAAGCGCCCTACCGGCTAACGTGACAATAATTGTATGGTGGTATGCTGATTTATTTATTCTACTTCATCACAAAATACAATGCAGATTTTGATAATATTCAAAGATTGTTTGCAAAATCTCCAATCTCGAGAGATTTTTTTTTTAGGTTTTTTTATTTAAATGAGTAGTAAGCTGTATTTGTAATTTATTATAAATCACTTTTTGAACTTAGTGTTTTCATCGTTACCTATTTATTACCTGTCTTTTTACCGAATTCCCAAAAAAACCTTGAGAGAAGTTGTATGCCTTCAACGTAATTTTCTTTTGGGGGTGGTGAGAGATCGAAAAAGATTCCATGGGTAAAATGGAATACTATTTGCAAATCTAAACTTTTGGGGGGTCTGGGGATAAGGGATCTTGAGTATTTTAATATGACATTGTTAGGAAAGTGAATGTGGAGGTTTATGAGTGAAAAGAGGAGTCTCTGGGTGAAGGTCATAGAGTCCAACTATGGGAATATCTGGGGGATGGGGGGGTTACGAGCCTGCGTCTCGAGGAAGGTTAGGTAGAATGTCAGGATGGTGGAGAGAGATAGTAAAAATTATGATCGGGCCAGAGGGGGGTTGGTTTAATAGGGGGCTGGTGCGGGTGGTGGGAGATGGGGGAAAAAACGTCTTTTTGGAGGGATGTGTGGATTGGGGATGAGCCACTTAGGTTGAAATTTGTTGATTTGTATGAGGTGAGCTTAGTGAAAAAGGGAAGGGTGGGCTCTATGGGAGTGTGGAATTGAGAATATTGAGTTTGGGATTGGAAATGGAGTCGTCACTTGATTGATTCTGAATTGAATGTGTTAAGCTCTCTTATCTCTTTGTTAAACAGGTTTACACCAAAGTCCGGAGTGTTGGATAAGTGGAAGTGGAATTCATCTTCAAGTGGCAGGTACATCACCAAGGAAGCCCATGACTCTATTATGGCTAGGCATGCAGAGGATCACCTACCCGACAACTTGGAAACTGGATTCAGAATCATTTGGGACAAGTTTGCACCACTCAAAGTTGTGGGCCACACATGGAGGCTACTATGGAATCGTCTACCAACAAAAGATAACCTTGTGCGACGAAAGATTCTACAACAAAATGATGATCTAAGGTGTGTCTTTTGCTCGTCTGAGGAGGAAAATGCCCAACATGTGTTCTTCGAGTGTTCCATATCCTACTCAATTTGGATGGAGATTATGAAGTGGCTCAACATCACTACAGCCCTAGATTCAAGTGTTGTCTCAAGTCTCTCCTCCTTTGTGTATGGCTTCAGAGGGAAACGAGGTAAACTCATAGCAACTTGTCTTTGGCTAGGCGCAGTGTGGTTAGGAATCTGGTGTTCTCTAATACCAAGTTTATTGAACAGTTCAAGGCGAGGACTTGGAGTTGGTTCTTTGTAAAAGATAAGGCGACTACTAGATTTTCTTTTAGTGATTGGATCTCAAATCCTAGAATGATCATTGAGAGTACTTTGTAAATAATTAAATAATACCTGGGTGTTTTTACCCATCATATAATAAAATCTTTTCCTGATAAAAAAATAATAATCTATTATACATTGCTTGTAAGCTATTCATATTACAAAAATATTACATATTTCTAAGTATATTGCGTATTTTAATATTTTACTTTCATTTTCTTAATGCACCAGTTTAATCTACACACCACAATTATTATGTAATAATAAAAAAAATATTTTAATATAATTATTTTAATTGTCAAATTAAAATGTGAAAACCCAATTATGTAATATCCAGGTGCACCGTGTACTCATAGTGTATTTTAGAACGTACAATTTGTTATACTGAAAGATGCAACTTGTTTATACAGAACTGATAACTTTTTTTTTCTTTCATATTAATAGTTACATGGTTCAGTGTAAACAATTACAATATTTCATTATAACAAGTTGTATGATTTTAAAATGCACTATGAGTGGAGGTGCACTTGGATGCATACCGGACTTAGTTTTTTTTTTTAGCGCAGTGTTTAATTCATTATGACAATGTTATGCTAATTAGAACTTCACAAAAACTTGTATGCAATATTGCATACAAGTGATATATGCAATTAGTCCAAATAGAAGATATATTAATTTTTTGCGGGTCAGGCCCAAAGCCATTTTCAGATCCAGCGCTGTCCATTTTCTTCTTCCTCGCAATCATAGGGTTCTTCTTCATCGCGATTCCAAATTTTACCGTGGTGCGATTTTTTCTTCTCTTCTTTTGTTCTTCCTTTTCTTTTCTTTCTCTTCCTTATTCAAATTCTTCCATATTCTTCTCCCTTTTTTTTCAGTTTTCTCATCCTGACAAATTTGCAGGTCCTTCCGTTCGTTTTCTTCTTGATTTTTTGGCGCAATTTTTATGTTGCTTCTGCACTCTTTTCACGCTGTTTCTGTAAATCTATAATTTTGGACTGAAGATTTTTTTCGCGTTTGTACTGATTTTTGTTCATGCAGTAACACTATTTTGCTCATAGGGTAACAATCTTTTGTTCATGTAGTAACAAATCAAATTGTTCTTTAAATCTATAATTTTGGATTGCGGATTTTTTTTTCGCGCTTGTACTGATTTTGTTCATGTGGTAACATTCTTTTGTTCATAGGGTAACACTCTTTTGTTCATATAGTAACACAAAAAAATAACTTGAAAAAAAAATTGGACTGAAGATTTTTTTTCGCGCTTGTACTGGTTTTTGTTCATATAATAACATTCTTTTGTTCATAGGGTAACACTCTTTTGTTCATGTAGTAACACATCAAGTTGTTCCTTAAATCTGCAATTTTGAACTGAAAATTTCTTTTCGCGCTTGTACTGGTCTTGTTCATGTGGTAACACGTTTTTCTTCATAGCGTAACACTTTTTGTTCATGTAGTAACACACAAAAATAACTTGAAAAAAAATAATTATGTGCTCAATAACAATTGAACCTACGACCAAATACATTAAAAATAGACCAAAACCATTAAGCTATAACAATTTTTGATAAAAATATCTTTGCATGAAATGTAATAGTTAAATAGCCAAGTGGTCTGCCCAACCCGCGCCGCCCGCCCCGCCATTGACCCGCGAATTTTAGTTTTTTTGCCTTAATTGTGTAGTATTGCACATAACACTAGTGTGCAATATTTCACACAAGACCAACTCTTAGAACTTTGACAAAAAAGTGTGATGGATGAAATATGTGTGTTGTGTATGTATGTAATATGTATATTATCGAGATAACTTTTAAATTGAAAAGAATTCTTATATGTTATGTAATGAGAACTTTGACAAAAAGCATCTTACCAAATGGTACAAATTTCTTCTTAGAAATAGAAAAACGAAATGGGCTTGATCCTACGGTGTACTATATAGTATATATATGCATTGAGTGTATTTCTGCCACACAATATTTCATATTGTTTTTTTTTTTAAAGAAGAGACGAGAAACTCCTCCCACCCGTGCCGTTGGCCCCTCAGTCGGGCGGGTTGTAAATCGAAGAATGTGCTAAAGTGACAGACACTTGTGGGAGAGAGCCAACATGATTCAATCCACATGACAAACCCCCCATAATATTTCAATGGAGAATTTGTCTCACACGGGGTTCGAACCTGCGTTGTCGGGAGACTTCTCCCCACATCACCACAAGCTTTATCACTTGGCTATGCCCTTGGAGGCAATATTTCATATTGTTATGTGAATACGCAGTGAAAAATACCAGATGATGGTGTGTGTCTTGAAAAAATCTTAACAGAATAATTGATGAAAATTTAAATGGAAGAGATTTTTATATGTATTTATTTTTAAAATCAAGATAATTATTATTATACAGAAAAAATAAAGAAGACGAGTTTAACCCATAAAATGTAGCAATAAATAAAGAAGCAAAAATGGGGAGGTATTTTGAAATACCTCTTTTAATGGAGATGGTGATTGGATACCACTAGAATTCAGGACCTCAAGCTACTTTTTCATATGCTTTACCATTGATCCAGATTTGAAAGTGGTACCAACTTGAAAAACTTAACTCTTTTATTTTGATTAACCCATAATTCAAGTCAACCATCTTCGCAAAATGTCACTAAAGCTATGTTCGTTACGTGACTATTCCTGCGGACTTTGAATTTTACAATCTCAAACCCCCATTTATTTTGAGACTTTAAGTAAAAAATTTAAAATTCTATTAACCTTACTCTATTTAATAACCTACTACTACTCTACATTTTATTCTCTCAATACACTTATATTATTTACTTTTATTCTCCCAATACACTCAAAATAATATAATAATATCACATCAATCATCTTTTCCACCATCTTACCTTATAAAATTCTATAACAAACATACATCTTAACCAGTGACGGAGCTATGGGGGCCATGGCCCACCCCCCGAATTTTTTTTTTATGCCTGATACTATAATATTGAGAGTTAGAATAGGGACAATTTTTAAGCCCAAAATTTGTTTACCAATTTTATAATATTAAAGATAGCCCAAATGTTATAATGCAGAATAATTAGTTCACTTTTATAATTTTTGCTTCATTTTTTTAAACTCTAAATAAATTATAAATAATTTGATAAAAATTCGTATGAGACAGTCTCATGCATGAGATGAAGTGCAACTTTAGCACAATCAACATCCACCTCTCTCGAAGTGTTAAAACGTCAATGTTTAAATTACATTCTATCTCACCGTGAGACTGTCTCACGCAAGTGTGCCTCATATAATTTTTATAAATGAATAAGACATAAACAATTTTATATTTATAATTAAAAAATATCATAAGGTTAATATATTAATTAGATTCGTTAATTGAAAATCACTCTTCAAAATGAACTTTCTTTTTTATCGACGATTTATTAGCATATATTCAGAAGCAAATTATAAAAAAATTATGCATAGACACAATTGTTGATTTTCATGATTTGCATGAGAGACGTAAAAAGTTTTAATATAAGAAAATATTTATGTATTTTGTGATATTTAATAATAAATATTAATATATCTTGGGTACATAATTGGGGAAGGAGGTGTAATACATAAGAGAGAGAGCTTGGGAGCAAATATTTACTACCAGTTACAATTAAAAAAGTGATTGATTTGTGGGCCCAAGTTGCAAATTTATACTTTTATTTTACTCTTGTTTATTACTTTAACATATGTTTTCTTATTTTTATGGTTATTATCGTCTCCTTATAAATAAGGAGAGAATTTCTGTTCATATATATATTTTTTTTCTGAGAATCATTATGTGTGTTCCCACTTGCCAGGTTCGAATAATACACATATGCACAGTGTTGCGATTTAAAAAAAAAATTGATTAATTAAAATTTGTTAATATAAATATATCAATGTTTATTTTATTAATTTAAATAAATTAATATAATTAAAATGAAATAAACTAAGAAATATTAAATTAAGAAATATAAAAAATGGTACAGTGAATGAAAAAGGTGAGTTAGATAGTGGGGACCTAAAATAGTAATATTTGTACTTGAGATGATTGAGAAGTGGAGGTGCAAATTGATAGATTGTATCTGAAATTAGGTATAATAATGGAGATGCTCTCAAGATTTTAAAATAAATACTAGGACTTCAAAGTCCGGATTTTCCACGTCCACTATAAGCCCGAAACGTACATACCCTAAGGTATATTCGTTTTGCGACTATCTCAGTGAACTTTGAACTTTACAATCTCAAACTCCCCATTTATTTTGAGACTTAAACTAAGAATTTTGAAATCCTATTAATCATATTCTACCTCATCACCTACTACTACTCTACCTTTTATTTTTTAAATGCACTCACATCATTTACTTTTTTATTCTCCCAATACCCACAAAATAATATAATAATATCACATCAATCATCTTTTTCACTATCATATCCTATAATCTAATAACAAACATACATTTTAACAACTCATCAGGATTTTAAAATCCTAGTACGTTAGGCTGCGCTTGTTTTGGGATTTAAGTGTCCTGAGCAAGTCAAAGTTTTAGAATCCAAAAATTTAGAATTCTTGATGAATAGTAAATGTGTGTTTGTTTTGTGATTTGAGTAGGGTAGAATTTAACTTTATGTCAAATCAATGTTTAATAGTGATTAATATTATATTATTATATTATATTATATTGGGAAGAGTAATAAAGTGTATAAAGTGTGATGTATTGGAAAGAATAATAATAGATCTGTAGGTGTGGATTGAATGTGAAATTTGAAAATCAGACTCTAAATTTCAAACTCGTATGTGACGGGGAGCGCAAAGTTCTAAGTTCATCCGTGTGAATTCCAAAACAAACACAATCTTAAAGTCCTGAATTTTCCACGCCCACTATAAGCCCAAAACGAATATACCCTAAGAGCCTGTTTGACTAGAGTTATCAACTTATCACATGAGTTGTTTTAAGAGCTTATAAAATGTATATTTTAAATAGTTAATAAATTATTGAATTTTTTTACGAATAAAATTTACAAGTTTTTGAAAATTTTAAAAATATATTTAATGTAATATAAAATAATATTTTGTATTGAAATGGTTGGGTTCGAGTAGAGTTTGATTGTGTTTTGGTCGGATTGGGTTGGGTTGATGGGATAATGTATAGCTTCTTTTAAAATTTTATAAGATGTTAAATATTTTATTTTACCAAAGCAATTTAATGAGCTTTGAAGTTTCCAGACAATTTATAAGTTGTACAAAGAGCTAAACAATTATAAATTGATATTTAATCTAAAGATTGTAAATTTAATATAGAATTTACCTTTTATAAAATATCTAATAAAAATGACTGAATTCACATAAGCTTTTTTTTTTTATATCAATGTAATGCATATAATGCATAGATGTCACATTGTCACTATTATTATTTAAAAACTAAAATATATTTAAATAAAAATATGTCACACTTCCCATAAAATATCAATGAAAGTTTAAAAAATTAGGTTAGGTCTTGGACTATGTCTTATATGTATTTGAGTGCACCGTGCACTCATAGTGCATTTTAAAAAGCGTGCAATTTGTTATACTGAAAAGTGCGACTTATTTACACTGAAAAGTGTAACTGTTAATATGGGAACATAGTTGCATGCTTTTGTTTGGAATAGTTACATGTTCTGTTTTGTAAAGTTGCACGCTTCTAAAATGCACTATGAGTGCATGGTGCACCCGGGTACACATGAGACCCACTCTAGGTCTTGTATGCATCAGGTGTACCGTATAATTAATAGTGTAATTTAAAAATATATAATTTTTTACACTGAAACATGTAACTTGTTTTACGAACACTTATTGTAAATTTTAATATAACAAATTGTATGTTTCACTGTTATAAATTGTAAATGTACCTGCAATACAGGAGCCCAGCGCAATTCCAAATTGGTCAAGTCGTTACACCGTCAGTTTTCTGGGAAAATATAAAAACGGAGCAAACCACGGCAGTTGCAAGTTTTTCAAACCGTTTCGAATTTCACCATTTGCTGATGGATCACTACTTGATGCCTGACTCCCCCCTGTAGTGCGAAAATTTTGCACTACACAACTACACATATTATTCTCTATTCATCACTGCATTTCTCGATTTATTGTTTCATCGTTGAATTTGAGGACTCAAAGTTATTACCCATAGAATCATGGTCGGAGGCGGACCCTACAATCTAGGGTTCCGAAACGGTATGGCGTTCTCCCAATTTCGTACTTCAAATTACTCTTCTTAGCTTCCGGAATATCATGAATTCGGCTTGTTTCAGTTACAGAATAAGTTTAATTCAATTTTCTAGTTTTAATTTGCGGTGATGCAACGGAAAATGTTAGTAGTATACTGTTGATAGCCAGAAATGTTAGTAGATGATGAGACTGTGTGTGTGGGTCTGGGATTTGAAGTTATCCACAGTGAACTAAATATATGAGCTGAAATTTAGATCAAGTAATTGAAGTTATTTTATGGCGGGAATTGGGTTTCACATGTATAGGGTTTTAGCTCAACACAGTTTGATCACCGCTAGAAATGAGAATATTTACTGCCTAATATTTCTTTCTTGAATCAAGATTTAGTGTTTCACATTTTCTTTGAGAGGTGTTTGTTTTTTAGTAATTCGTGATAACGAAGTTGCATCACATTTCTTGGCACTTGAAGGAAAAGTTTGGACCAAAACCTTCTCTCTACCCACTTCTTTCTACCAAGTAAAAGAAGGACTGGACCATACGAAATCCAATTTCAGGGATTTTTATTTATATTAATCAAGATTATTAGGCTATTAACAAACAGATATCATAAATTTTCATTTTGCTGAGTTGAACAATATAAAATTGTTCTAAAACTTTTGTACACTCATAAGAGAAACTTTCTGATTACATGCAATAGGATGATGTTTGGTGTTTCTAAACCCTGACAATACATGCAGAAGCTTTGGTAATCTTTTAGGTAGAGAACTAAATTGCTAACAAAATCTTGAGGTGAGCATTTCCTATCGAAGTAAAAAATATATTGTATATATTATAGCACCCTTGATGTATCATTTGCTGGTTAAGACATTTTAAATTTTAATCACTTTTTCTTTCTTTTACCTTAGGTAGCTTGCCTGTGGTTGCTGCCAGTTTATGTGATTTATATAAAAATGGTTCTGTGAATACCTTTCATCCTCTCGCTTGATTATTCGTTTTTTCATCTATCATTCAGTTGGCCAATATAAAAGTTTTTGTAACAGTATCGAGTCCCACATTAATTTTAACATGCGTGTCAAAGATTTTCACTCATTTACAAATCTCAGTTAGGACTTCAACGTTGTATGTTGTTTGTTTGTGTGTGTGTGTGTTTCAGAAGAAGAATATGTTGTTTCGCTATGCAGAAAGGATGAAGCGTATCTTAGTAGAAGCTCAAGATCACTGGCTGGAATATGATGACGTTATTGAAATTCTTAAAAACTATCAAAATGCTGATATTTCTGCTGAGCATCCAAATAAGCCAGCCAGTAAGTCCTTCCATTTAGTCAATGCATATGTCCATTTACTAGTGATATTTAAGTTGCTTGAGTGTGAAAAATAAGTTTATTCTGGCCAGTTTCATTACTATGTAGCTAAAAAACAACATTAAATCCATTTAATAGCTAAGGAAAACCATCCTGAGACTACAAACTCCATGAATAAGAGGAGCTTGGGGCTCTCCCTTCTAAACATTGAAAGAAAAATATTACCACAAAAGGTTGACTTGAGTGCATATTCTAAAATTTGTCACTTTCAAACTCAATTTTCGTTTTGTTTTCATACAAGAAAGGTTTTAAAATGTAGAAATGCCTTGCCATTGTATCTTTATTATTTTTCTAGTATTTGATTTTTTTGAAATCTTGGTTGTGTATTCTTGTAAACGTACCCAATTCTCCAGTTTCTAAATCTATTTTGAAGTTTGCAAAGATAAGATATAATCATCTCCAATCTACATAGTCTATAGAAGATTCTGTTATTATATATTTATTAGTTCTTGCACCCGCCATCTCAACTCACGGCATTTGTTACCCAAAATTTGTTCCTAACCAAATGAGATGTCAAAGTTCTAACAGTGTGTGGGTAAAGGCAACAGATCAGAGCTTAGTTTGGACTCAGTAAACGAATTGCCTCAATACAGTTAAAATTTGGATCACATGTGGCGTTGTTACTACACAAGTGAAAAATGCATGGTAATCTGTGGCTATGCCGCTTTGGTTCTTGAAAAATTTAATGTAAATAGTTTTAGTTTTAATTGGCTGATCTCTCTGTTAATCCTCGTTTGAGATGAAAGTCAGTAACTGTTGAACTTTATTTAATCTTTTGACTTAAAAAGGAGATGAAGAAGTGTCATTCCGATGAAGGAATAGAGTCCAGGAATATTATGAGGATGAGTCTCTTGTTTATTCTGGCTTAAGAAATTCTTGCTTAACTTTGATGGTAGCGTTTCTGACAAGTAGAAAGCTGATTTATTTTGATCTAGGAGGATAAAGGGTATTGGAAATGGGAGAGTGATGATGAGTATGACAAAGTATAATAGCTAGTGTGAGATGCTTTCATATGGATGATATTTCTTCTTCCAATATAGGGACTAGTGGGCAATGATTTAAGATACTCGATCTAGTTTCAACCACATTTCCTGAACTGGTAGAATTTTTTTACCATAAACTTTTGGTTCCATTGAGTTTTTTGAAAAGATGCAATTGTTTTCCATGGAGCGCATACTTCTGTTATCATAAGCACTGAAGAATACAATGAATTATTGGTAAGGAAGAAGCAAACCATACTTTTCTCAAATGAATTGATTCCATTTTTCAGGATGTGTTTTGGATGACATAGTGATTTTGTTTAGTTTTTAATGAAAGACTTTTTTACAGAACTGTTTACTGAAGATGCATAATTGTCAGGTGGTTCTGTTTTTCTATTTGATCGGAAGGCACTAAGAAACTTCCGCAAGGATCGACATAATTGGATAAGGAATAAGCATAGAAAAGAACCCCGTTTTACGCTGAAGGTAAGCCTGGAGCACATACAGCGTCCACCTATGACGGTTATATAATTAAGTATTGTTCATTATAAATTGACATAGGAAAGGTACCGGTTTCCTTCTTTACACTGAGAGTGATACTATTATAACTTGCCTGGCTTTGCCAATCAGATGAAACCTGTGTCTGTGTGCCATTCCTGGCCAGTTTCTAACAGGATAATCTCTGCAGCCTTAACCAGATTGTCCTGAGTCTGGACTGTAATATGATTACGTTATAATAGAGTTAACAGTTCCTGCATTTGCTTATCCAATAGATTATTAGTTAGGTTTAATATTTGCAACACTTTTCTCATGATATGAACCTGTGGCCATTAGGACAAGTCTTTTTGCTGTTTGTGTTCAGAACTCCAATTTTATGCTCGAATTTCCAAATTTGAACTCGGATAATTATATGCTCTATTTTCCAAATTAGTCTCTATAAGATTTTAATATTATATTATTCCAGATCAATTATAAGTGGGTGATGGTTGCAAATCTGCTCTACTAAATAATGGTAACATATTTTTTTGGATATTTCCTTTGTCCTTGAGAACTTTTGTTATAGGTTACATTCTGGTTTTAAATTTTGTTCAGATCGGAGTTGATAGTTTGCGTTTTAGCTATGCTCGTGGAGAGGATAATGAAAACTTAGAAAGGCGCACCTACTGGTTGCTTGAGCGGTATGTTTTAGCCTCTGAAATTAGGTACCTTAACAATAATCTGTGAGTTGGATCTATTTAGCTGTTGTAGATATCTCTGTCAGGACTTAGTTGGTTGGTCCTATTGACTTTTAAATTTTGATTTTAGTCCTGTAAGATACTTTCGACTTTAAAATTTGATTTTCATCCAATAACTTACTTGAATCAAAACCAAAAAAGTGCTAAAAGTGTGTACATTACAAGACGAAAATCAAAACTTAAAAGTTAAAAGGACCAAACGTCGAAAAAGTGTGCAAGTTACAGGACTAAATGAAAATTTAAAAGTCAATAGGACCAAAACCAAAAAAATAGTAATCGTTACGGAATCTAAAAATACATTTTTCCATATATATTTCTTGTGTCTTCCTTCTGAAGTAAATTGTTGGCCGAAGGATCACAGTGCATATTTTTTTTTAATGTACACATTAACCCATTTCTTTAAACCTGCAGATGTCTTAGCTACTATAAGTGATCCCTCGTCCCTTTGTGCATATTTTAATTTAATAAATTTTATCTGTTTCTTATCCCCCTGCCCCCCCAACCCCTAGAAAAAACTATTACCACTACCAAAAAAAGTATTTTGTTAAGAAATTTATGAGAAGAAATCTTGGTGTTCATATGGAATTGACCCTTGAAGAGTGCTGCTATTCTTGCAAAGCCTAGTTCTGGGTGACTGCAGTGGTTGTTAAGTTCAGATGAATCTAGTTTTCTCTAATTCACAAAAGCTTGAATCAGTATCATGTTGTATTTTTGTTGAGTTTTGTCTGGGAACAAAGAGCAATGTTATAGGGTTTGTTGCTTTGTCTTTTTCCACTGAATTATATAGTTCTTACTTATATTATATTTTTTACTATATATGTTATATCTTCTATGTAACTACAATATCTTGTATCTAGTGTATAGTTATTGTACCTTCATTTTTACATTTCAACTGAATCTGGCCCAATATTTTTTCTTTTACTTGATTGACATAGGATATTTGGGACAATACTAACCATCAGTCTAAAAATGATTTGCGTGTTTTATAATCCTTGAAATTATCCCTGCATTCTTATCCATTCTAATCTTGCAGGGATCTCAAGCACATAGTGTTTGTCCATTATTTGGAAGTTAAGGTAAGAACCATTATCATCCTTTGATAACGATTAATAGCACCAAAAAATTTAATGATCTTGACTATGCCTATTGTGGAAATTTAATTCTTTCACATGTAATTAAATTTTGATTTTACCAGCAAAAGTGTATCTCAGTGATTCTTATTGATCTTTTGCTTTCTTCTGCATGGTAATAAGCCTGTCCACCTTGTTTCACATGCTGATAAAGCTGCGTCAACTTCCAAAATCAACAGCTCATTTTCTTCCAGATTCCACGGAACAAGTCCAGTCAGTACCTTGTCATCAGCATATGAAGATGCTAAATCGGGTAACAATTGCACATCTCTTGTCTATGAGTAACTTTATATCTTAAACAGACATAGTATCGGAAATCATGTTTGTTGCAAACAACTTTGTACAGAGGATAGTCACAAAACAAGATCTAGATTTCATTCATATCCCGAGTCACCTTTGACTGATGAAAGTCATTATTCCCAGTCAAGCTCATATAATCCACTTTCACGTCCAGGTATTTAATTTCTGGACCAAACTGCTTCTTATATGAATTGTGCATCAATTTCCTGGCTGCAATGGAAATTTAGGTGGAGCCAGTTCGGACAAACTGCTGGATCATCCTTCTCATTGAAAAGGTTTTTTTTTTTATTTATTGAACTGGTGAGATTGCTTTCAGACATTAAACTTGCTGCTCTCTACCTGCACAGGCCAACTGGGAGGTACTTAAGTGTTTCTCTTTCTCAATTATGTTTTACCAAATATAAATATCTTACCTTTACAGACCAGAGGACAGCAAAGGGTTTACCCAAGAGGAAGTGATTCTTGTAGATTTCTTGAAAAAAACTATAGATGAAAGATTATAAACTTTGAAACTAAATTGTTATTCTGCAGAATATTTGGCCTGTTCTTCTCATCAATCTGTAACATAAGATAAAGTCTTCCTTACAAGTTTCTCCCTGTGTTATGTAATATAAAGCTATCCTGATTTTAGCTTTGATTCCGAACTTTTTGGTTATTTACCTAATTTGGCGTCCATTAGTTGAACAGTGATTTGGAAATCTTAGATCAAACCTTAATCCATGATGTTCGTCGTAGGTTCCTCTACATAAGTTCGAAAGAGGGTTTAATTGATAAAGAATTTTATGTTTAAAGCAGATCACATTTGGCCACTTTTTTCTTCTGTGAATTTTCAGAACACATTGTAAAATCAGAACTATTGATCATGCTAACAACTCTTTACAGGAAAAATAGGTAAGAATGTATTGCCATGCTTCATCCACTCTGTATGTGTGCATCCTGCTGCGGGGATGACTAGTTCCGTAGTATTGTATTTACTTCTCTAATATAATGAAGTTTTTTATTCTTTTATATATATATATATATACAGTTTTGATATGGAGACCACGAGTGGTCACCTTATGGA
Source organism: Stenogyne calaminthoides (assembly GCA_037126765.1). Lineage (NCBI taxonomy): Eukaryota > Viridiplantae > Streptophyta > Magnoliopsida > Lamiales > Lamiaceae > Stenogyne > Stenogyne calaminthoides. Next base: position 35,571,418 of record JBBCBC010000018.1, read on the forward strand.
GCCCAATGGATGATTTGGCTTTCCACCTCAGCTTGTTATCTAATTAAATAATTTAAATTAATTTTGAAAAAAAATCCTACAACCTAAAATCTAAATCATGAACCCTAAACCATGATCCATTCGGGCCGGGTGAACCATGAACCATTCGGACAGAGTGAACCATGAATCATGATCCATTCGGGTCGGGTTCTCCGTAATTTAATTTACTCATTTAAATAATTTAAATTAAATTTTGGAAAAAATATCACTTTGCACTAATTAAATAATTTAAATTAAATTATGGATCCAAACCCGACCCGAGTGGTTCATGGTTCACCCGGCCCGAATGGGTCATGGTTTAGGGTTCATGATTTAGGTTTTAGGGTGTAGGGTTTTTTTAAAATTAATTTAAATTATTTAATTAGGTAATAAACTGAGGTGGAAAGTCAAATCACCAATTGGGCTCCATAAGGTGACCACTCGTGGTCTCCATATCAAAACTGTATATATAAGTAGTTCAAAAAAAGAAAAACTCTGACCACCCTTACCTTGGTTATGTTGTCATTCTTAATTGTTATCCCATGCATGCAAATACTGTCTTATCTCGGTTGCTTATGCCATTGCATTTATTGTTAAAACTTCTGTTACTTGCAGTGTCCCACCATGAACCAAAATTTGAACTTGAATATACCTAGTGACCAAGAGAATGAACATCAGCAGAATTATTCAGAGCCAGTTTGCATACTTCCTCATAAGCAGAAAGAGCAGCTTAAGCCAAGGAATCTTCAAATGCTCCTTTTAGATATAGAAACTGCTAATGCTTCAAATCCAGATATGGAGAACATTTTGACAACTAGTGGAAACAAAAGCTACCCATACATCCTGAAAAGGCCTTTGATACGTGGGTTGCAAAATGAAGAAAGCTTGAAAGAAGTTGACAGCATCTCTAGTGGGATTGCTAAAGAACATGCAGAAACTGATGAAATTTCACCAAGCTGGGCTTGTGCAAACTTGGAGACTAAGGTAGTTTTTTTTTTTCAGCTTGATTGTGCATTTCATCTTCATGGAAAAATTGCACATTTTTAACATTTTAATTTAATTAAAAACACAAGAGCTGAGAGAGTGCAGATATTTTACTAGTCTATGCTCCCAGCTTATCTACACTGTTCAAATTCTTGGTATAGCAGATAAAATCAGTTGAAATCATGATAATGGGCAAGTTGATATCAGTAATTCAACAAGCAAGGTGCTATACTTTTAATTGGCAGCAAGTCATTGCTATTTTTTGGTGTTTGGTGGTTACTCTCATTCCATGGCTGCCTAGTGTGTATCTTTTGTGCAGGATGACAAGATTGAAAATGGACTCTTCTCCGAGGAGGAGCTAAGTGCTATCGAAAGTATAATAGTTGATGATACTTTCAAGTCTTGGGCCTTCCAATGAACCAACAACATCCAGGCTTGTTACTTTATATTCATACATTTTTTGTAAGATTCTCACAAAAATGTTGTAGATGTTCATTTCTGTCGTGCAAAAATGGTGAACCTATTGCAGAATGTCTGTAGATATATAATGATTCCTATACGAGAGTTATCAGTAAAACTTGTTCTTTCCCATGTGCTCTAAAATTTCACTCTTGTATATGCAAATGCAAATTATAACTAGTTCAATCTCGATTCCAGATCGTGGGGGGTACTCTATCATGAAATATTGGAAATGATAATCTCAGTCGGAAAAGTACTTTTATTCAAATTAGTCGAGGATATTACTTGGGTTATGGGATTGTATCAGGAGTGCAAAACGTACAAAAAACGATTTAAAATTGATAGTTTGCCGTTGATGATATTTAAAATGATATTTGTAGAAAAATAAAAAAATGAGTACTATTTAAAAATAATGTAATATTTGTCCAGATTTGAAAAGATGAAAGTTTTTCTATCAATTAATTATTGTATTTCACTTATCAAGACAATCAACTTAAAAGTAATTCAGTCATCAGTGAAAAACAGCACAAAATCAACCTCTGAAAATATATACTCCATTTTGGGGAAAATAAGATTTTAGGCAACAAGTGGGTGTAAACACCCTCTGAATCAGAACACTAATACATCAGAAGAAGCTTGATGATACTAACATTTTACAAATGAATAAGAAATTACATAGCACCCCCAAGAATATATGATAATTTCTCAAAGTCGCACCATATCATATTATTGTCTAAACTAAACTTGGAGGTATGTTATTTCATACTGTACAAGAACGAGGCTTGCGCAGGCACCACAGGCTTTAGAAAACACAAAAGTATGCCCAAAAAAGTATGGTTTAGGATTAGAAACAAGTAAGAGGTTCTGAGATTAGAAATTTTTATCTTCTTCACTTCTTATCAGCAGTAAGGCTTTCGTAGAAGAGAATGTACCCATGATCTGTGTTGCTCGAGTATTCTTGTGCAGACCCAAAAAAAGTCTGGATAGCGGACTCATCTACCATCTCCACATTCTCATCATCGAAAAACAGCCAATGATTATGGCTCTTTACAAGACTGACATAATGCCCGTGGTTGGGCCCACTTCCAACGTGAACCACCACAGCAAACAGCGAGTACTCTGAGTCAGCATCCTCCAATGTGGTGCTGAGTTTCAGTTCCAGAGGGAAGACAACACGATAGGATAGTTTCTTGTGTCTATTTAGTTGTTCCATGAACTTGAATCGCTTGAGATGGATGACTAAGATACCGGGTGGTTTCTTTATCTTCATCCTTTTCTGAGCTTCTTGCAAACTGTGTTTAGGACCTTAGGTTGGCAAAATCAACTTTCTATTTCATGACAATATATCTTGCAATAGTAACACTTCGAGGCACCAGTTGCACCGTGCAACAGGTGTAATTTTGACTAAAAAATGTCAACCAAACTGTTTTTCTATATTTCTCATTAATCATAGAAAAAAGCAATCGAAAAGTATGAGTTCATGTTATGAAAAGTTTTAGTTGTACAGAAGAAGCACTAATACTGTTCAGTCTAAAAAATAACTTTTCTTTTGTACGAACTAATTCTTTTATTTTTTATGGACTAATACTTCTCATTATATATTTCAATTATTGTTGCACTAGGGCAACTGCTGCATAGAAGTTTTTGCCTACTTGCAATGGTAAATAAGGACACTTACCTGCAGCATTTGTCGCAAAAGAATTTATCTTCGGCATTTAGGGTTTCCGTAGAGCTGAAATTCTTGAGGCAGCTGGTGATTGAACTGTTTTGTTCAATATCAAGGCTTAAATCTAAGAATGTCTCATCCCTAGCAGTAACTGTATCACACCTTAAACAGCGTGTCTCATTCGTGAGAATACCCTGCATCCCATTCAAATTTCAAAAGTCAAGATCAAGCCAACAATAGCATCACTCAAACATAGACAAATAGTACAAAAATCCTGCTCTACATAATACTCCATGTTTCTAAAGCATTAAAGATGACGTCGCCATGAAATACCAAATTCTAATTAGGGGAAACCATAGAAACCCAATATGTTTACCTGGAAATTTTTGTGGACCCAAGTGACCGGTGGCTCCTGCTTAACACCGTTGATATGGCCATTACTTAGCCCATTTACTACAACCTCACTTGTCACTTTGTGAGACTCTTTCTCCAGTATATCAACAAGTTGGTTTAGCAGGAAGTTCAGAAATTCATGAGCATCCTATAAGATAGCACCAAGGAACATTTGTCACATTTGAAATAGCTACACAGTACTCATTTGAGGAATATGCACCATATAATAAATCACAAGTTCCAACTATCTAACTCAATTCAACCTCTAAATACCAAATTAACTACAGATTGTTTTAACAAAACATGTTAAAACAATGATCTTAGAAACACAAGCACTTTCCTTTCAAGATAATCTGTACCTAGCCACATTAAACTTATGGCGCTCGTTGGAATTGAGGAAGCATAACTAGAACAGCAGCCATACAGGGGAATTGATAAAACACTCTATTGGATAAAAAGAGGAAATTAGGGAATTTAAGGAGGCCTCCGTTGAGTAAATGCATACACACTTCATCCTGGGAACAGGACAGAATAATCCTACTGGAGAACATAACTATATTATTCTTCACCAATCTAGCTCAGTACCTATATAATAACTTAAAAAGAACCCTTCTAGCAAAAACACACCTGATGCATGTATCCTCGAAAAACATCATTTTCTTTTCTAAGTCTTTGTACAAAGCGTTTTGGAGCTATTACACCTGTTTTCTTCTTCTGCGAACTTATCTGCATAAAATTGATTACCGCTTAGTGTCAACTCAAGTATGCATCACTATAAAAGTTCAAACTGATAACTCTGTCACATGTGAAATCTTTCTCGCAAGACTCCTAAACTGTACCTGGCCAGTCATGGGCTAGCTATTAGCTAGCCAAGTTTCCAGTTTGGAGGTAATTATGAAAGTGGAATGAGTACTAAAATTAGATTACAACAAAAATATTTCCAACATTACAAAATAGTTAGTAACTTTGTGAAGATTGCAATAGTAGCCATTATAATATATGGTATATCTAATGGATTTTATTCTAAATACACAAACTTTGCTCTCATACAGTAAGTTATCAAGTGGCCTTGCCCTAAATGCTATAAAGACTCATAAAGGCTACCAGATAGGATGTATTGCAATTCATACTAAATCTACTACCTGTGAAAAAAGTTCTGCCAAACATGTTAAAAGGTTTTCATCTGCTTCACCGTGGCTTTTGCTGTTGGAATAATACTCCATTAGCTGTTCACGAAATGGTACACAAAAGTAGAGAGCCTGGAAACAGAAACAAGTCATGAAAAAAGTCGAAAAGTATCCAAGATTTTAAGCGCATATGAGAGAAGTAGCATAACAAGCAACATGCTTGTAGAATTTACAGTTCTAAAAATGCCCCTATAAATGAAAATCTAATTTATGGACTTCTTTTGGCATCTGCAGAATCTGTCATTTTGAACTAATAATATGCAACTCTCTAAACAATTGCAATAAACCTAATTTTCCTCAAACAACCTATCAAACTATCAATATCTTTTCCCCAAAAGTAAATCAGCAACACCAGGACACTAATAAGTAATTATATCTCACTCAGACCATAAAAAACTCAGCAGCAATCTCGATCAAACCTTGCCCAGATAATTAATTCCAGTGAATGCAAAAATAACAGCTTAGCAATTAATCAAACTGTATAAATTCCTTCCTTCATGATAATTAATTAATCACATAATAAGGTGAAGCCGTTATCCTCTTCCAAACACACCAAGGTCAAAACTCAAAATTCCAAACGCCATAGAAACTATAAATACTGCTTCAAACATAAAATCAAAACCTACAAATCAGAAGCACGAAATCGATAATCGGAAAGTGAAGCACCTGAAGAACGCTGTTGCAATAGCAAGTGTTTCCGAAATTTTCCAAACCAAAATATCTCTCGCCTTCGGGAAAATGGTCGCCCAAAGCCTTCTCTAACTTGGAACCCGCCACACCCATTTTGAGTGTGACACCATCCACCATATACCAGAATTCCTCTATCCTCCCTCCGAATTCCTCACTACATCACATACCTTCTTTATCAAATCAAAATTCCCTCTCACTCTTTTCGTCCGCGTGAAATTGGTTTTGTGAATCTTTTTTTTGTTGGAAATGAAGGACGAAAAGGGTCGATAATGAGTTTTTGAGGGGCTGATTTGGGAAATGAAATTTACAAAGTGTTGTGATCTTCACCTACGAGCTACGACTTAGTATTTTTTTTTATTTTTTTATTTCATTCATGGAGGATTGTTGACTCTCATCGATTAATTTAAATATTAACTTATTTTCTAGAAGTATTCAAAAAAAAAAAAAACTTATTTACTAGAAGAAAAAAATCGAGAATTATTCCGATAAAAAAAACAATTTTAATAAACAATTAATGCTTAATTAAATGATAAATATCTCTACACTGTACAATGTGTGGTCGTGCTAAGGAGTAAAAATCCAACATTGACTTATTATATAAATTAAAAATGTTAGGACGTTCAAAACAAGCGTTAAAATGTCAAATTCAAATTATTTTTCAACTCACTATGAAACTGTCCCGCAAAAGCATTGTCCATTCAATTAGAAGGGGTAGACGATTTTTTATGATTTTGATTTTTTTTATAATTCGCTATTCGGCAGGACCAACTAATCCGGAGGATCAGAATCCACCGTCCATGAATGGGGGCCCCACTTCAAATCAGAGCTAAACTCTGTTATGAATTAATCGATTTCAAAAGTTGATCGCACCTGAAAAGAGTACACTCCTAAGTTTCAAGCCTACACCATTATGCCAATTCTCGGGGGATTTTTTTTTGTTTTATGATTTTGATTACTACGTTGCATTTGTTTTTCATTTCATGTATTTATCGAAGAATTAAGGTCTCGTAATTTAATTTGTCAATGTGGGCAATAGAATTTAGAAGATTTAAATGTGCTCTATCCCATAATAAATTCAACGTTTTGTATACATTAGGGCCCATTTTGCTAAGTTTATTTTAAACATTTTATATATTATTTTAAAAATTTATAAAATATAATATTAAAGTAATTTATAAGTTGTTAAAGTATTTAATTAATAAAACTTATATGTAATTTATGATTTCTGGTCTTTCTCTTTCTATTTGTTGTTGGGTGAGAAGTGCTTAACACAAACATGACTTTGTAACTATATATTTTCTTGGGGCTGGAATACCTCTTATATTCCATACCCAGCTTTGGTGAATAATAATAGCACTCTCTTTTTTTATCAAAAATAAATAAAAAATTATAAGTTCCTTGATAATTTTAGAGAAAAAAAAATTATGATTGGGCCGGGTACGGGTCGTGTCGGGCTGGTCCGGATCGAGTCGGGCTGAATTCGGGTATGTTTGGGTTTGGGGTGATAGCCTGATGGGATGAGGTAGAGCTTATACTATTTTAGTAAAATAAGTTGGGACATCCCAATTTATTTTTTTGGAGCTTATAAGTTCTAAAAAATTTATTTTAAGATTTTATAAGATGTTAAACATTTTATTTTACTAAATAAAATTTGAAAGCTTATAAGTTATTTTAAAGAGCTTATAAGCTGAGCCAAATAGGCTCTAATTGCATCGTGAAATTCAAGTATATTTTTTAGATATGCAACTTATTTTACTATAATATATATAATTTATTTATACTGAAACATATAATTTATTTCCGTTAATACAAGTTGCATGTTTAAGTGTAAAAAAATTGAATGTTTCAATATAACAAGTTGGCATATTTAGAATATGCACTCGAATTGCACAGTACACAAAAGACGTACTCTCGTATAAATTACTATTCCAGGCATATTGTTCGCATCACAAATTAATATTTTAGATTTTCTATAGCATGCGTCGTCGTGCACTTCATAGTGTATTAAAACTATGCAACTTGTTATACTGAAATATACAACTTGTTTAAAATGAGTCATGCAATTTATTTTTATATTAATAATTGCATGGTTTAATGTAAATAAATTACATATCTCAATACAATACATGGTTTTTAAAATACGTTACGAAATCCACGGTGCAAGTTGATACATACAAGACTTCGCTCTCGTCAAATATCTATTTATAATGAAGAACAACTCTAAAACCCGAAAAATATAATAAGACAAGTTATTAATTTTTTGTCAATTAAGGTGATGTTGTCCGATGGTCGCTGGCAAAATTTGTAGATGGTTGGTTTGTGACACCTTAAAGATTTTATTAAGTGTTAGAAGATCTAATTCTTCATGATTCAATGAACATACTTTGACTGTATATTTCATATATGAAGGGTTCTTGTCACGTGTCAGTGATATATTGAATTGAGGTAAGCTATAATTTATACTCCCCTCATTCCATATTAATTTTCACAGTTACTTTTTGCTCGTGTTTTAATGAATTAATTTTTAATAATTAAAATGATAAAATGATCATCTATTATAATTCTCTTTAAAAATACTTTATTATTTTAAATACTAATAAAAATATTACTTACTAAAACACGAGTCAAATAGAAACTGTGAAAATTAATTTTGTACGAAGGTACTGCTGATAAATCAGTGGACTACAAGGGGTACTCCCACCCTTAGAAGGAAAAAAACATTAAAATGAGAAAACAAAATTCTAAGACACCAATCCTACAGTAGGACATGAGACTCCTATTGTCACAGTGATTTGATCTCAATGCTAATCTTATTCCTCCAATCCAAGAAGTTGATGTTTTTTGCATTCGAGACTTTCGTTACTATCCACTATTCAGGACTATGTTCTAGTTTGATTTTTTCCGTGAGCTTATTCACATTCGGTTTTATGCTTTCAAGGAGTTTTTTCGTTTCTAGCTTTCCAAATCGACAAAATTGTACCTATCCAAATTGATGACGCGATGTTATCGTGTTGTGTTGACTCGAACATGTCGCGATATTGAAGTAGGTGAACGAAAGGATTCTTGTCAGTGACCAAAACGATACCAGTCCATCCGTGTATATTGCTCCAGATCTTCTTCGAGAAACTGCAGTTGAAGAAGAGGTGTGTTGTGTTTTCTTCCTTTTCCCCGCAAAGAGTGCAAAGTGAGTCTCCATCGATCTGAAGGGATAATCCGTCTTTTCTTTAGCTCGGCATTTGTGGGTATTCTTTGTTTCATTATCTTCCACACAATGACTTGCACTCTTCTTGGAACACTGTTGCCCCAAAGGGATTTGAATGCTGATTTCTAAATATCGTTGCATTCATCGCCCTCCAGGTTTGCCATGTATGAGTACGCCTTTTTTGGTGGAGAAGACACCATTGTTCGCTAGGTTCCATCTCCAATAATCCTCGCTTGATTGCTTCAAATGGTACCTGTTGAGACATGCTAAAAGATTGTTAAGACTCGATTCCTCTTTTGCTCTCAAACTCCGCCTCCAAGTTAGATTCCACTTCCACTTATAAATTTATATAACTATTCTTATAAATTAATACTAATAGTGTTTAATACTAGAATTTTAATTTATGAATATAATAATATCGATTGATAAATATAGTGATATTAATTTGTAAATATAATAGTATAAATTTCATATTATAAATAAAGTTCTCCATAAACGTACTCTTAAAAGTATGTTGATTTTTATTTATCATTTCTAACACCTTAAAAGTTCTCATTTTGTCCAAGCATATACATACATACTACTTGAGGATGATTGAATTTATTTCGTTCTTTCTTTCAAAAATAAGGAATTCAACCCTTTTGAAGGTTGATAATCATTTTAGGGGAGTATAAATATTGTGATTGAATTGGGGGAAGATAAGCACAAATTGGGTTAGTGGTATAAACAAGTTGATACACTTTATCAAATTTTTGTGCTTTAAGTATTTGGTCATAGGTCAATGATATCATGAGTATATTTTGGGGTAGTCGTGTGGAAATAAAATGAAACATGGAATCATATCTAACAATATCAATTATATTATTTCCTAATTTTTGTAGAGTTAACTAGAAACCTTTGAATGTATGAAATATTTCACATGAAATAGTCTTATGAATTCAAATTTAAATTAATCACAATTCATTTGATAAATTTATATCAGTCGAACAATAGAAAATTTGAATTAAAAGGATCATGTTTATGTAGTTGCAAATCTCTCTATGTTATAACTAATATATAATTAGTCAAGTGTGGATAAATTTCCAGTGATTAGAAACTTCAAAAAACCTCGGCGGCGCCCGGGGTTCATACACCGGAGAGTAATATTATTTCTCTCTTGTGGTGGTCCTCTCTTACGTAAATTGGGTGTGGTCCCCTGTTGTTGGGTTCTTGGTTGCAATTGCGGTTTCGAGTTGCGGTTTCGGGTGGTCTCCCTCTTGTGGTGATTGCGGTTCTGGTCTACAACGAGATGAAATGATGATGTCATGTGCCCGCTGGTAGAAGGAATTATTGTAATTGATTATGTTGTGAAATTATTGTAATTGATTGTCTTTTAAAAAAAAACTAATATATAATTTTCTTTGCTCATGTATCATCTTGAAATTAAATTGAATTATGTGTCTTATTTTTAGAAGATGTCCATCCAAATGTCACTATCAATTGTATTAGGTGATATCATAATGTGGAATTGATTTAAAATAATTATTGATTGCCTTTTAAAAAAAAATTAATATATAATTTTCTTTGCTCATGTATCGTCTTGAAATTAAATTGAATTATGTGTCTTATTTTTAGAAGATGTCCATCCAAATGTCACTATCAATTGTATTAGGTGATATCATAATTTGGAATTGATTTAAACTAATTAGAATGATGTGTCAACCAATTAATTTCAATAAACTATTCATTAATGTTATTAATTAAAACTATGATAAACTTAATTTGGACAAAAAACTAGTATTTAAAGTGGAGTTGTTTTAAAAAAATATTTTCAAATTATATATTAATTAATTAATTATGTTTGATTTACATATTTCGACTTCATATTAAAAAAAATATAATTCTTTTTGAATAAATAATAATTGACACAATAATTTTATCATGAACTATTTGAGCAAATATACTAATAGGAACTCTTTAAAAAAAGAAAAACTTAATAGATACTACGAATAATTATTAATTCATGCACATATTTTTTATTTTTTGTTTTACTATTTATTTTGAATATCTTTTTAAATAATCCTAAATCATTTTGTAACACGCGAGACTAAACTATTTCATGACTAAAAAAATGTTGTCTTTCTCCAACATTTTTTTTTCATTTTGAAAATTTTAAGCTAAGAATAATTGAAGAATTAATTAAATTTGTTTATGGTTGATGATATAAATATAATACAAAATTAGATAGATAATCATTTTAGTTTTGAAGAGATCCACTTGATGAGGACTGTAGTATATTTATAATAAAGGCTTCACATTAATCAACTTATAGAAGTCAATCTTGAGAATTTAGGTGTGAGGATGGTGGTTTTTGGATGTGAAAGTATTACATATGATTCAACTTGTTATGAGAGGATCTTCACCAAAGAGATAGAATTTCATACTCCCTCCGTCCTATTTTTTATTATCCATTTACGGTAGACACGGAGATTAAGAAAAAATAGAAGATAATAGTATTAAATTGAGTTTGGTGGAGAAAAATAATAGTATTAAATGGTGTAAAGTGGGTTTAATAAAGATAAATAATAGTATTAAATAATATTGAATGTTGCTTTATTGCCTTATTTGGAAATGAATAAACAAAATTAGGAGGGCTATTTATAGAAAGCGGATAATCAGGGAGTATTTTGTCTAATAATTAAATATTCTTGAAATGTGTCATCATTTACATAGTAGTCTACCATTCAATTTTTTTGACAATTGTCTGAAACCTTATGAACTACTAATAAAATTGAGAAAAAACTAATCATACCAATTAGCCAAGTCATTCATCCAATCAAATATGCCATTTATCATATAAATTGTGTACTAACAAATTAACGAGCAATTTTACCAATAAAAGAACATTATTTTGTTCTTTAAGTGTCCGTTTTCAAACACTAATGAAAAAAACTCATGTCCTAAAGATTGAATCATTTTACTTTATACCATAGATGTCAGCTATTTGGGCATGTTCCTAATTTTAAATGTGAAAACAAATTAATAAAAGATTAGCAGAAAAGGAAAAATATCACATAAAAATGGGAGAAAAGAAAAGCAAGAATAACAGAAAGTTTCAGATTATTCTACAGCTCACTTAGGAATAAAACTTTGAAATACTGTAAAAGAAAAATGATGATGAATTGCAGAGGACCAAAGGTAAACAAAAGTGAAAATAAAAATAAAAAATAGTACAAGAGCTGACCCAAAATATGGCCCACCACCAAAATGACCAAGTTTTAATAAATTTAATTAAATAAATACAAACCCCATTCTTATATTTTGTGTAACTTGTGATTAAAGCAGAAGCCTAAGAGCAAGAAAAGGAAACTGAAAAACAGCTGTATAATGCAATCAAACAAACAGTGCATTGACTAGTTTGGAACATTTCACTTGGGACATCAGACGCACTGAAATAAAACAATGAAACAATGTAAACAATAATAAACAAACAGTAAAGACAGCAAAGACAATAAGGTGAGGCCGAATCCCCAAGTCTTGGCCTTTTTGGCTGCCATTCTTGCCTGCAAACCAGCGAATCTATGACGCCATTTCTTTAAACAAAACCATTAAGCCTTTTCCCATTCTGTTTTCTTGAATTTCTTCTCTCACTTTGGTTGTGGATCAAGTTAGGGAAACAACAGTGAATTCGTGTAATTGGTTTCTTAATTGGTGGATCGGGGAGTTGTATGTTTTGGGGTTGCATATCTCGTGGTTTTGGAGTTGTTTTCTTGATTCTTGAGGAATAAAGGTTGAATCTTAATATTTTTGTCTGTGTTACAGGTTGTAGATTGTTAATTTTAGAAGGTAGGTGTTTATTTGCAAGAGGAGCAAGTTGAGGTGGTGTTAGATATATGGATAGTCTATGCTGTTTCAGTTACTCACTGGTGAGGTTTGGTCTTCTTGTTCAAGATTTAAATGTTTGCACCTTTTGGGGTTTTGTTATAATTATATATGTGGTTTGATGATCATATTCATTTTCAGTTTTTGGTTAATTCTTAGTCCATCTTATGCATCTTGACTTATTATCTCTTCAATTTCTTTAATTATGGCCTTTGTGCTGGTTTTTTTGGGGCTTATGGCTGAATTATAATTTTTGTGATGCACACAATTAACAGAGGGAAAGCAATTGTATTTTTCATGATGTCTAAGATACATGTATTATGATTTATGAATTATGAGCTCAAAATATTGGATTTTGTTTGGTGTAATAGTCTGCTTAAAATTATGCAGTGAAGATAAAGATATAATTTTGGTTTCGAGGTTGGGTTGATGCCTCATTTTTACATGGAATTTTTTCAGAATCTAGTATTATAAACTTGCATTTTTCTTTTGTTTTCCCAGATTGTAAACTTTCTCGTTTTTGTTTAGCGTCCATCAGGTAGCTCCGGCAAGGGAAGGAGCCATCAGGGGTCTGTCAAGTATGGATTCAGTTTAGTAAAGGGGAAGGCAAGTCATCCGATGGAGGACTACCATGTTGCTAAATTCGTACAGTTTCAAGGCCGCGAGCTGGGGCTATTTGCTATATACGACGGCCATCTAGGAGATAGTGTACCTGCTTACCTACAGAAGAATTTGTTTACCAATATCTTAAAGGAGGTTAGTTACCCCATACAATCATTTATCTTCCCGTTGTCTCCTGTAATTTAGAATTTGAAAATTGTTTGGAGGGTGTACTGATCCAGAAAATTGTCTCCTATAATCTTGAGTAGAAAAAATTGTTTGGCTGCCTGTATTTTTGGGTCGGAAGTGGAAAATAGATTTTTTTGATAAAAAAAAGCATTTCTGTTGAATCAAGAATATCATTACGACCTGATTTTTTGTAGAAAAATGTTGCTGTTTGGGAACTATCATTTGATGGCCTATTACTATTTCTAAAGAATAGCCCTTGATATAATTGGGTACTTGGAGACTAAACTTGAATCGTAAAGCATTTGATGCCAAGTGTGAGCGCTCATTTTATTCAATATGTCCTCACCATTTGCACTCCCTTGACTCTCGGGATCATTTTAGACTCGTTTTATGCTTGAAAATTATAAGAATTGCAAAAAAAATGTGCGCTTTTCCTCAAAATCAAGATTTCAAGTATTAAAGAGTATATAATGCACAAACCGGGACGAGAAATACTACAAAAATACAAGAAAAATCCTGTTTATCAAAGAGCTTATCAAAACTTCAAAATTGTCTGATAACCTTGTGGACAAGAGTTAGCATAATAGTGGCGTAATGAGTTGTTTGTTTAGCTTGACCTTAAATAGGTGATTTCTCATTACTTGCATTCCCTTCACAACATCTTTTACTATGATTATCTTCAATTTGTGGTGTTTGCATTCTATGACTATGTTGAGTTACTCCAGGAGGACTTTTGGACGGATACTAGCAGGTCTATTGCTAAAGCGTACGAAAGAACAGATCAAGCAATTTTATCACACGATCCAGACCTGGGAAGAGGTGGATCAACTGCTGTTACAGCTATTCTTATAAATGGTCGACATCTGTGGGTAGCCAACGTGGGTGATTCACGTGGAGTACTTTCCAGGAGAGGGCAGGCTATACAGATGACTGTCGATCATGAGCCCAATACTGAGCGCGGTAGCATTGAAAACAGAGGTGGATTCGTCTCCAACTTGCCTGGTAATCCTCACTTGCTATCATCTATCCTTGACGTATAATTTTTTGTCTTTTTAGTCGATAAATTTTGCCTTTTTTTCTGTTTTGACCAGGGGACGTAGCGAGAGTAAACGGGCAATTGGCTGTTTCACGTGCTTTTGGAGATAAGAACTTGAAGACTCACTTGCGTTCTGATCCTGACGTCACTTCTGCTGAGATCAATGCTGATACTGATCTCCTCATTCTTGCTAGTGATGGTTTATGGAAGGTCTCTTTTTTCTGCCACTATCTATAAAATTCTTATGCAAATATCTAGAACCACCTCTCTGAAAGAAACAAGTAAAAATAATAACCTCTTTATAAGAAAACCTGAAATTTAGCAGCTTTTAAGGACAAAAAATTCTGTGAACTAGGTTCACGAAAGTGTTACAGTGAATTCTGTAATAACTTTTAGCTATACGAAATAATATCTTTTAGCATACGAAGTAGTGCCTATTAGTGATTTTGAAAAGAACAATGAAATCAAGCATTTTTTTAAAACGTGACGTATTGCTTTGGAAAAAGAAGTTCACGCGAGCCTGGTTCACAGGAGACCTATTTGCTTTTAAGAGGATCGGAAAACCTGTTTCTCATATTGCAATCCATTTGGACACTATATAGTTATTTCTACATTTTGCTTTCGGCGAAGTCGTTTATAACCAAGTTTTATCGTGCAATTGATTTGCATTTTGTGTGTATTTTTTAAACAGTAATAGTTGTTTCATTAAAAGGTATTAGTTGTTTCATTAAAAAGAATTACTCCGCCGATAATAAACCCTTTGCTTCCCCGTCTGCACCCCATCCAGGTAATGTCAAATGAAGAAGCAGTAGACATTGCAAGGAAGATCAAAGACCCGCAGAAAGCAGCGAAGCAACTAGTTGTGGAATCATTGAACAGAGAGAGTAAGGATGATATCTCGTGCATCGTCGTTCGATTCTAGGAGGTGGTGTACAAATGCCCCATTTTCGTGCAGCACACCTCGTACAGGTTCAATACGATATCATACGGTCTGCTATTAACTTGGCCATCTCTAGTGTTGATTATTTAAGTGTGTTACTGTTGCTTGATATATTTTTTTCTTTCATTTGGTTGGTTTAGGTTTTCTTCATCATTATTAATTTGTTTGTAATTTGCAATTGCTTGGAAACATCAAATTTGTTTTTATACATTACTTTCTGCAATAATACCAGGTAGGATGAGTGAGTGTTCAGTCATACATATACCCACACACAAATTTGGCTGTGCTGAAATTCATTTGCAAACTGCAAATTTACAGATTTTTGCGCGACACAGTCTCGTGAATTGTATTATGTGAGACAAAAAGTCTTTAAACTAAAAAAAAATATTTCGATAGGCCATGGACTATATTTTTCTAAGTCAGTATAATGTTTTTTGTTAAATGATACATCAACTTAATTTCAACAGATCAATCCTCAATAATAAAAAAATATTTCTAATGAGCTGTATATATATAAAAAAGTCTTATAAAATAAAAAAATTATAGTTTAAGAGTTTTTTAAAACAAAAAAGAGTAGGTCTCATGATATTCATTAAAGACCGCAAGACTCATAAGTAGATTTAAGAGTTTTTAAAACAAAAAATGCAACTTGTTATATTTTAAAGATATAACTTTTAAAACAATCAATCAATCACAAACTTACATTAATATGGTTGCTCTTTTCAGTATCTTTCAATTTAACAAGTTGTATAGTTCTAAAATATACTCCCTCCATCCCACTATAAGTTTCTCACTTTCTTTTTCTATCCGTCCCACAATAAATTTCTCCTTTCCATAAATGAAAAAAGTAATTTCACTATTCATAATTTTTATCCCGACTTTTCACATAATATTACAAAAAACACCACTCACTACTCCACTTATTTCTCCACATACCTTTCATTTTTATTATTTTATTATTATTTCTTAATTAAAACACCCAAAAAAAAAAAAAAACTTGCACCTAAAATAATAAGGGTCTTTCCAAATAAAAAATGATAATTTAAAAGTTTTTTTAAAATAAAAAATAATTTAGGATAAAAGGTTAATAGCTGATGGCACTAATTACTACTCCCTCAATTTTTAATTAGATGTCATTTTAACTTTTTTAAATATTTTTAAAATAGATGTCGTCCTGGGATTTTCTCCGACTCTATCTCATATTTACCCTTAATATGATGATTTTAAATTTCAAATTTTCCATAAAAATGTTGAGTGTATATTTTTTCAACCAATATTAATTATTGTTAAGAATATTTAAACAATACTCCCTCCGTCCCGTGATAACATGCACATTTACTGTTTTTACGTATTTTTGCGAGCGAGTTTTTTATTAGTATTTGAAATGATAAAATAATTTTTAAAGATGCACGTAATAGATGAGAGGTAAATCTATAATACACCTCCTTAAAAATCACTTTATCATTTGAAATACTAATAAACAAGTCGCTCATTAAAACTCGATAATAAAAGTGGGGTGCACGTTATTTCGGAACGGAGAGAGTATTAATTAAGGGCAAAGTATAGTGTGAACAAGTTTTACTAAAACCTGGTTAAGGAGTGTGACTTATATTACTAAAGTGTGTGATTTTTTACTGTAAAGTGTGTGACTTTTTACTGTAAACTATATTACTCATAAAAGTGAAGGGTGTGACTTATATTATAACAAAGAGTGTCGTAGTGATAAGTGAAGTGTGTGACTTATATTACTAAAATGTATGTCTGTAAAAAAAAAACTCCAGTTTCACGGTGAATAAGTTTCACAGCATACCAACTCCTAATTAAGGTTAATCTATAAATATATAAAAGTAGAAGTGAAGAGAGATAATGCAATATTTAATGGAGCAAGTGCACCTCCACTTGCTTTGTGATGAAGTGGTGACCTTCACTCTCCAAAAAAGAGAGTGAATTTGCTTTAACCAATCATCATTTTTCCTTTTATTTGTTACTTTTCACAATCAATTTTTAAATTCATTTCTCAACACATTATATATTAAATTAGTTTATTTTTAGAGATCTTTTATGTACTTTATCCGTCTCCAATCTTTATGGTAAAATACCCACTTTTTTTTGTCTCAATCTTTATGGTAAAGATATTTACACACTTTATTACTTTATCAATTTATCACATAATTCCCCTAAAAAAAATTATCACATAAAATATTAATAAATAACACTTTCTACACTCATCACTTTATCACTTTATAAAAATACTAATAAACAACTCTTCCTATCCCACCACTTTATCACTTTATCACTATTACACTAAATGTTTATGAATAGTCACAATCCCACGATGATTGGGATGGAGGGAGTAACATCTATGCTACACATATAAAAATAAATTTAAGACAAAACATATCTATTTTATATTTATTGATATTTTATGTGAGTTGAATTTAAATATTTTTATTTTAGATTTTATAAGTTCTATTGAATTTGAAACTTTATAAATTATGATGAATTTATTACATAATAAAATTTATTATTTAATTAAATAAATTGTGAATCACTCACATGTATACAATATATTTTTTTAATATTATGAAAAGTAAATAAAATAAAAATTAAAAAGATCGATTGGTAGGTAAAATAATTTAAATTGAATTTGTATATTATAATCTGCGTTTTATATTATATTATTTATAATTAAATTTATAATATTCAATTCGTGCATTGCACGGAAGAATTACTAATTTTTTTTAAAAAAAACGTATATTCTTAATTTGTCTTAAAAAATTCAAGAATATGACATCTTTTAAAAAAAAGGGGACTAATAAAATCAAGTATTTGTTGCTACATTAATGGCGAATGAAATCAGTGACATACATGGTATCATATTCATATGAAATGGCGAGAGAGGCGGGCATGAATGCCGAAAATTTCTACACATTCTCTATCTCAATGGAATCCATACCATCATCATCATCCCTAATTCTCGCATTCTCTGTCTCCACTCCCACAACAATCACACATACACCAAATTTCAATTTCTCTCACAATCAACAATCAATCGACCTCCTTGATCGGGCCGGCGCCCTGCGAGATGGCCCGATGTTTGAGCCTCACCGGATCCGCCGATTTCCTGTACCGCAATTTCTTCTCCTATTCGGGCCTTCGATCCGTGAAAACCGATCTACACGATGGCACCGTAATGCACTGCTGGGTACCCAGATCTCACAAGCTCACAAAACCTAATTTGTTACTGGTGCACGGATTTGGGGCAAATGCGATGTGGCAGTACGGCGATCTGCTCCACCACTTGATGCCGCGATTCAACATCTACGTGCCGGATCTGCTGTTTTTCGGCGAATCGACGACGGAACGGCCGGAGAGGACGGAGGCGTTCCAGGCGCAGTGCGTGATGCGGCTGATGGAGGCGCACAGCGTGCACCGGATGAGCCTGGTGGGGATCAGTTACGGCGGGTTTGTAGGGTACAGCCTGGCGGCGCAGTACCCGGAGGCGGTGGAGAAGGTGGTGCTGTGCTGCACGGGGGTGTGTTTGGAGGAGAAGGATCTGAAGGAGGGGTTCTTTGAGGTGGCGGATCTGGATGAGGTGGCCAGTATTCTGATGCCGCAGACGCCCGAGAAATTGAAGGAATTGATGAAGTTTGCGTTTGTTAAGCCTGTTAAGGGGGTTCCCTCCTGCTTCCTCTCCGATTACATTGACGTGAGTTTTCTGCATTCTCCATTTCCCCCCTTTTTAACAAACATTTAATATGATAGAACTTAAAATGCAATCAGCAACAAATGTTATGGTGTGGGTGTGGAGATATAGGAAAATTGCGCCTGCTTTGAGTAGCATTTGTGTGTAGTTGATGTGTGGTGCATTTCATCTAATTTGATCAACTTTCTTGAGAACATTGCCCACACTCACCTTTTTAATTTTATATAAAGGAGTATTAGTTCATGTAGTTAAAAGTAGTACTTTGCAGTCTTGAAAGTGCTAATATGCATCAGCATACAAATTAATACTCATATGTTTTGAATGAACTTGTATGAGAACTTTTTATAATGTTATTTCTGAATTCTGATGTTTGTTGGCACATTCAAAATTGGCACTAAATTGGTGGAGTGTACCGTGCACCCAAATTTTTGTCTTGTGCTTTCAACTGAAATACAAAAACACAATTCAAATAATGTTTATTTCTTTCATGTAAGTTTAGAATTATTTAAGTAAAATATAAAATATTATCTTTTTTGCAAATGTATCCAAAACGGCCAACTTTAAACGAATTTGCAGTTCTTTTTCTTTACTTATGAATGAGGACACTCTAGATTGGATTGCACGGATAAAAATCCATCAGTTTATATAAAAGAAACAATTCTATTTAGTAGATAAATAGATGAAAACAATCTTGTATTGTTTCAAAAAGAATTTGTCAAAAAAACATTATTATAATAATATAATATGATTCTATTATTAATCAATCTGTGTTTGTATGTTTGTATGTCTTTTGCTTTTGGAGTGATTTATGAAATAATGATTAGAGTTTTACACAAGATTGAAACATGGTTTAGGGAATGATGACTTGTTATTTGATGGAGGCAGGTTTTCTGTTCAGATCATCTGACTGAAAAAAAGGAACTCATTAAATCTTTAACCACGGATAGACAGCTCTCTAAAATCCCCAAGATAGAACAGGTAAATTAATTTTCTACTCTAATTTTTCTAGTAGTTGCTGTTAATTTGAAATAGTGTAGCTCTTCAAATTAATTTCCCATAATATTTATGTTTGTTTAACAAATGCCCATAAAACTTGGTTGTGTTGCAGCCCACCTTGATATTATGGGGAGAAAAGGATAAAATATTTCCACTGCCCTTGGGATACAGGCTAAAAGAGTAAGCATTAACTGTCAACATATTTTTTTGATAAATTCTATATTAATTCACTATTAGACTCATTACCAATTTAATCATGATTTTTAAAATTATAATAAAATTATAATCAATTTTTAGAAGAATTGATCCCTATAAAATATATCCTCCGTTCTGCACTCGATTGACCATTTATTGTTTGCACGGTATTTAATGTAAGAGTTGTTTAGTTTTTTTAGGGGATAAAATGGTTTTTAGTTGAAGGTATTATGGACCTTTCTACTTAAAGATGAGAGGATAAAATATTTTTTAGTGTGTATAAAGTAATGAAATGAAATATTATTTTTGAGATGTTGTAAAAAACAATGTTTCTTTATATCCAGTTAGTACGTGACAGACCAAAATGGAAAATGACGGAGGGAGTAGTAAAATTCACTCGAAGAAAAAATGGCCCTGTCATTATTGTTTCTCTAGATAAAAGTTTTTAACACAATAATGAATAATGACATGTGATCATAACAGAACCTCTGTCATTATAGGTCATTTTTCTTGTAACGAAATAGTCATAAAGTTATTTTGAAATTAGAAATCACATTTTGAAAATTTTACTATTTATGTAAATTTTAGTATTGAGATATGTAGATATTGATGGAAAAGTTATAATATGAATTGAAAAGTAAAAAAAAATAAATTGCAGGCACATAGGTGAAAATGCGAAAATAGAAGTGATAAAGAATGCGGGTCATGCAGTGAACATTGAAAAGCCAAGGGAATTCGCGAAGCATTTGAAAGCATTTCTGGTTGATAATAATACGTGTTTGGGTTCGAGTAATTCGGGTTTGGGTTTGAGCTTTGGTTTGAGTTTGAGTTCGAGTTGGAGCTTGAGATCAACGAGTTGGAGCTTGAGATCAACGAGTTCGGATTCGAGTAGTTCCAACTCAACCCAGTCTGCTCACCATTCGAGTAGTACCAACTCAACCCAGTCAGCTCACCGGTACAAAATTTTATTCTGGAGCAGTCCTTGATGAAACATTTTATTCCCGTCGTTACATAATTTAATTTTAATTTATAAGTACACCATTTTATTTGTTAATGAATGCAATAGTTATGACAAATTGTTGTGTAAAAGCATGAGGGTGTACTATAGTTCATAGATATATTTAAATTTAAATGAAATGTGTTTTAGTTTTTTGATTTGTTTATTTGGTTTACGTTTATTGATTGATCAATCGTACATGCACAGGAGCGTGAATATTAATTGAGTTTAATTGCTTAATGCATATATTGCATGAGTTCTAAAGATATTTTGTGCCAAAGTAAAAATAGTATACATTGCCTCTTAAAAAGGAAAAAGGAATTTCAATGCAGATGTTCTGAAATTTGTGGTACTTTGAAAATAAATTATGTTACTTTCAATAATAATAATTTTTTTTAAAGATAAAGATACTTTTAATAAAAATATTAATCAATAGAGTGGGTCTCTCATAAATCTCATAAATAAGATTTTAGGCAGCAGACTATATAAAAAACAAAACTTGCAACTATTCTAAATAGAAGCGTGAAACTGTGTTCCCATATTAACAGTTACACTTTTCTGTCTAAATAAATCACATTTTTCAACGTAACAAGTTGCGTGCTTTTAAAATGCACCATGAATGTACAGTGCACCCGGGTGCATACAAGACCTAGCCTAATAATATTAAAAGACAAAAATTCATATGAGACGGGTTTCAATTTAACACAAATCATACCCTCCCCTCTCAAAGTGTTAAAACGTCAATGTCCAACTTATATCTCGTCTCATCGTGAGACGGTCTCATGTAAGTGTGTCTCATATTAAAATTGTTTTTTAAAGTATAAAATAAGGGCTTAAAATACACTTTATAAAACTCTCGCAGATCGGATGAAGTTATTAGTTAGTTAGTTAAATAAGGAGAGATGAGATGCAAATAATTATAGAGCTGCTTAAATTCATTGAAACTTAAATTGAAGATAAAAACTAAATATATTTAACAGAAAAATATATGTATGGCCTCAGTCATTTCGCCATTCTCTTTCATTCGCATGGTCTGTTTAATGTTTCTTTTTTTAATTTTTCGTGGTTGGATATCACGAAATTCATATGATGATAATGATGCTGGGTGTTAATTCAATTTTATTTGTTTATAGATAACCTTTTCTTTTCTTTCCATTTATTGGTAACTGGTTGTTTATAAATAAAAAGTTATTTGTTAATATTTCATGTGATATGATAAAGTGATGAATAATTGAGGATAAAAAGAGTTGTTTATTAATATTTTATGTGATAAAATAATAAAATGATAAAGTAATGATGACTTGAACACTGAAAATGATACGCAAACCAAATAAAGTGTGTTTTAGTGGATTTGAGTAGAATAAAATAAGGATATTGTGAGTGTAGTATAATACTTTTTTTTCATTTTGGAAATGTTCAAATAATTTTGGGACGTCAAAATAAGATAAGTGTTCAAGTAATGTTGGGACGGAGGGAGTAGTATTTTATGTGATAAAGTGAGTATTTAATTTAAGGAAGTTTGCAGTTAAAATTGGGACGCATGGAAAGAATGCAATTAAGATTGAGACAAAGGTAGTAATAAATTTAGGCCAGGTATGTTTTTGGCTTGAGGTGGATGAGGTAAATTCGAATGGAGAATAAAGTTGAATGGGGCAAATCATATGAATAGTAATATGTACTCCCTCCATCCATGAATAACTTTCTTGTTTCTTTTGGGCACTAAAATTAAGAAAAAATAATAAAATAATAAATGGTGGGCCAAGATGGTGAATTTGGGATGAAAAGTAAAAGTGAATAGTGACAATTTTGTAATATAATATAAAAAATGAGAATAAATATATTGATAGTGGAGTGTTACTTTTTTTATTTATGGAAACAGGAAATTTATTGTTGGACGTATGAAAAAGGAAAGAGAGAAACTTATCAGTGAATAGATGGAGTATTTGTTTTGTGTTTGATGTGGTAGAGGTGCCTTTATGTCAAATCAATCTTTTTAAAATATTGATAATATATTATTTTATTATTATTAATTAGTTTGATAATGATTATATAAAAGAAAAATGTAAGAAAAGTAGGAGAAATAATAAATTATTGTAAAAAAAATATAAGAGATAATGAGCCGAACTCGAGTAAACTCGTTAGTAAATTGAGTATTTTAAGAGCTCAAGCTTGACTCATTTATCAATAATATATACGAGCCGAGTTTGAATCTTAACGAGCTCTCGATCTGCTTATTTAATTAACACCTCTAAGTTTAGTACATTAAATTTTCATAATTAAAGAATTAAAAGCATAAGATAAAAGATTCAAAAATACTAAAAAAATGACAAAAACTTGTATGCAATATTGCATCTGAAGAATATATCATTGAATCGTTTTTTTTTTTTCTCGCTATCGAGGAACCCGTTTTTTAGGGATTGTTGGTGGGCGATGGACTTCTTCATCTTTCTTCCTCGTCTTGTAAATGTTGGCGTGGTCGATTTACTCTTCTTTTTTCTCTTGGCCGAATCTCATAAAAAGCTTCTTCCTCGTTCGTGCCCTAATTTTCTTTTTTCGCTCCGATTATTGGATGAAACCAGGTAATTCAATTTGGATTTTGATGTGGATTCTACGAAAAGAAGAGAGAATATGTGTGTGATGTTTGGATTATCCCTCAACACAAAGTGTGTGATGAAATTCAGATCCTTCTGCACTTTTTCTCACGCTGTTCTATAAATATGTAATTTTGGACTGAAGATTTTTTTCGCGTTTGTACTGGTTTTTGTTCATGTAGTAACACTTTTTTTGTTCATGTAGTAACACATCAAATTGTTCTTTAAATATGTAATTACGACCGTGATTTTTTTTCGTAGCTTGTCTTGATTTTGTTCATGTGGTAACACGTTTTTCTTCATATGGTAACGCTTTTTGTTCATGTAGTAACACATGTTTTTTTAGTAATATGTAACATTGTTCATATATCGTCGTAGTACTATGTGAATACTCATGTGTTACCATATGAACAATAATATGTTACCCTGTGATCCATGTTACCTTATGAATATTTATGTGTTACGATATATTTTATTAAGTGTTACGTAAGATATGAAAATTTTTCAATATAATAATATAGTAACACGTATACATAGATGTAGTAACACACAAAAATTTGACAAAAAAAAATTCAATGTAACAATGTAGTAACACTTATACATAGATGTAGTAACACACAAAAATTTGACAAAAAATAAATAAAATTTAATATAATAATGTAGTAACACTTATACATAGATGTAGTAACACACAAAAATTTGAGAAAAAAAATTATGCGTACAGTAGGAATCGAATCTGCGACCAAATTCATTAGTAACAAACCAGAGCCACTAGTCTATAAAAAATATTTGATAAAAATATCCTTCTATAAATACATATGCGTCCGCGCCAACCTTGAACTCACTGCCCGCGCCCTGCCCACGCCTGACCCGCCCAAACCCAACCCGTGCCCAGTCCCGCGAATTTTAAATAATTTTTATCTTATTTATGTTGTATTACACATAACACTAGGTGCAATATTTCACACAAAACTTTCTAAAAAAAAGTTAAAGTGGAAATTAATTGAGACAGAATAATAGATAAATTGTTAAAATAAAAATTTGGAGACTAACTAAGAGCAACTATATTGGTGCGTTAGTGAGAGTTATAACTTGTGCAATTTGAGTTATTACAGATGTGGGTGAAGGTTATAACCCAAACTTTATTTCTGTCTCTCAGAGTTATTGCAGACTAACGCATATTTAAAAAAAAATAACAGTTGCACATTGAATGGGTGAAAGCCACGCTCAAGGAAAATTGGGTGGTTGAAGTCCACATCCAACTAAAAGGACGTGAATAAAAAAAACCTACTCTGACTGGCAGGCATAGCCCACTACCACTTTTTAGCTATTTCACTATTTGTTTTTATTAATTTTCGAAATGCAGCTTCCATTCTAGTAATGTACATACTACTATTTGATAGTGCATGCCAAGCTGCAAGGTTACATTATTAAAAAAAATTATATATATATATATATGTAACGGTTAAAATATAATAATAGTAATAATTAATGAAATGAGTTATTATTAAATATTTATTTTAATTGCAAAATATATTAATTGATAATTTTAGGTAATAGATAAAATAATTTTAATATATTAAAGTATTAAACTTTTTATATATATTAAATATTAGGAGTAATATTTTTTGCATAAAGTAAAATACTAAATAAAAAATAAAAATTAAAAAGAAAATAATGAGTTATAACTTTTGGATGGATACGGGAGTTGGTGAGATTGATGTAAAAATAATGAGGTGGTGGGAGAATGAGTTATAAGTTAGGAACAATGTGGTTGCTCTAACATTTAATCCCAAATGTGGTAAATATTAGGAGCCACCAAAATTGTGATTCGTTCCTCAAATTTCCTTTTTCTGTCTCATATTTATCTCTTCCGCCGTCTTTCTCTCTGCGATCTATTTTTGGCCTCCCTTAGATTTTTTTTTTCTTCCCCTAAATCATTCTCTCAAGCTCACTTTCCTTCTTAAATTCCGGCTCACCCCCAATTTTCTCCCTCAGATTTTGGCCGCACCGCCGTCCACACTCGCCGGAATCTGAGCAAGAAAATTTCGAGGAACGAATGACAATTTTGAAAATGATTTTAGGTTATAAATTATAACATAAAATCATTTGAATTTTGGAGAAGCGAGCAACGCCACGAAAAATGTTATCCCGGCTGAAAAACCTAGAAACAGCTGTGCCGCTAAAAACCGCTCTCCTTTTTCTGCGGTCTAAAATTTTCACATTTATTTTGTGACTTTTTCTGCTTTTCACACATACCTCAATTTTGTCCTCAATTCTTTTTTATTGGTTCATTAAATTAAAAAAAGGGAAGGTTAAGGGTGATTATCGATTGTTTCGATGGATAATTCACCTTCAACCATAGCTCCCCTGCTTCTCAGAAATCTGCTAACATGGAGTTTCATCCACGCGGATAAATCCCTCGTAATCTTCTCCGAGAAATTCCAGTTTATTAATCGCCTGCGTTCGTTTATCGTCTCCGCTTTTCTCTTTTTTCTCGGCCTTTTGCCCTGTTTTTTCTCCTCTTTAATCCCTAATTCACCCGAACCCCAAAAATTCCTGTTCAACTCAACCAAAGATGACAAGCATCTGGCCTCAATCGCCGCCGGCGGCGGAAACGGCGGCAATTCCGGCGTTTCTAGGGCTTTATCCCAGCTATTGCTGATTATGAACGATATCCCCGTGAGTTCGAGGAAATATGAGGTGGTTCGATCCCTAGTTGAGAAATTAATCGATGAGAATTTACTCGACGGAAATCGGGCGTTGAGGGAAGTCAATTGCACCGTTCTATCGGCGGCTTTTGCGAGATCGCTGTCGGAGCTTGTGGTCGCAATGGTGGATGAGGGGCGGGTGTGTGGCGGTGGCGGAGGCGCGGCGGCTGGGGTTTCTGAGAACTATTACATTTACAAGGCGAGCCGTTTGATTAAGGGGGTTAAGTACTACGGCGGCGTGGCTTGGCGGTACGCCGCCGCCATATCTAGGTACGATGTTGGCCGGGTTGGGTGCTCGGCTGATAAGGTGGCGGCGGAGCTGCTGTGGCTGGCGCAGAAGATGGCGGCGTCGGGTTGCGCTGAAGAAGCCGTTGTTAAGTGGGCTTCGGCTTCGAATTTGGCTTGGCTTTCCTTGTCGACTGAGCCGCGGCTCCAGTGCTCGTTAGTCAAGGTTTCAGGTAACATTTACTATTGGTTTGGCTGCCTTTTATGTGTTTCGGACTGGTATTAGTGAATACTACTATCAAGTATCATCTGCTATCTCATTTATTATCAGCATTGTCATTATTGGAAACTACAAATCGGTATACGACGTAGTTAATTTTGGCATTTGATGTTTGGCTGCTAAATAAATCCCTGATTTTATTTAAATTAAATGTCTATATTACCTTTTTCTTGGGGACATTGTTCATTTTGCTCTAACCGAATAGAACAAACTACAATTTTTCTCAAGACATTGTTTGCTTGCAAAAAACGAACATTATACAAAAAAAAGTTGACATTTTGTTCGCTTATGTCGAGCGAACAAAACAGATCGACATTATTGTTCAGGTTTCCTTCATGCTTCTACCCAAAATAACAAACCATGTTTCAAAACAAAAAATTCATGCCAAAACTATATATCTATCGATACTTTACATTAAGTTACTTCAAAAACACATAATATTTCACAAATTTGAACTCTCAAAGTTGGAACCACAAAATGTTAAGTGTTATGTTCAGTTGGAACTCTTATTCTTTTGAATAAAAAAAACTTGAACTTCTTTTGTTTCTTCTTCTTTGATCGTGCAAGAAAGAGAGAAATAGAATTGTATGTGCTAGTGTTGTCTTTTTTTCCCTATATTTTTAGTTTGGGCTAATATTTAATCATATATAATGGTCTAACATTAGAGTAAACTTCATATTTTAAATGAGGTGTGTAGAGTAGAATCAGAAGTATGTCTAACCGGGGGCGTGCTATTTTCTAATGGATTTCAATTTGTTAATCTTTTCATTAAAATTTTCAAATTGTGTCCTTTTTAAGCATTCTTGATCAAGCAAGCGAGGGACATAGGCGAGGGAGAAGAAGTGCAAGATGAAATGAGGAGACTACATATTAGACAGGTGAAGCTGAAAATGCTAATGTCATGGCTGCCATTGTTGTGTCGCGCAAACAATGGTACGGATGCACCGATTTTGAGTATGGCGGAGAGGGCGGGGATGGAGAACATATTGGAAGACATGATCGGGACGTTGGGTGCAGAGGAGCAGGAAACAATTTTGTCCCTTTGGCTCCACCACTTCACCTACTGCTCCGTCTCCGATTGGCCCAACCTCCGCTCTTCCTACACCAGATGGTATAGTGGCTCTCGTACTAGGCTTGTGCGTACTGCTCAACTTTCTAAAGCTCGTGCTGCTGATGCTGCAGCACACGACGAACCTACGTTTATTTAAATTTCTATCTGTTTTTGTATGATAGTGTATCTCCATTTCTAATATGTATGTAGATATTTCATATTTAAAGCGTTTTACCCCTCTCTGTAAAATGAAGTATAAATGTATTCAAATTTTGTTGAAATGTTCCTGGTTTACTGTGTTTTCTGATGTAGATGCAGTGTTGTTTTAAAACAATTTCCCTACTTGGGGAAAAAACAACTATTCTCTTCTACAAATTTAGGTTGCAAACAATTTCCCTACTTGGGGAAAAAATAAGGGAAGCTACACTTTGAAGTGGAAACGAATATCATCCTTTTGGTGACTCTTTACAAATGAATCTTTTTATTCTATAAAGTGATTTTTCAGTGACTTATTGAATAACATCGAGGGTCTATGTGCAAACTCTTTTATAAAAGTGGAAGCACTTAGTATTTTTTTTTAAAAGTGCTTCCAACTATTTTTTTTTAGTTTGCAAACACACTTTGAAGAGGCACACTTGCGTAATAGCGTCTCACCGTGAAATAAAGTGTAATTTGTGCATTGACGATTTAACACTTTGAAAAGATTATGTGTTGATTATACTAAGTTGCACTCCGTCAGATTGTTTCATACAAGTTTTTGTCCACTTTGAATATCGAGTGGCATAATAAATAAAATAAAAAAAAAGTAGTGTATTGCCATGTAAAAATTTGAAAAAAGCTTGATTAAATTGAAAAATTAGCAAAAAGGCTGCAAAGTTCGAATGCATCAACCTTGGTCCATTTTTAAGCTGATGACAAGTAAGCATCTCACAAAGGATAAATAAGCTGATGACAAGTAGCATCTCACAAAGGATAAGCTTTGTTTATAACATTAGATCATTTAATATGGAGCGTTAGATCGATATCCGTATCAAATAAATAGGGGTTCAAATTATTTAATTAATGTACAACTCTATATATAAAAAAAATTGAGAATAATAAAATTATACTACTCCCTCCATCAAATAAAAATAGATTTATTTTTTATTTTCAAATTATATTATATTTGTGGAACATAGTGAGTATTAATTTACGAAAATAAGAAGGTTGCCTAAATTATACTTTCTCTATCCATAATATTTATACCCACATTTTTTGACACATGATTTAAAAAAAAAAAATAGATAAAGTAGATAAAATGATTTGTACCCGTCTTTTTTGGGCACAATATTTATAAGAGTATTATAGTGTATTTTGGAGTTCACTTATAGATAAAGTGATTGTTTGTTAGTGTAGTTGGAGAATAAAGATAAAGTGTATGTTTTCATAAAAGGTATGAGAATAAATTTGATTGACAAATAAATGGTTGAAATTATACTTCCTCTATCCACAATATTTATACCCACATTTTTTTACATGATTTAAAAAAATAAAAAAATTTGGTTTGGACCATTAGAATATTTGATAGATAAATTCTTGTGTAAGATGGTGTTATGTGAGACACATATGAGTCAAATGTAAAGTGAGCATAGTTTCAAATAACTTTGAATCATCAAATACACAATTTCCTATTGCAAATCTGCAACACCAAATGGTGCTTCAGGCTTTTATCCGTAACCTGTAGGAAAATATGCATTGTAGATGACTGAAAATAGGAATAAACGAATAATCGAGGCTCATGTCGAATATGATTTTCTTAAAATAAATTATGTCCTTCACTCTCGATGCTAGTGAATCTTTAGAACACTTGTTTCCCAGGATACAACGATTTAAAAACAACGATATTAGCACTATATCTTATTCGAGGTGAACCAGATGTTGCCTGAAATATATCATCGGAGTACGAACGAATTTAGACAAAAGGATATGTTGGCAACTGCCAAAATATGTTTGTATCGTTTCTCCAATTCATGTTTCACGTTTTTTCAAGTCATTTCTCTTCGTTCGTCAAGTCATTTTTTCAACTTCGACTAAAGTGCTACTTATAGCATCGTTGGAAACGTTCGGCATTATGAGTCACTAATGATCTCAAAATAAAATTGACATCCTGAATAATGAACCATTATTTCAAGTTTAAACTTTCAATTTATATTTTGTAACCGTCACAATAAAAACGTACGTAACGTTTTTGCGTAACAATTTGCTGTAGCCGTTACGTGCCAACAATTAAACTAAACAAAAAAAAAACGAGGCAAATTCACTTCCTTTGTTTGTATTTTTCCATATGGGACAAAAGCTCATTGCTTTTCCCTTTTTCAATAATTGGTTACAACAACTTTGAAAATTAATTTCTCATTCATCCAAAAATGAGCAATATTTTTCAACAATCCCCCACATGAATGAAAATTGATACAGACACCAAAAGGTTTTTGGTGATATAAACCAAAGTAAGAAACTTGCATAGGATAGGTAGGTGTCACCCTTTGAACCTTTCCTTCTAAAAGTACCTTACTTTACTATTCGAATAGTAGACGCGATGTCTTTGAACTATCAACTGCTTTGTGTAAACAATGGTGTATTTCACTCAAGTTCTTCCTAACAACTCTCAATTCTCATGGTTATGTTCGTTTCGGCCATGAACATCCGCCTGGTTCTGCAAGAGTTTTTAGAAATATGCCTTACAATATTTCCTTCGAAGCGGCTCCACTTCTCTCTTACTTAGGTGATTATTTTAAGGGTATTTCACTAACTCTTCTCAAATCATTAATAGCAACAAGCTAATCCTCACATCACATCACTGTAACATCTTTAGGCAATGGACTTTTAGGGATTAATAATAATAATTTTTTCCTCATAAGACAGTGATTTACGAGTTAGACTATTAGGTTGTCCTTTTGAACCTAATTCTTAGGATCTCCAGTCATATAGGTAAGGTTTTCCTTTGTCTCAACTCATTCTCTCTAAGGCTTTTTAGTCTCATTCCTCTAAATGTCATCTTCTAAAACATCTCATCTTTAACCGTCCGGATTTTTATCAAAATGTAATAATCTTTCAATCCATTGCATATTTATTTAAAGGATTTTTACGACACTACTCCCCCAATATTTTTAGTGATGGCTTGGAGTTTGTGTCAAAAAATATTCAATTTGTTTTTGGGTGTCATTTTAACACAACTGGATATTTCTCACTCCATTTCAGGAACTATACGATTTGTTCATTAAGACAGATAAGCACCACGAGTGCTAAAATACTTATCAGCCACCCCCCAGACTTCGAGATAATTGTTTGATCATTTTATCTTTCTTCAGAATGTACACGATCTTATCTCCTTGTCTAGTGCCTTTTCAAGAACGTGATTGAACAAATTCGTATAACTTGTGGAAAATATATTCCACTAGGCACCACCTGTCTAAGGTTTTTCATTTAGCTTTAAGCTAACTACTTCACATTCAAAATTATCCCTGGAGACATCTTCATCCCACTTTCGAATGTATTTATGGGATTTCATCCCCCACATTCGAGTTACTTCAGAGTCTGCTCGGCATTTCGGCAGAGATGGTATACAATCAAATTAAGGACTGGGACATGTTGGAAAAGCCTCGGAGAATCATAAGAGATAAGAATCGTCTCAACGCCTCCAAGTTTTGCTCATACCACGAGTACATTGGCCACAATACCGATGAATGTCGTGATCTTCTTCGACAACTTTGGAAGTTGTACGAAGAGAATCGCCTTACCCGGTACCTCAAAAAGCCGGCAAGCAGGGAAGCCCGAACAGAAAAATTGGGCCATCAGAAGTAAAAGCGCAAGGCAGAGGAGGTATCGGACAGCGATCAAGAGAAGTTCCGCCGACAGCTGGAATTGCCAAAAAAAGGAGCCCCAACCACGGACAAAGGTCGGGAGGGGCAAGAAATCAACATGATCCGTCCGGACTATGGGCCAGTGGGGGGATGCTATCAGGCACCTACTATATATTGGGTCGTAATATATTAAAATGTTACAAATGCTTAAGTTTTAAATATACATATGCTTTAACTATTAATGTAGGGTTGAACAAGAGTATCACAAAGTCAAAAAAAATCTTGATGGCAGCCCTCACCCATTTGACACTGTCTTCCTCCAACTTCATAAGATCATGGAGTTGCAAATCTGCGAGATAAAAAAACAATCGAGGTTTATCGATTAATCATCCATCAAACATAAAAAAAAAAAAAAAAAATTATAGACAAGTCAGCGTTATCATCATCAGGGTTGTTAGACTGATTTGGGTATTTTGGATTACTTAGTTATTGCGAAGAAACATGGATTCAAAATTATGAAAAAAGAGTTGGAGGTGTGCATATCGATTAATGTATGCACTACGAAAACTACATGACAAACAGGGAAATCGTACAATCTTTTTTATTTTAAATTTAACTATTATATTTAATTTTACAAATGAAAACATCCATATTACATTATTATTATAAATATTATTAAACAAAGTCTTAGGTCTAGTTTAAATGGACTGCAGACATGAATACTGCAGTGTATTTGTGTGCAATTATGTGCACTAAAACTATTGGACCGATGTATTGGGCCAAGTTATATAACGAGACATAGTATACTAAATCAAGTACTAACACATATATATATATATATATATATATATATTAAAATATTACAAATGCTTAAGTTTATATTGGTTCGTATTATACTAAAATGTTACAAATGCTCAAGTTATAAATATATTTGTTTAATTATTAATGTAGGGTCGAACAAGAGCATCACTTGGTCAAAAAAATCTCAACGGCAGCCTTCACCCATTTGACACTGTCTTCCTCCAACTCAATAAGGTCATGGAGTTGTAACTCTGCAAGATAAAAAACAATCGAGGTTTAGTGCCCACAAAATAAGGATCGATTTTTTTTAAAATGAATTATTCAGGGATTTAGTGCGCATCGTCAGGTTTAAGGCGCTCAGCCTTATTCTTGCTGAAATGGCAAGAGATCTAGGTGAAAATAGTTGCGAGTGTTATCTTAAGAGAACACATGGTCTTATGTAACATAGCGAGCTTTTCTGGAACATATCATACGGATATAGTATCCCTATATGCTAAATTGACTTGTATTGAAAAACAATGGATATAGATTTTTTCACGTATTTCTACCAACGGAACAGATGATGATAGTGGTGGTTCTACCAAAGCAACTGATTATGACGATGGTGGTTCTACCAACAAAACTAATGATGATGGTGACAAAAATATGAGGAGAAAATTATTCGAATACATATGGTCTTATGTGACAAACCTAATGATGGTGACAAAACTAAAGATGATGGTAACAAAAATACGAGGAGAACACATAGTCTTATGTGACATAGCGAGCTTTTCTGGAACATATCATACGGATATAGTATCCCTATAAGCTAAATTGATTTGTATTGAAGGACCATGGATATAGATTTTTTCACGTATTTCTACCAACGGAACAGATGATGATGGTGGTGGTTCTACCAACGCAACTGATTATGACGATGGTGGTTCTACCAACAAAACTAATGATGATGGTGACAAAAATACGAGGAGAAAATTATTCGAAGACACGGAAAACATTTGTGCACATCCGACCGTTGAGAAAAAGGAGAAGCTTGGAAGTTGCAATCGTTTACATTTCTAGTGGGAGAGAGCGAAAAATATTGTTGAACTAAAAAAGAGTTCTCCAAAATAAAAGAGTAATGCAGCGGGAACTAATCCGCTCTTCATAGGACTTTCAAAAGCTCGTGCTGCTGATTTTGCATTACATGACGAACTTACGTTTATTTAAAATTCTATCTGTTTTTGTATGATAATGTATCTCCGTTTCTAATATGTTTGTAGAAATTTAATATTTATAAATGTTTTACCTCCCTCCGTAAAATGAAGTATAAGTGTATTTAAATCTTGTTGAAATGATCCTAGTTTACAGTGTTTTCTGATGCAGATGCAGTGTTGCTCTAATTGGAGAAGCTTTTGGTTTTCCATAACAAATTTGGTTTGCATACAATTTCCCTACTTGGGGAAAAACCAAGGGAAGCTACACTAAACAACAAATGGACTTTCTGCTTTAAAGTGTTCTCTTTATGAAAATTTGAACACGAGATCAATCCAATACCTACTTTATTTTTGTGTCCGGTACATTATATACCATGCTCTTTATGATTTACAAAGTTATTTTGCAATAATTATTCTTTTTCTTAATTATACTATATGTTTGCTCTATTTTAGAACTTTTACCTATTGACTAGTTATTAATCTAATCATTAAGTTTCTAATTTTAAAAATTTTAGTTAATTGTAATTGTTGTTGACAACAATATATCATCATTTTGTCTGTCAATGGACGCAATGTACCCTCAAATAAACGAAGATAATCCTTTTTGTCACTCTTTAAAAATGAATCTTTTTATCCTATGATGTGATTTACAATGACTTATTGAATAACATTGAGGGTCTATGTGCTAATTCTTTTATAAAAGTGGAAGCACTTACTTTTAAAAAAAATACTTTTAATTAATTTTTTAAATTTGTAAACATCCTTTGAAGTGACTCATTTGCGTGAGACTGTGTTACCCCGAGATGAAGTGTAATTTGGAAATATAAACTTTTGTTCACTTTGAATATCCAATGTTAGAATAAATAAATAAAAGAAAGTAGGGTATTGTCATGTAAAAATTTGAAAAGACGTGATTAAATTGCAAAATTAGTAAAAGGCTGCAATTTTCGAATACATCAACCTTGGTCCATTCTTTAAGTCTCCTACAGACGGATAAGCTGATGACAAGTAGCATCTCACAAAGGATAAGCTTGGTATATAACATTAGATCAGATTACATTTAATATCGAGCGTTACATTGACATCTATCTCAAATAAATAAGGGTTCCAATTATTTAATTAGGCAAAGTATAGTGTGAATAAGTTTTACGATGAAACTGGTTAAGGAGTGTGACTTATATTACTAAAGTGTGTGATTTTTTTTTTTTAAAAAAAGATTTTTTACTATAAAAGAGTATTACTCATAAAAGTGAAGGGTGTGACTTATTATATAAAGAAAGAGTTGTCAGAGTGATAATCAAGTTGTGTGACTTATAAAGTGTGTGACTTATATTATTAAAGTGTGTGTCTGTAAAAAAAAAAAAATCAGTTTCACGGTGAACAAGTTTCACAGCATACCAACTCATTTAATTAATGTACAACTCTATATTAAAAAAAAATTGAGAATATAAAATTATACTACTTTCTCATTTTCACAAAGAATGACTCATTTTTATTTTCAAATTATACTATATTTGTGCAATAGAGAGAGCATTAATTTACCAAAATAAGAGGGTTGCCTAAATTTTACTCTCTGTCCCAGAAAAAATTGCTCAATTTCCTTTTTAAAATGTCTCATAAATATTTGCACACCTAAAAAAAAATCGTAAAAACTTTTTTTCATAATATTCACATATTTATACCAAATGCTAGTATTATTTTTAAGGCTCATGCATACACTTAATATATTTAATTCATTTCCTTTATATGTATAATTTTATTAAATCACTCTCTCAACACTTCACTCATTATACTTTTTTTTTTATCATGCTTATAATAAAGTTGGGGGAATTTTTTCTAAAAAGAAGATAATACTCCCTCCGTTTCAATCATAATGACATTTTTACTGTTCATAAGGATTTAGTGGAATGGTGATAAAGTGGTGGGGTAGGAAGAGTTATTTATTACTCCCTCCGTCCCAATCTTTAAGGTTTTCTTTCCATTTTTTTTGTCCCAATCTTTAAGGTTTCTTTCCTAAAATGGAAATACACTTTATCACTTTATCACACCACTTTATCACTTTATCACATAAAATACTAATAAACAACTCTTTTTACCCCCAACTACCCATCACTTTATCACTTTATCACATAAAATACTAATAAACAACTCTTTCTAATCACTATTCCCATAAATCCTTATGAACAGTAAAACAGCCCTAAAGAATGGGGCGGAGGTAGTAGTATTTTATATGATAAAGTGATGAGTAATTGAGGGTAGAAAATGTTATTTATTAACATTTTATGTGATAAAGTAATAAAATGTGTAAGTAACTTTAGCATTATGATTGAGACGAAAATATTAAATACTTTACCATTATGATTGAGATGGAGGGAGTACTTGATAGATAAATTCTTGTGTGTGAAATGATGTTACATAAGATATTTTCTCGAGACAAATGTAAACTGAGCATATTTTAAAATAACTTTGAATCATCAAATACACAATTCCAATTTGCAAACTGCCACACCTCTTTTACTCCATTTTCTCTCTGCATCACTTGTCACTTCTTTTAACTTTAACCTATACGACCTTTGCACCGCTATTTACGCATGCATTCTCTTATCATATCAAATTTGCTTTATGCACCCCCATATGGCCTTTATTATGTTTAAATAAATCAACTCTTTAAATTTTGAATCATTTAGCATCTGCATTGATATTTTCCAATTTTATTTTAAACATAAATAAAATAGAAAATATATCTTGATTATAATATTCATGGCCGAAGCACTATATGATCTTGTTACTAGGATTTTTATATCACCTTATATAAGTCATTCGGCCGTTATAAATTGGATCTGCAAAACACTCCTTTCACTCCTAAATTTTTGCAACCCGATTTTGTTGCGATGGACGCCAAAAAGAAAAAGAAAAGAAAGCTGAGAATGGCTTCTGCACAAGAATTCACAAGTACTTTCCCATTCCTTATATATTTGTATTTTATTTTTTTTTGACAGAATTGCTTACTATTTGTAGATTTGTACTTATATATGTCTTTTGTTTTGATGCAAGTACATTCTTTTGGTTTTAAAATGACTTAA
The DNA here is from genome assembly GCA_037126765.1 of Stenogyne calaminthoides. NCBI lineage: Eukaryota > Viridiplantae > Streptophyta > Magnoliopsida > Lamiales > Lamiaceae > Stenogyne > Stenogyne calaminthoides. The sequence goes on from JBBCBC010000018.1 coordinate 35,608,311, forward strand.
TCACACGTTTTAACTTTCTTTTGAATTTTATGTTCTTAATCATATTTACTTTTAATCTTTTTTTCTTTTAGTTATGCTTGGTTTGGGAAGAAACGCATCTTCATGACTCCGAGGTATATATTTATATATATATGTGTGTTTTTTTAGATTACTATAGAATGTTTTTTATAATATTGTGGATATATTCCTAATTTGGTCTTTCACTATTTAATGAAAGATATTCATAACTACATTACGAATGTTTACCGGGTACACAAATTCGGGTTGAGTTCCACTATATACACACTAGAATCTATATTTTAAAAGTGAAAGCGGGGTTGAACCGGTCACTTTTAGTACTTTCGATCGGATCTAATCGTTATTAAAACGATTGAGTCGATATAACGTCATATTTTTATAATATATAATTAAATGTATAAATTATTAATTATCTTTTTTTTGGGTAATATTATATTACAAGAACAAATTAAGATAAAATTATATAAGCATACATTTCTTATCTTTTAATCCCATTAAAGATCTCCAAAATATCACTCACAAAAATAGCAATTGTTCCTAACCTTCTACCGTACTTTTATCTTTATTTATTACGACATGATGTACACTACATTTGTATATCGAATCACCCTATTTACAAAAGTTACATATAAAAAAAAATAAAGAACACTTTGAAATGACAGTGTAATGAGATCCAAATATTGATAACACTTATCAGTGGGTTATAATTAGTAGATATATGTAGGTGGAAACATAGGGGGTACTAATTAATTAAAGACTGAATTTGTATATAATAAAATTTAAACAAAATGCATAAAAATAAATTATAATATAAATATACACTACAACATATTTAAGCTTGCACAACCCTTTTCTCAAACAGCTCTCCAAGCTACAGCTTGAAGAGCGGTTTTAATTAAAAAAATAAAAAATAGACAACGGTTCAAAACCGCTGTCCAAGTACAACACTTAGAAAGCGGTTTAGAACCGCTGTGCAATATTTTAGACAGCGGTTTTGAACCGCTGTCCAAGGGTAAAATTTGGACAGAGGTTCGGAACCGTTGTCCAAGAGGTCGAATAATTAATATATATCACTAATACACATTTGGGCTTGGACAACTGTGAAAAATGACTTTGGAGAGCGGTTATAACCGCTCTACAAGTAACAGTTGTCCAAGCTTGGACAGCTGATAAAAAACCGTTGTCCAAGAAATCGCACTTGGACAGCGGTTTTCAACCACATTGCAAGTGTTGTCTTGGACAGCGGTTATTAACCGCTGTCCAATATATATATTTTTTTAATTATTAATTTATATTTTAAAAATTCTATAATAAAACTATAAACCAAAACTTATATATACGTCAAATACCATAAACCAAAAATCCTATAATAAAACCATAAATCAAAACTTATACAACATATATATATATACCAAAACATCAAATAAATAAACATACACATCATGAAATAAATAAACATACAATCATAAACATACTTTCAATACACCAAAAACATGAAATATATATCATAACAAATATATAATTTAATTACATGCTACCAAAATTTCAAACAACGATCACTCAATATCGTATGAATATAAGAATCGATTGTAAAGGTACCCCGTCCAATCATTTTTCCATTTCTCCAGTCTTTTCTTAGAGTAAGACTTGATCTCACGCTCATATACACACTAGAATCTATATTTTAAAAGTAAAAGCGGGGTTGACCCGGTCACTTTTAGTGCTTTCGATCGGATCTAACCGTTATTAAAGCGATTGAGTCGGTATAACGTCATATTTTTATAATATATAATTAAATGTATAAATTATTAATTATCTTTTTTTTGGGTAATATTATATTACAAGAACAAATTAAGATAAAATTATATAAGCATACATTTCTTATCTTTTAATCCCATTAAAGATCTCCAAAATATCACTCACAAAAATAGCAATTGTTCCTAACCTTCTACCGTACTTTTATCTTTATTTATTACTACATGATGTACACTACATTTGTATATCGTATCACTCTATTTACAAAAGTTACATATATAAAAAAATAAAGAACACTTTGAAATGACAGTCTAATGAGATCCAAATATTGATAACACTTATCAGTGGGTTATAATTAGTAGATATATGTAGGTGGAAACATACGGGGTACTAATTAATTAAAGACTGAATTTGTATATAATAAAATTAAACAAAATGCATAAAATAAATTATAATATAAATATACACTACTACACATTTAAGCTTGCACAACCATTTTCTCAAACAGCTCGACAAAATACCGCTTGGAGAGCAGTTTTAATTAAAAAAAAATAAAAAATAGACAGCGGTTCAAAACCGCTGTCCAAGTACAACACTTAGAAAGCGGTTTAGAACCGCTGTGCAATATTTTAGACAGCGGTTTTGAACCGCTGTCCAAGGGCAGAGTTTGGACAGCGGTTCGGAACCGTTGTCCAAGAGGTCGGATAATTAATATATATCACTAATACACATTTGGGCTTGGACAGCTGTGAAAAATGACCTTGGAGAGCGGTTATAACCGCTCTACAAGTAACAGTTGTCCAAGCTTGGACAGCTGATAAAAAACCGTTGTCCAAGAAATCGCACTTGGACAGCGGTTTTCAACCGCATTGCAAGTGTTGTCTTGGACAGCGGTTATTAACCGCTGTCCAATATATATATTTTTTAATTATTAATTTATATTTTAAAAATTCTATAATAAAACTATAAACCAAAACTTATATATACGTCAAATACCATAAACCAAAAATCCTATAATAAAACCATAAATCAAAACTTATACAACATATATATATACCAAAACATCAAATAAATAAACATACACATCATGAAATAAATAAACATACAATCATAAGCATACGTCCAATACACCAAAAACATGAAATATATATCATCACAAATATATAATTTAATTACATGCTACCAAAATTTCAAACAACGATCACTCAATATCGTATGAATATAAGAATCGATTGTAAAGGTACCCCGTCCAATCGTTTTTCCATTTCTCCAGTCTTTTCTTAGAGTAAGACTTGATCTCACGCTTATATACACACTAGAATCTATATTTTAAAAGTGAAAGCGGGGTTGACCCGGTCACCTTTAGTGCTTTCGATCGGATCTAACCGTTATTAAAGCGATTGAGTCGGTATAACGTCATATTTTTATAATATATAATTAAATGTATAAATTATTAATTTTCTTTTTTTTGGGTAATATTATATTACAAGAACAAATTAAGATAAAATTATATAAGCATACATTTCTTATCTTTTAATCCCATTAAAGATCTCCAAAATATCACTCACAAAAATAGCAATTGTTCCTAACCTTCTACCGTACTTTTATCTTTATTTATTACGACATGATGTACACTACATTTGTATATCGTATCACTCTATTTACAAAAGTTACATATAAAAAAAAATAAAGAACACTTTGAAATGACAGTCTAATGAGATCCAAATATTGATAACACTTATCAGTGGGTTATAATTAGTAGATATATGTAGGTGGAAACATAGGGGGTACTAATTAATTAAAGACTGAATTTGTATATAATAAAATTTAAACAAAATACATAAAAATAAATTATAATATAAATATACACTACAACATATTTAAGCTTGCACAACCCTTTTCTCAAACAGCTCTCCAAGCTACAGCTTGAAGAGCGGTTTTAATTAAAAAATAAATAAATAGACAACGGTTCAAAACCGCTGTCCAAGTACAACACTTAGAAAGCGGTTTAGAACCGCTGTGCAATATTTTAGACAACGGTTTTGAACCGTTGTCCAAGGGTAAAATTTGGACAGCGGTTCGGAACCGTTGTCCAAGAGGTCGGATAATTAATATATATCATTGATACACATTTGGGCTTGGACAGCTGTGAAAAATGACCTTGGAGAGCCAAGTATAACCGCTTCTACAAGTAAACGATTGTCCAAGCTTGGACAATCGATAAAAAAATTTGTCCAAGAAATCAAGATTTTCACAACCGGTTTTCAACCGCATTACAAGTAGTTGTCTTGGGCCATAAATTATTAACAATCCAATATATATATTTTTAATTATTAATTTATATTTTAAAAAAATTCTATAATAAAACTATAAACCAAAACTTATATATCGTCCAAATACCATAAACCAAAAATCCTATAATAAAACCATAAATCAAAACTTATACAACATATATATATACCAAAACATCAAATAAATAAACATACACATCATGAAATAAATAAACATACAATCATAAACATACGTCAATACACCAAAAACATGAAATATATATCATAACAAATATATAATTTAATTACATGCTACCAAAATTTCAAACAACGATCACTCGATATCATTATGAATATAAGAATCGATTGTAAAAGTACCACGTCAATCGTTTTTTCCATTTCTCCGATCTTTTCTTAGAGTAAGACTTGAGCTCACGTTAATAGACAAACTACAAACAACGAATCAATCAATATAGTATGAATTTTTATTTTATCAATAATAATTTAAATAAATCGATAAATTGACTTACATTGAGAGGAATGTTAGTTAGAAAGCGGGTTATATCTTCAATAAAGCAACACAAAAATGTCACAATGGTCATTATCTGGGTTTGCCTCGGAACCTGTTGATTAACTTTATAATCCGTTAATTATATATTTATTTCAAAGTTGTTTGATAATTTTACTAAATTGTTTTGTTATATGTTAATCCTACATTCAGAGGTCTTTACCAACAAAAATCTTGAAACAAATATTGTCGCAAGTTGTCAATATGGCCAAGAATTTTCACTATTATTATTATAATTAAAAATCCTAAATAGATTAAATATCGTAATTTTAAAACGTAAAACAAAATCATTGTATAGAATATTAAAAATGAACTTCTAGCTATGAGGATGATTTTCGAGATAAAATCGATAATGCCATTTCAATTTATAATGCCCTCAAGTTTTTCAAAGGTTTATCATATTTATATTATAATATTAGAATCAAGTAATAAAAATCATATATATCAAGCCAAATATTATAAACATGAATCGTGGATTTTAACAAAGGTTATGTTTATCACTAATAAGAGAAAATATTGGCGATCAAAATCCTAACTTTTAATTTTTTTTTATATATTCACTTTTAATATATCTAATAAAGGGACACGCCTATCACCAAATATCAAAGAAGAAAAGGGGAGAGAGAAGTACATTCCACCCGCTTTGGACATTTCGGATCGTATACCTCAGACCCAATATTCATCTCCCAAAAACATATCATCGCTAATTAATTTATTTTCAAAACAAAATTATTATTTATAAACAAATAATAATCTTTTGTATTGAGAATTAGTAAACACATACCTATCTCGCACTATGACGCCTCGACTCACATCTAGTCATTCAAGATCTTGATTTGGCATAGGTTCATCATCCCTACCGCCATTATTGAAAGTTTTATGTGATGAAAGACATCAAGCAATGGCACTGTCTTCTTGCATTTACTAACGAACACCATTTCAAAGATTGGAACGCTTGAGGTCCGGAGAAGAATCGAGTTCTAAGTCTCGTCGCCGGATAAGCAAGTCGGACATATGTGTCGCTTAATGCTCCCCTTCGTCTCTCTAACCCTCTCTTTTAGCCTTTTATTGAGGCATTTCTTCCAAGGCATTTGTGGTGTCATGCATGTCTACATTAATTTGTAAAATTTTTAGAACCCAAATATCTTATTGAACAAATAACATATATTTTACCCTCATTTTATTTAGAGGATCCCGACGGCTCGACGCCACATGAAGTGCCAGGGCATTTGTTTTTTGGAATGATTCATGGTCATCTCATCACCCCGGTTTCTTGTCCGGGTCACACTGATGTACCCTCGCGAAAAGAGGATTCATGGGATGAAAACCAATCATTCCATGGGACAGCTGAATAAATGGCGCACTTCATCGAACGGTCGGGATCCTCCAAATAAAGATATGTTATTAAAGTTCATTATCTTATTTGTATTTAGTTCTAAATAATATTGCAAATTAGTTGTTTAATTAAAACAAATGTGATGCGTGCATGAAATCACCACAAAAGGCGTTTAGAAATCGGCGGGTGTCGAGACAAAATGTTAGAACGGAAAACTAGCATTAATTTTGACCACTATGTTCTGTTATCCCATGACGAGATTTAGATCACGGTTCTTATCTCGGACCTCAAGCGTTCCGATGGTTCGCCAACCTATTCGTTAGATCGCTCACCATATTCATGCTTATTCACTTTCATCGGTGCCATTCTTTCAAGAATTCTTAAAAACCCATGAACATGTGCACTCGTGTCTTGAATGACGAATCGAGTTGTTACCATAGCCCTTTACCTCGATCATCGTGGCGACTAATTTCAATATTCACTTTCAGATAGTTTAATTTTCATTTTAAATATTAATTTATAAATAATATATGTAATTTAAAGATAAATTACCACTTTGCGATGATAGTATATCTTGAGATGTCCGAGGGATTCGCCTCCCCCTCTCTGTCTTCTTTTTATTGGGTGATAGGGCATGTATTATGGATGTAGTTAATCATATAAAAATCAAACCGAGAAGCGATCATCTCATTTTTTCTTTTTTCTTTTTTCTCGATAAATAATTCGCTAAAATTTCATTCATGTTTATAATATTTTAACATATATATACTAAATTTGCGCTAATTTTAATGTTCTCAATATAATATAGAACTATTATTCCGTAGCGGTCGCCATACACATGAATACATTACGCATGTATTTTCATGGACCCAACTCGATGGAGTTTTTATATATAAAGCCGAAGTTCATTTTTAATATTCTATATAATGATTTGTTTTACTTTTTAAAATTATGATATTTAATCTATTTTTATTTTTTAATTATAATAATAATAGTGTGATGACGATGTATCGAGTCCACCATAGTCAAGGTTCAAGATCTAAGTTAAATAAAGTGAACCGGATTAACATTAAGGAAATTTAATTTAGTAAATTATCAAACTAATAAAAGAAATCATAATTGTAATACGTGATTATAATTGTTAATCATCGTGTTCCGAGATAATGACCATCGTGACATTTTGTGTGTTGCTTTTATTGAAGATATAATCCACGCTTTCTAACTAACATTCCTCTCAATGTAAGTCAATTTATCGATTTATTTAAATTATTATTGATTGAATAAAAATTCATACTATATTGATTGATTCGTTGTTTGCAATGTCTATGAACGCGAGCTCAAGTCTTACTCTAAGAAAAGATCGAGAAATGGAAAAACGATTGATTCGGGGTACCTTTTACAATCGATTTCTTATATTCATACGATATTGAGTGATCGTTGTTTGAAATTTTGGTAGCATGTAATTAAATTATATATTTGTTATTGATATATATTTCATGTTTTTGGTGTATTGGACATATGTTTATGATTGTATGTTTATTTATTTCATGATGTGTATGTTTATTTATTTGATGTTTTGGTATATATATATGTTGTATAAGTTTTGGTTTATGGTTTTATTATAGGATTTTTGGTTTATGGTATTTGACGTATATATAAGTTTTGGTTGGCGCTGGCGTATTTATAGAAGAATATCTTTATCAAATATGTGTTGTAGCTTAGTGGTTCAGGTTTGTTGGTAATGAATTTGGTCGCAGGTTCGATTCCTACTGTATACATAATTTTATTTTATTTTGTCAAATTTTTGTGTGAAAACATGTGTTACTACATGAACAAAAAATGTTACCATATGAAGAAAAACGTGTTACTATATAAACAAAACCAGGACAAATGCGAAAAGAAATCCCCAGTCAAAATTACAGATTTACATAACAACTTGATCTGTTACTACATGAACAAAAGAGTGTTACCCTATGAGCAAAAAGAAAAAACGCTACATGAACAAAAACCAAAGATAAACGCTAAAAAATCATCAGTATAAAATTAAAGATTTATCATAAGGTAACATGGGTCACAAGGTAACACATTATTGTTCATATGGTAACCCATGAGTATTCACATAGTATTACGATAATATATGAACATTGTTACATATTACTATAAAAACATGTGTTACTACATGAACAAAAAGTGTTATCATATGAATAAAAACGTGTTACCACATAAACAAAACCAAAACAAACGCGAAAAGAAATCCCCAGTCCAAAATTACAGATTTACATAACAACTTGATGTGTTACTACATGAACAAAAGATTGTTACCCTATGAACAAAATAATGTTACTACATGAACAAAAGATTGTTACCCTATGAACAAAATAATGTTACTACATGAACAAAAATCAGTACAAACGCGAAAAAAATCATCTGTATAAAATTACAGATTTACAGAACAGCGTGAAAAGAGAGCAGAAAGATCTGAAAGACTGCTTCACAAAATCATAGGGAATTACCTGTAAATTTGCGAGGATGAGAAAATTGAAGAAAATAAAAAGAATATGGAAGAGAAAGAGAAAATGAAGAACAAGAGAAGAAGAGGAAAAACCTATAGACGCTTTTCACCATCAAAATCAATCTATTCCGATCATGTTTTGAAGAAGAAATATGCCTGAAAGTGAAGATGAAAAGTCTGCCCTAACCCGGCTATTATTTGACCCGCGGAAAAAAAAAAAAAAAAGTCAATTGCACATATCACTTGTATGCAATATTGCATACAAGTTTTTGTCAAATATAAATGTTTGTATCTATATATATTTATGATGAAAAAGATTGGAAAATTATCTCTCTTTCAATAAAGATAAGTTCACAAACTTGATATAAATTCAGATCTAAGTATCTCTCTAATCAAATTCTTCTCCACAGTAAAAAGGAAAAGAAAACGGAGTCAAAACCATGCTTATAAATTAATTATAGAGAGTAAAATTTCTTATACATTAGAAACGGAAAAGCCGCCGCCATTAACAAGATATTCCCACCCTGTAAAATCAATTAATACAAAATCTCAAACAACGCCACACCGAATAGCACCGCACAATTGCTAAAGATACATATTAACTATTTCGATTGAACATGATACATTTTAACCGTTCTGCAGTTTCGCGCAAAGCATTCGACACGGCGCTACTTATTTAATTAGTTATAATTAATTTATGACTTATGATTTATTAGTTAGAATTAATTATTTAATTAATTAAATGTATTAATTGATATTGTTTGATTAACTGAAAAGTATTAATTATTTAATTATAAAGTATTAGTTCATTCATGGAAAAGTATTACAGTTGTTTGGTTATAAAGTATTAGTTCATTAATTGAAAAATATTAGTTATTTGGTTATCAACAATATTAGTTAATCAATTAAAAAGTATTAGTTATTTGGTTACAAAGTATTAGTTCATAAATTTAAAAGTATTAGTTCTTTTGTTATCAACTATATTATAGTCCAGTAATATAAAAGTATTATAGTTACTTGGTTATCAACAATAAAAGTTTTAATACTTCCGTCCCAAATTATTTTTCACAGTTGACTTTCACACACGTTTTTGCGAATGAGTTTTGTATTAGTAATTGAAATGATAAAGTGACTCTTAAGGAGGGGTATGATATATAAGGTAGATAAGGGGCTTATCTATCATACCCCTCCTTAAAAGTCACTTTATCATTTCAATTACTATTATAAAATTCGCTCGCAAAAATGTGTGTGAAAGTTAACTGTGAAAACTGATTTGGGACGGAGGGAGTATTAATTGAAGAAGTGCAAATATATTGATTTGAAATAGCAAAAAAAGTTTTATATCCATATCAATTATCAATTTAAACATGAAAAAATAAATATACAAATTACATAATTTTCATCCGAGACTGCGACATGCTGCTAGAAAAACTTGAATTATATATTAAAAAAAGGTATATTATTTTTATTTGTAGACCTATATTTAGTTGCACGTCGCGGTGCATCCAAGCTGTGTAATGTACGATATAACTCTATCCTACTTTCAAATTCTAAATCTAAATCATTTGCAGAAGGGTCATGTTTGAGTTTCCAGTATGCATATATAATCGGTACTGGATGCTCCTCGGTTGACATATGCAACTGAAATTACAGTTAAAAAATTATAGTTATAATTAATTAAAATTCATAAAAAAAAAAAAAAAAAATAACATCAATATAGTTTTTCTTACCAATATCCAATGAGAATTGTGCACGCTCCCCAAGACCAATTTCAAGGTCGAGGTCCTCGATAGGCATCTATTGTCAGGGAAGGCAAAAATGTCCGCCACGGTCACTAAATGACATTACGATAACATTATATGTGGTTGCAACCAGGTATCCATGTTCAGGTAATGAAAACTATTTCTTTTCTGAGGCAAAACCCTCGAAATAATAAATTGATTATGTCAAATTTGACGTGGTTATGAGACCATCAATAACGCCGTCGTATAAATCGTTTCTTCTTCGCAGATCATTATAAAGATTCATTCGTACTCGTCCTCGCTTTCGTAGACTGCGAGTGCAACAACTCTATATTCGCAGTTTTCATCTCCAAGTACATCATTAAAGGAATGAATATAACTTCTAATATATGGAGGAAAATCGCCCTCCACCGGAGAGTTAGAAAATGGGATTGGATAGTTAATATTTATTTGAAAATCGGGCCTACTTGAACTAGCGGTATTCTTGCGAGGCGGGACACCAGATGGTGGGGGCCTCGGGGGCTTTGAAGTTGGAGTTTTGGGGGAATTTTTGTCGATATGCCCCGAATTTTGGGAAAATCTGTTCCGAGTCTCTTCAAAAAAACTCATCTTACATCCTTCTGATGTGTTATGTCTACGATGAGCTTCTAGTGGAATATTCTGGTGCGCATTAGTTACGGTCACTCTCCCCTTACCCTTTTTTTGCTTAGACTTCTTTAATCCCACGTCTTTCATCATTCTTTCAAACCAAGAAGGTTCACGATCGCTACTTCCAGTCTTCTGTTTTGACCTTTTATTTTTTTCAAAAATTGGAGGTGGAAGAATGTCTTTCGTGTCATCATCGAATAATTTTCTTCTAATCTTACCACCACCATCATCATCTGTTCCGGTGGTAGGTATACTAGAAAAATCTATATCCAATATTTTTCAAAACGAGTCAATACACTGTAAAGGTATTTTGTAGTTGTTTGTAAAGTACCGTAAAAGTCTCGTAATGGCACGGAAGACCATGTGTTCTCCTGAGAAAATGCCCGTATATTTTTGACCTAGATCCTTATTCACTTCTGCGACAATGAGTTCGAACGCCTTAAACGTTATTTGCACACTAGTTGGTTGAAGAATTTGTTCTCTAACATATCAGTCCTTGTCTTGTGGCCGCTAAACCTGGATTGCTTTTTTATCTCGCATATTTGCAACTCCATGACCTGGTGAAGCTTTAGAAAGATAATGTTAAAGTTAAGAATTCTCCATCCATCACACTCAACCTTTTCGTTTTTCTCCTTCAACTCTTTAGCCTTTTCCATTTCGGAACCCTCTTCTCTTCAACACCTTCCTCCTCAACACATGTATTCTCTATAACAATCTCCGCTTTCTTATCTTTCTTTTCTCCCTCCTTTTCTACCTCATCATCTTCCAAAGGCATGTTCGGCCCATCATACCTCATACCACTCCTCAATTCAACGGCCTTACAATGTTCTCTAGGATTCACCTCCGTCGTGGAGGGGAACTTTTCTTTGTCCTTCCCTTGGCTTGAGGATGCCACTTGCCCTAGTTGGAATTCCAAGTTCTTCAATTGGCTTGAGAGAGAGGTAATGACATTTGGAATATTTCCAAGATTCTTCAAGTCTTCTTCAATCTTATCAAACCATTGATTCGACTTTTGAGTTTGTTGGTTTGAAAGATTGATGAAGGTTGCCAAACTATCCTCCAAAGTAGGTCTTCCTTCATTGTTTGGGGTCACGGGCTCCGGGATCAAATCCCGGTGGTAGAGTAAGGGCGGCCTTCGGGTTAGAGTATGAAAAGTTTTCATGTTTACGGAGGTTTTGGTTGTAGGAGTTATTGTGTGGGAAGGATTGAGTGTTTTGGTTTTGGTTTTGACCTTGGTTTTGGCTAGATGGTTGATTTTGATTGCTTTGGCCTTGGAAGTTTGACGATGGATTGTTTTGGTTTGAGAAGTTTTGTGAATGGTTGTTTTGGTAACCGGTTTGGTAGTTGGAGGATTGGTTTTGGAAGTTTTGGTTGGGATTTTGGTAGTGTGAAGGTTGGTTTTGGAAGTTTTGGTTGGGGTTTTGGTAGTAGTTACCTTGGAATTGTTGATTCCCTTGGTAGTTTCCTTGATAATTCCCCCTTCTCATGTAATTGGCTTCCTCAACTTGATTAGCATTCAATGGCACCTCCATGTTCCCTCCCAATATTCCTCTCCTTTGGCTTTCTGCTAACGAATCAACCTTGTTCATTAAAACTCTCATTGTTTCCGCCATTGCATTGTTCGGATCACTATCAACTTGGGAAATCTTTTGAACATCGGACGACCAAGTGAAGGTGTTGTTGGCAACCCGATCAATCAATGCCAACCCTTCCTTACCGATCTTATCAAAAATCGATCCACCCGATGATGAATCGATGAACATCCTTCCTTCATCGTTCAAACCATAGTAGAAATAACTCACCACTTGATCGTTGACAAAATTGTGTTGTGGGCATCTCCTTAACATGGCATTATATCTCTCCCAAGCTTCGTATAAGTTCTCCCCACCTCTTTGTCTAAATTGGGCAATCTCCTTCTTGCATTGAAGTGTCATTGCGGGTGGAAAGAACTTCATCAAGAACTTTTGGCATAGTATGTCCCACGAGCCAAGACTATCGGGGGGTAAGGAGACTATCCAATATTTTGCCTTGTCCCTTAAGGTGAAGGTGAAGGTGAAGGTTCGAGCTCTCCAAGCGTCATCCGTGACCCCATTGATCTTGACGGTATCCGCATACTCCAAGAATTGAGCGATATGCCGATTTGGGTCCTCATTCTTCCCTCCACCAAATTGTTGTTTTTGGAGCATTTGAATGAGGGCCGACTTGATTTCAAAGTTATTTTCCGCAATAGTCGGACGGGCGATGCCATCATGCACTTGAGGGTTGAAGTATTCCCACATTGGGCGATCTCCATTGTCACCCCCTTCCAAATTCATCCGATTGTTTTGATTTTTGCCAATTGCTCTTTGTTGGGCTAATCTTCGATTCCGGTCTCAATTTCTTCTCCTAGCCGTGGCTTCAATCTCAAGATCAATGGGAATTGGTTCAATCCCACTTGCTCTTGTGATCATACACACCTAGAGAATCAACAAACACCACAAATCTCCAAGCCAACTATTAGCAACGTTAGTTACTTAAAAGAAAAAGACACTAGTAATCACGTTCAACGAACAACTAGTTATACTCAACACAACCTAGTCCCCGGCAACGGCGCCAAAAACTTGACACGTGTTTTGCAACACACTAACCTCTCAAGTATAAGAGGGTCGTTGAAGTGCTCGGTTTTAAATATCAATCCACGGGACTAGGTGTGGAATATAACCCAATTGTTATATGTTGTCGCATGATTATAGTGGGAAACATGTTGGAAACTTAAAAAAAAGCAATTATCAACTAAGTAAACAAGTAACAAAGAATAAAATAGTAAGCAAACAAGTAAAGCAACTAGATTAAAAGTGTTTTGTGAGTGAGAGGTGTTCGGGTGTTGATCCTCGAATGATGTTCGATTAACTATTACCTAGGTGGTTATCTCTACGTCCTAAGCACTCCCTAAGAACGATCACAATTCATTAACCATCACCGTACTTGGTAAGCCTAGGATCCGGTTTCATTAAACTCCTAAGATCGGGATGGAATTCACTCTTTCTCACCCGGGTAATTGCAAAGGAAGGGTCCTCTAACTAACTAACTAACTACTCCCTACCCTTGTGTTCCCACTTGAAGCATAGAGATCATTCACATTAATTTCTTCATTTTCAACACTAGTGGCTAACTAGTGAATCAATGTGAACTAAGGGAATTCTAACGATCCTACCCAACTCGTCATGCATAGGATGTGAATTGACTCAAAACCGAATCACACCAATACCTATCCGTCTACCCACATTTACCCAACTCTCGTTGCAATAAACTAGACAAAACGAACAAGCTAATAGCCCAACCCACCGAATTTGATCACTAAACAATCCATAATTCAAAAGACAACCATCAATAGAGATAATCCACCATTAACAAGTAATTAATCAACCATCAACCCAATTCACAACACCCAAACACAAAAGAACCTTAGTCCATAGTGCTACAATCAATACCCATGGCTAATATGCAAATAAACAAGAAACCCATATGAAAATAAGCAATAAACAACAAGTAGAAACAAATAAACACCTTACTCTTAAGATTCAAGCACCAATCCATACAAATTCCATCAATACTCCTTGGTTTCTTGCTCAAAACTAAAATAAACAATCTATATATGCTATGCTATAACTATCTAAGCTATCTATGGAAGCAAATTGAAAAACATGAAAAAGTATTAGTTGCAAAATTCTCAAAAGTAAGCATCTCCTTCACTTATCTTCTTTATATGTTTGCAAAAACAAACTTCTGGCCTTTTATATGCTTTTGATTCCTCTGGCACGTGTCTTTTATATGTTTTCATTTCTCTTGTTGCTTCGAAAAGTATCACCAAATTTTGGTCGAAAGATCAAATCCCAAAAATATTCAACTTCTCTCGTGCTTCGAACTTTTTCGACTTATATGTTTTTGAAAAAACAAAATTGCATTTCCACAAGCCGATTTATATGCTTTTGATTCCTTCATTAAACCTTCTTCGTTTTTGATTCAATTCCCGCACAATTGCAACACCAAAGCATTAGATGAACTTTCGAAAATAGCACAAAAACTCTCACCACTAATCATAAGGACATAATACTCGATAAATATTCGGAAATATTAAATGTATGGCGGAGAATATTATTTTGATTGTTTGCATTCATTCTTATATGTGTTCCTTGAATCATCTCATTGGTGGTAGGAACTCTAAAATTAAGCATGATTTTAAATTTCTAAAAACCAATTTTGTGCGTCTACGGAAGCAAACATTTTAAAAAGCGATGCATATAAAAAGCGTTGAGATTCTGATTTTTACGTTTTAAGCTCATGTTGTTGTTTTGCTTACAATCCAAGTAAAAACATAAAATTTTTATAGTGGTTCGAGTCCAACTCCTAATCCACTTTTCCCTATCATCGGGGCACCAACTTAACCGACCGGACTTAGTTTAACATGTTAGTCCAACACCCAACAAATATTTACCGAGTTCACACTCAAACGAGACTTATCACCCTCACGGGATTGCCTTTCCCTTTCGGGATTGCTAGATGTTCTGAAGTTCACACTCACCTACAAACTTAACCCTCATTTGACATTTGTTTTTTTCAAAATTTGCAACATTTCCAATGCTAAGGATGGAAAAATCCCCAAGATTTACATTTGTGCTTAGATCTAGGGTAGAACACTCTTAAATATATGCTTGTATTTCTTGCGATGGTGGAAAGGCTAGATGATTTGGCTCAGAGCTTCAATGGTGTTTTTCCATTTCTTTCCACGATAATGAGGGAAGAACTTGTATTTATAGTGTGGATTTGAATGTTACCGTTGGAAGGAGTCACATTCAAATCCATACTATTTTGCTTTTTCACTTCCCTCTCATTTCCACGTCATTAAACCTTATTCTTGAGTTTTTTGAGATTCAATTCTTCAAACTCGCACAATTCTTGATTCAACACCAAAATCTTTAGATGAACTTTCATAATCAATCCTCCAACCATATAATAGCTAAAATCATGCAAAATCATCACTCCAAGATAGGAAATAGCACAAACTCAAGCAAAATCACCACTAATCATAAGGACATAATACTCAGATAATATTTAGTATTAGTTTAATATTATTATTTATTTAATATTAAATGTATGGCGTTACACTCAATAGAATATTATGTTTGATTGTTTTTCCGTTATCATTCATTCTTATATATGTTCCTTGAATCATCTTCTCCGGAACTCATCTTACTCATTGATCTGAGTGAGAACTCTAACGACTTAAGCATGGTTCTTAAATAATTTCGATAATGTTTTGGGATCATCAAGAAAGGGATATTGATGATGCAATGGAGATTGGTGTGCGATCTGCATCATACTCTTAGAGAGTGTAGTAAGATCTCACTTACTACGAGATACTAGGTATCTCATGATGGATGCACAAATACCTTAGAGGGTATTGGTATACCCATCCGAGAAACCGTTTGATGTAGTTCCACTATATGTGTCTACGGGTGTCTCGGTTAGTGGGAGCGATGCGATATTCCTTTGACTTGAGGTAAATACGCACGACATGTGTGGAGTGATGAACTTTGACCATGACCGACGCTTGCACCCGTCTATGGGTAGATATGACTTGGATTGGGTTCATCACGAAGTGCATGTGCGTGGTAGTTGAACCAAGAAAATGATTCATTCCTCAAAGTGGATTTAGAGAGAATACTCACCTTCTCATCATAATTGGATCTAAGTCATTGGTCAATGCACGTCAACTTAGACTTTGTGACTAAGTGTGACACTAATGATCAATTAGTGATTTTGAGATAAATTGATTAAGTTATTTGAATAGACACTTCATCATATTCAAGACTAATCGAGTATTCGTGAATGAAAGGAGGTAATCGCAATTGCCCACGTTACAGTTACAAGTAGTTGCATGTTTCTTGCAACGTACCTCATATATTGAGAATGTTTGATTTATTGACTAGGGTTCAATTAAGACCGTTAGTTTGACTAATCGCTCGATATATGAGGGCCTATGGGCACACAACAAGTAGTTCCCTTTTACGGATTATAGTTGGTTGATTAAATGTTAAATTGGATTTAATATTTAATTTATGAGAAGAAATTAATAATAGATTAATTTGGAATTAATTATTATTAATATCATTTAATTAAATTGGATTTAATTAAATAAGAATTCCCAATAATTATATTTGAAATATAATTATAGGATTTAATGTATATGAAAATAAATCGTAGAGATTTTCATAAGGCATTTAAATCCGTAGATATTTATATGGGGAAATAAATCGTACAGATTTATTTAAATAAGGATTATGGTTTTAATTACCTAATTGGGCTAGCTTAAGATTTAATCTGGGCCTCCCCTATATGTACAGACTCTTGGGAATTCACAAATAACGTAACTTCATATTCTCTCCATAAGATCTAAAGTTTGGATTTTCCTAGCTGATTCAACTTGGGATTCAACACTGGCAGAATCGTGCAGATCCGTTTTAGGGGATTACGTGGATGCCATAGTGGAGGAATCTGAACTACAGTTATTGTAAGATTTCTTGTTATGATTATTGTAATCCTTTCTGTGCAATTAATTGTTCGTTGTTGGTGAACTTTAATTTCCGCTGCGCATGTATTACGTGTTTAAGTGCCTCTATATTCCAACACCCCGGCCCACTGATCACCTTCGATCAAAATAAATCAAATTTTAGTTGGAGGGCCAATTCTTACAAGAAGGTGTATGGGTGTTCGGATGTAGTCTGGTAGCAGATGGGTTATCACAATTATGGGCTGGTGACTTGATCGGGTTTTTATCGAGCAAAAATAATATCTTTCTTGCTACTCCCCCGCAAGTGCACGGGATCGTCGTAGTAGAAAATGGAGTATAGGGACCAAGTAGTATCGATCCACGGAATTTAGGAGTACAGTGTGGCCCTAGTGCTATGTGTCGTCATGTTATTATAGTTGCGAACCAAGATGCAAGAAAAATAAAAACAAGCAAGGAAATAAATAAACGAAAACAATAGAGGGGACACCCGACTAGGTAGGACCAAGGAAAAAGGAACGTGAACTTAGGTGATGATAAAATTGCAAAAGCTAAACAAATGCATCAATAAAACTATCCTAGTTTATTTCTCAATTGCGTGATAGAGACCAAATACTCAAAGCTACTAATAAGCACGATAGAGTAAAAAGCTATAGAAGACAATCGTTTCCCTTCGGGTAATATAGCCTTGCAATAAGGTGTTCCCAAGCCCGGTAGTAAAGTCTTCCTCCTATCCCTCACTTTTCGCTACTTAATTTTAAGCTCAAGTGTCTAATTATGGGGGTTCTAACACTAAATACTCTCTCTCGAATGGATAAGAAATGTAATTAACGCATTCAATTAATTCTCAACTCACAAATTTACACTCAATCGCACTCACACAACTCTCGTTTGTAGCAAGCATGATTTAGCACAAAAAATAATAGAAGGGAACCAATTAAAGCACCATAAAGCCCATAGTAGAATCAACATCAATTAAAAAATAAATTAAGAATAACTAAATCAAAACATAAGTTCAAAATTCACAAAATTTCAACACCAAAGACACAAGAGTACTGGCCCATCAATTTACATCTTCAAATCTTGCAAAATAAAGCTCTATAAACCAAATAGACTACTAATTGAAATTCAAAAAAAAAAAAAACTCAAACCCCAAAAGACATCTTGAGTTGAAGCTCTTAAATTTTGAAGCCCAAAAAATACTCCTTCCTCATTCCCCCCATCTAGTGGGTTGAAAAAATTATGTGGAGACTCTCAAACCCTAGCTTCTTTTTCTCTCTAAAAATCTGAAATGTGGCATAATGTTTCTGGAATATGGGGTCTGTTCTCCGCTCTGCTGCCCCCTGTTTTGTTATAAACTCACGGCTGTTGCATTTTTTCCTCCAATTGGGCCACACAATTGCACATGGGCTGGGATTATATTAAGAGAATGGGCCCAATGTTCTTTTTCTATTGGGCCCGGTTATTCGCACCCCCATAATTGGGAGATACACCCTCTTATTAATTTACCCACCAATTTTTTAAAATATTAGTAAATACACACCCACCACCGAACTGTCAAAGACTCAAAATTACCTTGTTCAATTTAACTCTTCTCCTTCTCCTTCTCATTTTATTGCAAACGTTACAAAAAATACACCCCCTCCCCACAAAACCTAGAAGACGACGGCGGTTCCCGCGACGGCGAGCGAGCAATTTCCCCCTCCCCATTAGTCGACGACGACGATGGTATGCTCAACACCCTCTTGTTTGAATGTATGCTTCATTGCAGTAATATGATACTTGAATTAGATTTCTTTGCATTCTTTAAGTTGCTTTGGCTTTATTCATTCAAACCTTCAACTATTATTGTCTCTCCCCATTTCTAAAAACCTAACTGGACTTAGAGGCTTGAGTAAGGAAAATGAGAATAGCGGCCATCAACACAGGGAATATGAACAACATGGAGAAAGAAAGGGTTTGAACCGGGCTTAAAAACAACAATTGATATTCCCATTATTGCCTCTCCCCAATTCAAGTGAAATATGAGATGAAATATTATTGAATTTATTCTTAAAAAGTGTTTCATATGGCTACCCATTAGTTATTTACTACTCCTGTTGTTTAATTAATAATGAGGATTGACTTTCCTTTTTTTTTTCAGTTGGAAAATTGCAATTATATGGAGTGGAGTTTCTTGTATGGTTTGGCTTTTGATTTTTACATTGCTGTTCTTTTTTGCTTTAGATTTTGCTTAGCCAACAGTACTTTCGCCATCCCCATTAGACAACGGCGACGGTGGTATGAAGACATCTATAAATGCTCAACAAAGCGACAAAGGTTAGTTTACTTCAATCTTAGTGTAGTGTCATATTTAAGTTGATAAAGTTAATCATATTTAAGTTGTTTTGCACACAATATGTGATTTTTGCAAATATTTAACATCCAAGTGAAAAGCACAAAAGGGTAAAAATGAGGTATGGAAACTTCAGCTGAAAATATAAACAAACAGTAGACTTAATCTGCTTTCTATGGCTAATTTGGAGCTTGATCATACTCAAGCAAAGTTTCACTTTCTTTATTTTTTTTATATCTATTGGTGGCCTGTTATGTGTAAGTCACTTCATAATCATGTCCTCTGAGATTAGAGTTGTCTTATAATAATAGTCTGTATGGTGATATGAGCTATGATGATAGTCTTCAAAATATCCTATCAATTTCAAAAATTTCCCATGACTCAGAAATGCTGGAGTTCACAGTGTTTCCTGTAATGAAAGATGCAATTTTTTTTTTAAGTGATATATTATATTATGGATTTCAATAGGACTTCATAATTTTTTTAAGTGATACACCAACAGCTTAGGAAGCAATGACAGTTATGGAAAAAGCTTATAGAACTCTTCAGGGATCAAATGCAGTAGAGCAATCTACACGTGCAACAAGGCCAAAAACACGTGCATCAAGAGGAAGAGGAAAAGGGACAAACAAAGGAAGGGGAGAGGAGGCAAGGGGAGAGGAGGAGGTAGGGGAAGAAGTGGTAGGGAAGATTAGTGAGTTTGTTTTAAAGTTTTTGCAAACTTATGAACGTAAAAACATGTTGTTTTTGGATTATGTCAAGTTCTTTTTTAATTGATGGGATGGATATAATTGTGCTCAAGTTTAAATCTGGTTATGTTTTTGGATTATGTATTATTGTTAACTTTATGGATGAATTTATTAGGCCGAATATGTTAAGTTTTTTAGTAACAAATATTTTCGAATACATCTTATTGAATATGTACAATATATTAAAAAAAACTGTGTTGAAAATCGATCACAATTTCAATGCTATTTTTCGAAGTTAGTTTATAATTTCAACAAATTTTTGTTGAAAGTTTGGATACAAAAAAGTTTAGATTCTGGATATCAATTTTCGATTAACATATACCGAAAATATATTTATATTTCATTAAATATATTTCGAAATTCGTTTATAATATCAACACATTGGCGTTGAAAGTTTGGATGCAGAAAGGTCTGGTTTCTGGATATCAATTTTTGATTATCATATACCGAAAATATATACAAATTTCAAAAAATATGGTTCGAAATTTGTTTATAATCTCAATATATATTCGTTGAAAGTTTGGGTGCCGAAAAGTCTAGTTCCTGGATATCAAATTTCGATTAATATATACCGAAATTATATAAATATTTTTGAAAATATATTTCGAAATTTCTTTATAACTTCAACAAATTTTCGTTGGAAGTTTTGATACATAAGAAGTCTAGTTTCTGGATATCAATTTTCGAAATTGTTTTAATGAATATGTACTACATATTCGGAGTGTCTTATTCAAAATTCTTTTATAATTTCAATAAAATATTAGAAAGTTTGGATACAGAAGAACTATATAATAAATAGGAGTTAATCAACTTCTTCAAAAATAACCATATCACCATAATGGAAGGAAGGTAAATGATATCTCATTCGTCAACGTAATGAAGGCCACGTTGTATACAGATGCCTCGGGCATCTTCATTTACATTTTGAGCATCATTTGATTTCTCAAAATTTTCATTAACCTTTGGTTCCTCAAAATCTTCATGTTGATTGACATATTGTTTCTCTGACTCTTCATTATAATTTGGGTGATAATCATTATCATCCGCCAATTCCTAAAATAAAAGCAAACCAAAACAAAAAAATCGGTAAAACAATTTGAAAAAATATATTTTATTTCGGAATATGTAATTTGAATTTAATACACAATTTCGATAAATTTGTGTTGAAATTTTAACCTAATTTCGAACATTATTTTTTAAAATATTCAAACAGATTTTTCTTTTCTAAAACATAAAAAATTCGACATCTTCTTTTTGAAATGTTTTAATGATTTCGAAACACCAAGTTCGAAATACATAAATCGCGAATGTTTAAAAAAAATCGCGGGAATGACAATCATACACTTTACATCCTACTTCTAGGGCAAAAATACAACAGGTAGTACAAAATACAATAATATATTTAACAAATAACAACATAAAAGTTTTCAACTTTCAACCCTTTAACACTTCATAAATTTTTCAACATTCAACATAGAAAGAAAAGAAAATGAAGAACAATGAAATTCACTTACATATGTATTTGGAGACCCACTAATTTTCGTCATAGTTGATAAACAACACACTCTATAATCCCTTTTCACTGAATCATCAATTTTGAAACTAGAAACTTGGAGGAGAAGTTCTTTTCTTATTTTCCTGCAGATATACTACGCGCCATTTCAAATCTCATCAAGTGGTTAGTCTCAGATTTTTAAGTTTTTAAAATATAAGGATAAATAAGTCATTTTATAATTACTTTAAAATTAAAGAAAAATGGAGGGGGTGTATCTCCCAATTAAGGGGTGCGAATAACCGGGCCCTTTCCTATTCAATCTGCAAGCTTCTTCTTTTTATATAGTTGCTGGACACATGAGAATTGATGCAAGTGGCTCAATTAAAAATGCACACATGACTTGCACCTTTGGGCTTTCTGAAATTAAAGATTCGGGCCTTGAGTTTTGGGCTTTCTTTTCTTTTCTTTTGATTCGAATCTCGATTTTCTTCTTCGATTGATCTTAAAAATATTAGGCTCGTGTTTTGTTCCAAAAAAAATCTCAATTTCCTACAAAATAAACAAAACATTATCTTTCTCGATAATTAAGCATAATTAGTCAATTTAGTATAAAAAATGCATGAAATCCTATCAAAATAGGCAAATAAAGAACATGAATTTCGAGCAATTTTCACACTAATCAGCTGAGGGACCTTGGTCAACGAGCTCTAGAAGCGCATGACACCATACTGAATTATGTTGCATGGTATGCAAACATCACGCACCCGAGTGTGCACAACCAGCACACGACAATCAAGGTGTGAATGTCTGTCGCATGCATGCTGCCGCACAACATAGGTTGCAACCCGTGCGGCAAGAGGTGCTCTCGTTGTCCCTGCGAGTTCGTGACGATGTAAATGTTCCTAATTATGTCCGTGAGAGTGCTGACAGAATTTACCAACAAGTTGACACGGGAGGCTATGCTGGTGTGCATTAAATGCCTGTGGAGGATTGGTGGGGAGCACAACATAGGTATGAGCAACATCAATTCGCACAACCTGTATTGCACGGTGGGTGGTTTTACCTCGGACAACAAGACCCAAATTAGCCTAATAACCCTAATAAAGATAACATTGACTAGTCCATAATCTTTTTTTTTTATGTTTGTTTGTTTGATGGATGATTAATTTGTACTATATTGCTCTCGGTGAATTATTATTGCAATTTAATCTCTTGTTCACTATTTTATGTTTTACATAAATTGGTCACTTGAAATCTATCTGCATGAATGCATAACAATGAAAATTATTGAATCTTTTCTCTTCACATATTGTTCATCTCTCTAAATTTTTAGAAATGAAAAGTCAATTTGTAGTAATTAAAAAAAATAAAAAATCAATGTTATTTATCTTAATTAATTTTTATAGTAATAATAAAAATAATAGTTATTTTTAAATTATTTTAATACTGTTTTTTTAATTTAAAAATCAGTAATAATAAATTATATATCTAGAGTTATATAAACTAAACTATTCGATTTACGCAAATGAATAGATGAGCACAAAAAAAATTACATTTTGGAAAATATCAACAGTGGCGATAACCAGAAAAGACCCCCGTCATTCCTATGGTTGGATAAAGATTCGGGGAGGTGATCAAATTTTTAAAAATATTATCACGTTTAAAATTAACAATCACTCTTACATTAGCATTCTAAATAAAATAACTATTTGGACAAGACATTTTCACCATACGCTTTGGATATTGTGCAAATAGCATGGTCCGGGGCTTTATACTGCAAGTACCTTGACATAAAATGGACAAACTGGCCCACGGTTCCATCTGAGTGTCGGGAACACATGTGGACTGTATTCGCAGTAAGTTTAATCACATTTACATTTTACACGTATTATTATTTTGTAAAACTACATATCTTAATAAAAAATCTTTATTATTTTATTTAAATGGTAAGTTTCGAAAATTAATGGAGATCCCGCTGATTTCAGAATAGCATTCTTCAGGACTTGTGCAACATTAATGCGTGATGACATAAGAACCGTCCCAATATATGTTGACGGTCCTGGAGGGTCACAAAGTGCTTGGATTAGGGAAAATACATTTAAATTTCATGTATTTTTTTTAATTAATTAAGGCTGTATCAAATTGGTGCTTAATGTTTGAACACCAATGCATATGAAATATCAATTAAACTATCTATTATCATAAATTGTTAAACTAGTTACTTTTAATTTATTATTATGTATTTTACTTAAATGAATAACTTTATAATAAAAAATATATTAATTATGAAAATTATAATTACAAATTAAAATTTAATATGATTATAACTTATTAAATTTTTTATTTTACACCTAATATTTATAAATATATTATCCAAATATAATATTACATGGCATAAGTTAGTTCTATTTTTGTAAATTGCAATTTATATATAAATCTTTAATATTTTCAAAATTTAATATGATCATAACTTATCAATTTTTTTTACACTTAATATTTAAAAATATATTATCAAAATTTAATATTATATATATGTTAGTTCGATTTTCATAAATTGCAAGTTACATATAAATCTTTAATTTCGTTCTTTATAAATTATACTAACATAAGGAGTAATCCTTTGATGCTTTTCAATAAAACATCTAATACATTCAAATCTAAACAACTGATACTTTTGAACGAAACAACTAATACTTTCAACCCTAAACAACTAATACTTTTCAATTAAATTAATTATACTAAGGGAAAAAAATACACGGTCGTGTGAAACACAAGATGGAGCTATCGTGTGTTTTACAATCTAAAGTTTTTATATAGTTATTTGAGTTAATTTTAAATAAATACACGATCTTTAAGTCAAATATCAATTTAATCACGATCTTTAGAATTATTGTGATATTGTAGCAAATTAATACACATTTTTTTCCTCCGCCGTGAAGAGATGATGTGGCTCGCCGAAACTATTATTTTTTCCATGTCAGCTGCCACGTCAGACTACGGGTAGGATGAAATGTCCAAATAATAAAAATAAAAAATATTAAAAAGGTGAATAAAAAACAAAACAAAAAAACAAAATAAACAAAATCTAAAAAAACAAAATAAAACATTTAAATTTAAATTCCAAAACTTTAAAAGTAATTATCGCTGCCAATGTTTCAAAATTAAACATGTTCCCATGTTCCAAAAATTAAATTAAATTTTCAATTTCTCCACGCCCCTCTTCAATTCACCCATTGTCTATCTGCCGCCGTCCCCTCAACCCCTCACATGTTGTTCTCATTGCAGCTAGCCCACCTCTTTAAACTAGATTTAGGATGTGTTTCCTGAGATTCGATCAATTTTATGAGATGAACAGAAAATTTATTTGCAATTTGAGATTGATTTTAATTTAATTGTTGTTTATTTGATGAGCAATTCTGCAAATTTGAGGGTAGAAATTTCTCTTTTGTAATTCTGAACTGCGATTTTGGGTGGAGATTTGCTTTGGGGATTTTGGAGTTTTTGGCAAAACCCAATTTTGGGGATTCAAAGAACTTGATTTTGGGGATGAATGTATGTGGTTTTGAGATTATGAGGGTTTCGGGTTATGCAGAACAAATTAACTTTTTGGTGAAGGTGTGGCGATGGAAAGGTGAAGATGAACTGTTTGGTAATTATTATTTTATTTAAATTTTAATTGTTTTTTTGTTTGTTTTAGATTTTACTTCTTTTAATTTATGTTTTGTGTTTTAATTTATTAATTCAAAAGTGTTAATGATAGAGGATGTAAAATATAATGTGGAATAATTAAAAAAAAAAGTAATTTGTGTCATCATAATTGGAAAGTATACACATGCTCCGATGAACTATGTCATCTCTTTCAGGCTAGAGAAAATAAAATGTGTATCGATTTGCAACAATATCAAATGTTGTGCTTTAATACAATAATCTTGAAAGTCGTGATTAATTGATATTTGGCCTAAAAATCATGTATTTATTTAGAATTAACCATAGTTATTTAATTGTAAAAATATTAAGGCTTGACGCCAAAATTTCCTTTAATATGGTCAATGGAGGATAATTATATCATTTTCCAACAAAAAAAGTGAAAAAAAAAACTAAAAAACGAGCGTGTAATACACTTTTCATTATCTCAACAATAATGGGGGTTTCGCGCCATATTTATAAAACCATAAGGGGTTTCACACAATTTTTAAAGCACAAATAGATTTGACATCGATTTTTCAAATCATATAGGGGTTTGACACAATTTACCCTAATTCATCTGACCATTAAGTTTCTAATTTAAATTTTTTAGTTAGCTGTAATTGTTGTTGACAACAATATATCATCCTTTTGCCAATGGATGCAGTGTACCCTCAAATAAACGAAGGACATCCTTTTCGTCACTCTTAACGAAGTAATCTTTTTATTCTATAAGGTGATTTATTGAATAACATTGAGGTCTAGTTGCAAACTCTTTTATGAAGGTGGAAACACTTATTTTTTAAAAAAAGTTAGGGCATGTTTGCAACCTTTAAAAAGTTATTGAGTTTACTTATTTTAAAAGTTGTTGGATATAATTTTTTTAAAAAATAAGTATTTCTACTCATAAAGTAGAGTTTACTAACATGCATTTTAGTCTAAGAGTCTAATTTTATTGAATTTGAATATTCAATGACAACAAAAATAAATAAAAGATAGTGTATTGTCATGTAAAAAATGAAAAAAAGTGATTAAATTGCAAAATTAGCTAAGGGTAATTGTATATGGGTGATTCACCCTGACGTGAACATTGTTTAAACATATCAAATTATTATTGTATTTTTAATGAAAAAATAATACTCCCTCCGTCCCAATCTCTTTATTTTCAATTTTTTTTTGCCGTTTAAATTTCAAATTAAATACCATAACATTGTTTAAACATATCAAATTTATCACATAAAATACTAATAAACAACTGTAATCACTATTTTTAATGAAAAAATAATATAAAATTTACCACTTATTTTATTAAAAGTATCAGTAACAAAATGGGATTCTTCCATTTGGAAATTTCGAAATTCCAGCGCTGTTTCATCTCAGGAGTGCCGCTCTGCTACTCTGTGGCGATTGCCTCGATGGATTTTGTATTTATTCTAACTGTTGATAAAGTTCCGCTCGAAGATCAGATGGTACGAATATGAAATCTCGTTTGATGTACTCCATTGATTATTTGATTGTTCCGCAATTTTACTTTCCGTATTTAAATTTGAGGAGGTTGAAATTTCTTCTACTGAATAAGTATACATGCATATATGCGAATAGACGCAAGCTATATAAGAGGACACTGAATTGAAATTCGACTACTCTGAAGCATAACGCTACTTTTATTCTGAATGTAATTTAACTGCAGTAATTGGGCGAGATACACTCTCACAGTACGAATTGTCTTGAATAAATCTCGAATGTCTCAGATGAGGACAGTTGAGGCTCCTGCAAACATGCCAACAAGGTGAAAAGGGTCAAAGTGTGCTATTCTGTAGTCGGATTAATAGGAACTTAGAGAATGCAGCAACTAATTTTGGGTGCTTATATGATGGAAAAATGTAATGGAACTTCATAACCACATTCTCCAAATTGAGCATAATCTAATTGCAATAGAGTTCATTTGCGTTTATTTGGTTTAGGTTCCCCCACTCCAAATCCCAATGGCATCAGATGAATACAGAACCTTTTTCTGTGAGAATCAGTATTTTTCCATTTCAGTTAGTTGGAAATGCATAATAGAGAGTGGGGTTTCTACCTGCTTAGAACTATTATTAATAGTTCACCAGTACCATTATTTTGCTTGAAAGCTACATGATCTTGTATGAAAGCTTAACCGAAAACATTTACAATATACACAAATAAAAATCACTTTGCAGAATCTAAACAATTACCTGAGGTAACTTGGGGCGCAAAGCTTTTTTCAAGAGTGATGTAACAGGACCAGTGTGGAGAACTCTTGTTTTGGAGTCACGAATTGTCTGGCGCATGACATTTAGTAAGTGACCATAAGTCAATCCAGGCTCATTCTGTGCTGCTTGGATAAAGCTGTATGTCATGGCACCAGTTGCAGTGTCCCCAGAGAGGGCCTGCACAAGCCCCATGATTATTAACTGCTTGATGACTAAAAGGATGAACTTTCTTGATGTGGTAATTTGAAAATTTTAAGGTTTCCTATGATTGCTTTTCCATAACTGATCTCAGAGAATTCAGATAACTTAGTATGAAAGGAAATTTAAACTACATTTGCTGGAACACTTTTCAGTTTTTTGATATAGGTGAAAAATATCACATATCTTAATTCAACTTTACTTGCTTGAAACTCTTTATCCAAACAGAATAGTATGAGTGAACTCAACCTTTTTCAGAAAACCTCTCTCATTATTTATGTCATATTTTAGGCTAGCATGTCTGATGGTATTCTATTCCAATATTGTATGTAGTGGCGGTATACAAAAATATTGATGTAGGTGACTAAAATATTCTATATTTTAAACAATATATGTGCATGAGAATTGAAGTAATTGAACAATTCCATCGTATTTATGAGGGATAAAGAATTGCACGACTCTACAGGAACAGAGGATTTCTCACCGTCGTATCTACTGAAACTTGATGATCATCACATGAACTAATAGATACAGCTAGGCCACCACTGGTTCCTTTATAAATGGGTGAACGACGACCGTGATTTTCCCACATGTAGTATCCTTTCCTGCAGCGTGAAAGACATATTTTATTCTGAAGTTCAAACTAGGGTTGATAACCATAATACAAACCTGTCCATTCTGCATACAAATGGTAGATCAAGAATCGTCCCGCTGTGGCATGTATCTATTATGGCATGCAGTTTGGCTCCTCGAGGTAGTGGTCTCACTATGATGGCATTGATCTCATCATCCAATATTGTTCCCTCACTCTGATGAGCTACTGGCCATAACGTTTCATCATAGCCATCTACTTCATCTCCAACAAAATCTAGTTGTTGTGAACCATGGCCAGAGTAGTAAAATATCAATGAATCCCCTGATTGGCAACCTTGAATCAACCACCGCAGGGCATTTCTGATGTTATATTTTGTCGGAATCAGGGTAGGGTTTGACTGTTCTTCTGCATATTGATTTAAATAGTAATCACAATAGCTGGTATACATGTCCTTTTCTGGTATGCTAATTAATGAGACTTGCCCTTTATTCAAAAGGAATTTATTTCTTTTGTACGATATTATAATGTTATTTCAGGCTGCTTTAGGGTTTACGGGATATTGTTAAATGTCTAGACCACATGTAAAAGTTAAAGAGGGATAGAGTTGGAGTGAAAGGGAATAAATGATGGAGATATTGATGAAGATATTTATGTTTAATATTTGATTTGGTTTTATTATATTTAGGACTTATATGTTTCTTGTAGACTTGTTCTCTTAAGTTATTATATATATTATAAATAGACAAGTTCTACATTGTTATTAGGGAGTTGAATGTGATTAATGAAAAAATGAGGGGTTTCTCTCAATATCTCTTTTTACCTATTCTTCGTGAATCAACGTAGTTGAGTTTATCGGTATTCTTAGAATTAACGGAATTAGTATGTGTTCTTGTGTGTTCTTCGTATATTATCTTTATTTTTAGTTCTTCCCTGCATCAGCCGGAAAGCAGAATATTTAACTTGGTGTCAATATTTACTTGATATGATTATTCTTCTGAGAACTAGTTTATCCGTGCATATGGACATAAAATGCACTATCCATTTCTCCCTGTGTTCATCTAGTTCGTCATTGAATTTGATATAATGAGGTCTTTACCTTTACTTTGTGCTATTTGGAAAAAGTTACTTTTTAGTAGAATTCTGTGATGTATTGTGTAAAACTTGTCTTGTATAGAAAGAATTCAGAAAACTATAAAACTCTTACCGGTGAGGACGAGTATTGAGTCACTTGGAAACCCAACCTTCTGAATCAGAAAATATCTCATACACTTGACATCATTGACAGTTCCATTTAGCCTGTATCTCTGTCCATAGTAGCTAACACCGCATAAAACTGCTCGCTTCCTTCCATGCGATGTAACTGGAATCACTGATGGTGAAGGTCTGGCCTGTTGAGAGTGATACCCAAAACCTGATGTTCCTATCCCAGAATAGTTATTAACTATTGTATTAATATTGGTTGATGCTGTATTGACCAAATCTCTGAACCTGCTTGCCGTACTGCAAATGGAGTTATGGGCTTGACTCAGGGGATCACTGGGATGAATGTGAGTGATATTTTGACATACTGGACATTGAACAGTATGTATGTAGGGACGCACAGTTATCTTTGCTCCACAATTACTGCATCTGCACAACCTAGTTGACATTTCCATGCACAAATTTCCTGGGGATGAAGGCCAATATAAGATTGTTGGAAATTATATTTTTTTTGGTTCCCTTTTTTTGTTTTCTTGTTTCTAAAAGGTTGTTGAAGTTGTCTTTTATGGTGATTGCTTTATTCCATTACAGAAAGCTTGGAATCAGATTCATTCTTCTTTAATATGGGCTAAGATGCCTGGCATTTTCTTTTCTAAATCTTGTTTGGTTGGTATTAGAAACCCTTCATTCTGCTGGACTTTTATTCTTGATATACAATTGCAGTGAATTCAGTGATGTGATCGTATGAAAATAAGTGTATAGTAAGTTTATCAGATTATATGCTATGCCCTAGTAAGTAGTGTGTATGTATGTGAGAGAGACAGATAAAAAACGACGTATACCAAATGACAGATTATTTATTTTGGACTAACGTAGTAGCAAACAGCTTGACGTCAATAATGATCTCACCTTTAAGAAAAAAAAGGTAAATATCACCAATAAACTATTGTTACTGGAGAAAATTTCTATTAACAAATGGGAAAGAAGAATACAGGTCCTCTATATTCTATACCTCTAAAGATGCTGTTGATGAACACAGCATATCATATTTCTTGTTAAAATTGAGTGCTAATTGGACCTAATATTTAATCTAAATATCTAATACAGTTTTTAAGTATTGTTTAGTCACTGATTTGTGATATATACTTGTTTAGTTATTTGAATACAAACTATATTTGAAATTACCAAAATGTTATATTTGATGAATGTACTCTTTGGGGTGGTAATCTAGCAACAGGGATACAGTAGGTGTTTTAATTTTATTTTTGAAAAATGATACAATAGTGTTTTTAGGATCATTATGGTGACCATAATTATTGCATGGCAGTGTCTTAGTTGACATGTATACTAGTTTCAGGACTTTAGTTTTGTATTCAATTGAAACAGATTAAAAGAATTTGTTGGATCTGACTATGTCTGATATTCAGGGGCAAGGATTGTTTACCGGAAGATGTCGGAAACTTCTAACAGAGTCACAAACACAACTGACAATCCCAGGTGAAACTTATACTGATAAGATGTAGCATATATTATGTGTGCATGGAATTTGTTGCGGACACCGTTTCTTGACTCAAACCAGCTGACAAGGTTTGAGATTTGCTTTTCAATGTACATTAGCAAATATTCAGTTAAAAATCATCTTTCATCTTATACGGAGGTGTAGTCTTAAACTTAACTTACGAAAACAAAAGACAAAAACAGATTAACACTGCAAAACAAAACAATAGCTACTTCAGTGTCTTCACAACAAAATAAAAAATACAAGCTGTTGCACTAATTATTTTTGAAAATTTATTTGAATGAGAAAACTGAAGAAATAAATTCCCTACTACTATCCAACCTCCTTCTTTCCAAAAAATGAAATAAATAAAATATGAAATAGAAAATATGCAATGGAGGCAAACATAGATTGTGAGATGTGATCGCAAAAACCCCTGTAAGAGAAAAGAAATAGATGCAAAAGACTTTGTATTTTTTTGTGTCATATTATCTAAATAATAAAAGCAAACTTTGATTGTGAGACTCTTAATTTTAATAACAAAAGCCATTGGCTTATACAAAAAACTGGGAGTGCAATTATGCTTCCAGATATAATCATATAAGTAATCCTAATACGAAAATATCTAGGTACCCATCTAAATTTTCAAAAAGCAATTCTTCATATATTACAGCTCCAAGAATTGAAGGATCTTCAACTGATATGAGAAAATTTGAAAGTATGAAATCTGGCCCTAGCATGTTATTCCTGCTTTCTGGCTTTTATGTCCATATATTCACATGTTAATTAGCATTAGTGGGGGCAAGAGACAATAATGTGGATCCATTATAGTATCAACGAAACTTATCACACCAAATATCCAGGCCCTTAAATCTTAATAGATTTTAAAGTTTTACAGAACATAGGTTTTCAATATGTAATAGGGGAATGCTCATACTTTATTTGATAAGTTTAAGCAGTGAACTCTTTGCTTCTTTATTTGCAGCAGTTTGTCAACCTTCAATATAACAGCTGGTGGATATCTATAAAGTGAAGGGCTTTGAGTGAATATCAAACTTGTGAGAAGAAGACAGTTGAGGTTCCTGTAGACACAAGTAAATAACCATAATAAACATAACTATGATGGTGTTATATCATCCAAAATGCACAAAATTGAAATTTATGTTAAAGGGGCGAAATAAGGATTGGTTTGATAACAGATAACCTTCGTTTGAATTTAGTTGTAAGATATTAGTGCTTTCTGAGTTTCGATTAACAATCATGTAACTCTATCAAGAACAAACAAGTTAGTCTTGACTTCAAAGGTTTTAAACTTCGAGAGAAAGAGGCTACTTTTTCTTCTTCAGATTACTCTAAAGATTAATGGATGGAATAATAGTGAACATAATTAGTTTTTTGCCTCATGTGTTGATGTAGATTTAGCTTTATTAGAATGAGACTACACATTATACTGAAACTAATGTTATGTTTCAAAAGAAAGCCTAAACATACACACACACAAACACTTATAAGTAATTATATAGTATTGAATTGTTATATCCAATTTTATTTTTCTCTTCCTGCAATAAGTACAATTTGTAAAGGATTTACTTAGTAGAGTCCTCTTAAAACATGGATGTTAAGATCCATATTGTTGGTCCCGGTGGAAAAATCCATTTTGCGCGTGCGGAAGCAAAACATTTCGTTGCGGTGCATATAAAACAGGGGTGAAGGAATGTTGATTCCAGATTTTTCGTTTTTTTTAAGCTCATGTGTTGTGTCTTGCTTATAATCGAAAAGTGCGTTTACAAGATAAGAACGTAAAAGAAAGAAACAACACAACAATGTATAGTGGTTCGAGACTCAAGCTCCTACATCCACTCTCCCATTTTCTAGGGAAATTCCTTCAAACACTTCTTAAGGCTTTTACATTACCTCTTGTAGTTTACTAACATTTCTACTTTGAGCTTTTCGACTACCTTTTGTAGTTTACTAACTCAAAGCCTCTGACTTATCACCCCTCTGCTCGCCTCTAGATGTTTAACGAGTTCACACTCCAATCGGGACTTATCACCTCAAACAAGGATTGCCTAACAACTACCTTACTTCACCACTACTTATCTCTTACGAGAATGGGGTTTTGGGTTTGGTGTTGTCTCCAACTATGGTGAGATTTTCCTTACATTTGTTTAGCCTCAATGCTAAGGTTGGGAAAAATCTCTCTAAACTTATGATACATCGTGGGTTGCTTAGGTTGGGTTACTAAACACTCTTTGAATATATTTGTATATCTACTGGACTTGTGTTCTAGTGGTGGGAATGCTTGACAATAACGCTCTTGGCTCTGAGCATCTTTTGCATAATCTCCACACTTAATTTGATGGAAGATCTTGTTTTTTATAGTGTGGGATTTGAATGTTACCGTTGGAGAATCACATTCAAATCCATACTATTCTCTCTATAAGTTCTATGCACTTTTTCCAGTTTGTTTGTCTTCCTCTCGCGTTGGTCCACGCCACCGGATTCCAACGGCTATATTCCTCAAACCCGGTGTCTCCGGAACATTCAGATATCTTGAGCATTCAAAGATATTATTGAGTCTTGATATTCTCATGCCTTGATTCTCTTCGAGTCTCATTGTCTTCGAGAGACATCTCGAGCCTTCAGTTTTCTCGAGCCTTGATTCTCGGTTTCATAATTAAGATTTCTCGGTTTCATCTCGAAGTCTTGATTTTAACTTTGTTCTATATCTGCCGACTATACACGATGCATATATTATCCTGAACACTTCTAAAACTGAATCCTGACTCATCTATCAAGATTATCCTGAACATGTCATACTCAGGGGTTTTGGGATCTAATCAAAATTCTCTTTATTAAATTCATTTTCCAACAATTTCCCCATTTTTGATGATGCCAAAACCATCTTGTTACAACACACTTAACCTATACTCTGGTTTCAGTTTTTCCTATTACAAGAATGATATATCTCTTAACAATCAATTCAGCAATGAATCACCCAATAATTTCATCACCAAACAACAATAATCAGGCATATCAAATATGAAGACATGTAAAGTAAGATAATGAGGTATTATCTTTGAGCATAAAAATAAAGTTTTCATTGATTGTATGATATCAGTTACAGATTACAATGAACTTATCAAAAGTAAAGACAAAAACAAAAGAATTACAAGTCTTCAGTCTTGGTCTTCAGTCTTCTTGATCTTCAGCTCGGCTCCTCATTCCACTTCTTCTATAAACCTTTGGCGATCGGGCAATCTTGGTGAGTTCGGGTTTTCTTCGACTTCGCACATCCCGACCTCAATTCTCTTTTACTTACTGACCCTCAGGTCTATTGACCTATGCTGGGTCTCAGTTTCACTTTACTTATCGAGCCCGGATCACTTTTACTCAAAGCATCCGATTTCTTTTTTGCATCGTCGGTTCGACTAATCGATCAACATATCTTTAGATCAATATATCGAATAAAGATCGTGTCATCATATCGTTAGCATATCAGTTTATCATATCCGATCTCGATCACGCCCCGATCTCGGTCGATCTCTTTTCGCCATCTTCCGATCCGCAAACATTCTCTTTTGATTTGGTCGACTTTAGCTTTTCTTCACTTCGATTTTTGCCGCGTTTCATCAGTTGAACTCATCTAACTCATTTGATCTCGATCAGTCTCGTCTGCAGCCTCGTCTGATCTCGATCATTTACTTTTGATTTCGTGAGTTCCCCCTCAATTTGTTCTTTTTTTGTTCCTCTCAACTTGTTATCTCAGAATTTTCTTGAATAACACAAGTTGACAATGTTTTTGGCATAGAACTAAAAATATCCCAACAATTTCTCAATTGATAAAGACGCCAAAATATTAGTATATATGCATTTTTAAAGAAACATATTTTTCTTTAAAAAAGATCAGTTCAGGTGGTCACTCTGAAATTAGTGAACCTTTTGAACTCCCGCTCTGATACCACTTGTTGGTCCCGGTGGAAAAACCCATTTTCTATGAAGCAAAACATTCCGCTATGTGCATATAAAATAGGGGTGAAGAATGTTGATTCCAGATTTTTCGTTTTTTTAAGCTCATGTGTTGTGTCTTGCTTATAATCGAAAAGTGCGTTTACAAGATAAGAACGTAAAGCAAGAAACAACACAACAATGTATAGTGGTTCTAGACTCAAGCTCCTACATCCACTCTCCCTGTTTCTAGGGACATTCCTTCAAACACTTCTTAAGGCTTTCTGACTACTTCTGTAGTTTACTAACCTTTCTACTTTGAGCTTTCTGACTAC
This sequence comes from Stenogyne calaminthoides, assembly GCA_037126765.1. Classification (NCBI taxonomy): domain Eukaryota; kingdom Viridiplantae; phylum Streptophyta; class Magnoliopsida; order Lamiales; family Lamiaceae; genus Stenogyne; species Stenogyne calaminthoides. The sequence goes on from JBBCBC010000018.1 coordinate 35,643,978, forward strand.
CTTTGTAGTTTACTAACTCAAAGCCTCTGGACTTATCACCCTCTCGGGCCTCGCCTCTAGATGTTTAACGAGTTCACACTCCAATCGGGACTTATCACCTCACTGGGATTGCCTAACAACTACCTTACTTCACCACTACTTATCTCTTACGAGAATGGGGTTTGGGTTTGGTGTTGTCTCCAACTATGGTGAGATTTTCCTTACATTTGTTTAGCCTCAATGCTAAGGTTGAGAAAATCTCTCTAGCTTATGATACATCGGGGTTGCTTAGGTTGGGTTCTAGAACACTCTTTGAATATATTTGTATATCTACGGACTTGTGTTCTAGTGGTGGGAATGCTTGACAATAACGCTCTTGGCTCAGAAGCATCTTTTGCATAATCTCCACACTTAATTTGATGGAAGATCTTGTTTTTATAAAGTGGATTTGAATGTTACCGTTGGAGAGAATCACATTCAAATCCATACTATTCTCTATGTAAGTTCTATGCTTTTCCAGTCAAGTTGTCTTCCTCTCGTTGGTCCACGTCAGCTGGATTCCAACGGCTATATTCCTCAGCTTCAGTGTCTCGGAACATTCAGGATATACTGAGCATTCAGTATATTACTGAGTCTTCAGTAATTACTGTGCCTTCAGGATTCTCTGAGTCTCATTGTCTTCGGAGACATACTGAGCCTTCAGGTTTCTCTGAGCCTTCAGATTCTCAGTTTCATCTTTTGAGTCTTGATTTCTCGCCTTACATCTTGAGTCTTGATTTCTCATTTCATCGAGTCTTGATTTCTAACTCCGTTTCTATATCTGCCGACTATACACGGTGCAGATATTATCCTGAACACTTCTAAAACTGAATCCTGACTCATCTATCAAGATTATCCTGAATATGTCATACTCAGGGGTTTTGGGATCTAATCAAAATTCTCTTTATTAAATTCATTTCCCAACACATATTTTACATATTACATTTACTGTTATTAGCTGTGTGGCTGTGCTGCTTGATAAAATAATGAGAAGTTTAAGAACAAGAAATCTATTGAAGCATACCTGTGATAAATGGGGCGCATTGCTGTTCAAACCTACTTCCTCCCGTGCAGCTCCAATCTCTTGTGCAAAGCATTAAGTAGACTTCCATAAGTTAATGTTCGTTCTTGTTCCAATGTTCGGACAAAACTGTAAGTTAAGGCACCTATTGCAGCACCTGTAAAAGCCTGAGAAACAAAACTTTGTGTAACCAATTTACATGTCGAATGTGTAATTCTGTACTACAAATTTAAATTTGTCTTAAAGCCAACAACCATTCCATGAAGTTGATCTAACATCTCGCAAAATATAACGCTGTAATTTTTCTACCAATTGACACTTAGAAGTTAGAAGATAAAAAGGTAATATGCCAATAACTTTGAGTTACATTTACAAAGGAGGGAATAAATAATAAAACTACCTACCGTGGTATCTCCAGAGTCCTGATGATCATCACAGGCGCTGATAGAGAATGCATGCCCTCCACTAGTACCTCGGTATGCACTACGTGTACGATGATCCTCCCATTTGTAGTATCCTTTTCTGATAGAATAGTATCAGCTAATTTGTGTGATATAATTTATTAAGTCAATATGTGGAAACTCGTACCTGTTTATTCTGCATATGTTTGGAAGATCTAAAAAGGTTCCACTGAAGCAAGTGTCTATAATGGCATGAAGTGTTGCTCCTCTAGGTAGAGGCCTAACAATGGTGGCATTAATTTCATCATCTTTCTTTCCCTCAGTTTGGTAGTTGTTATGCTATAATCAAAAGACATAGTGTGGGAGAATTTTCTATGTATTCAATTAGGTCAAGAGTACACACATATATATACAAGTTGAATAGACTATTCTAATAAAAGCCCACCAAAGGCCCATCTATACTTATTATTCTAACACTCCCCTCAAGCTTGGAGCATAGATGTTAATCATGCCTAAATTACAAAGATAATCAACTCTAACCCCATTAAGAGCCTTAGTGAAGATATCTCCTAATTGATCTTCGATCCTCATATAACACAATCAAATTAGGCCACGTTGAATCTTCTCACGAACAAAGTGACAAATCCATCTCAATGTGTTTGGTCCGTTCGCGGAAGACCGGATTAGAGGCAATGTGAAGCGCAACTTGATTATCACACCACAGTTTGCTTGGTATTGAGATCTCTAAACCCACTTCATTTAGAAACTCATATACCCATACTATCTCGCACACAGCTTTGGCCATAGCTCTATATTCAGACTCGACGTGAGCGTGAGACTACTTTTTGTTTCTTACTTTGCCATGAAATCAAATTTCCACCAAAGAAAACACAATATCCTGAAGTAGACCTTCGATCTTCCTTTGACCCTGCCCAATCAGCATCAGAAAAACATTCAATCTTTTCGTGACCATGGTCACTATACACAATTCCACGTCCAGGGACTCCTTTCAAATAACACAAGATTTGCTCTACCGCCTTCCAAAGGATCAACGAATTGGTGATGACATATATTGACTCACTACACTTACGGGGTAAGCAATATCTGGACGTGTCACCCTAAGATAATTCAACTTTCCAACCAACCTTCTGTATCTTCCGGGATCATCAAATAACACACCCTCTTTTGTAAGCTGCAAATTGGGAACCATTGGAGAGCTACATGGTTTAGCTCTTTCCTGTTTCAGAAAGCAAATCGAGCACGTACTTTCTTTGAGACAGGAAAATTCCCTTCTTACTCCTACTCACCTCAACACCAAGAAAATACTTAAGTGTCCCCAAATCCTTGGTAGTAAACTGAGTAGGAAGGAAAGCTTTCAAAGATGCAATTCCTTTAACATCACTCCCAGTGATCACAATATCATCCACATACACAACCATCAAGATAATACCACCCTCAGAACGCATATGAAAAAAATGTCATCGATTTGCTTTGCTTCATGCCAAACTTCTCAACAAAGACGAGTAAAAGTACCAAACCATGCACGAGGACTCTGCTTTCAAACCATACAAAAAGACTTCAAGATAACATACCTTATGAAGTCTCCCTCGAAAGCAACAAAACCCGTGGTTGCTCCATATAAATAGTATCAACGAGATCACCATGGAGAAAGGCATTCTTGATGTCCAACCGGTGTAAAGGCCAATGATGAGTAAAATGCCATCGAAATCAAGAGCCTAATCGAGGTAAGTTTGGCAACAGAGAAAAGGTGTCGAAATAGTCAACACCATAAGTCCGAAAGCATAGCTTTCGCAACAAGGCGAAGCCAAACCGAGCCACGTAACCATCAGATTAACTTTAACAAGAAACACCCATTTGCGCCCAATAGGTCGTTTATTCGCGGGAAAGGTCCACCAAAACCCAAGTGCCAAAGAGTATCTAACGATTCATTTCCTCAATCATGGCATTACGCCAACCGGGATGGGCTCATCAGGACATGAAAACCGCATATCGGGAACCAAATCAAAGAGAGAGGCGAATGGGAGGTGGAGGACGACGAGAATACGTTTGTATGATAGGTGGCCGAAAGGGAGTCGATGAGGTATCACCGGAAGAGGAATCAGATATATCAAAAAGTCAGATCCTCCCCATGGGAGGAGGAATGAGAGAATGGTGTATGCTCGTAAAAAGACAACATCGCTAGAGATACAAGATACTTGTTGAGACTAGGACAAAAACACCGATAACCCTTTTGCACCCTAGAATAACCCAAGAAAATGCACTTCAAAGATTTTGGATCTAATTTTGTGACTGAGGCCGAACATCCCTTAACAAAACAAAGTACAACCAAATATTCTAGGCTCAATAGGAAACAAGGACTTAGATGGAAATAGAACATGAAAAGGAGTTTTACCACCAAGAACCGAGAGAAGGCATGCGATTTATAAGAAAACAAGCGTGAGAGAAACAAAGATCACCAAAATGTTTTAGTACTTGCATGGAAAATAACAAGGCTCTAAATTTGTTTTAAGAAGATGTCTATTCTTTCTCTCACCCACCCATTTTTGAGACGGTGTATCAACACACGATGTTTGATGGAGAATGCCATTATGCAAAGATATAACAATGAAATATTTTTGGAGAGATACTCCTTAGCATTATCACTTCGCAGAGTTTTCCACATACACACCAAATTGAGTCTTAATCTCAAAGACAAAAAAGGCGTAAAAATGAGTAAATAATTTAACGATTTTTTCATCAAATATAACCATGTCATACGAGAATGATCATCAACAAAGGTGACAAAATAACGAAATCCGTGTTTCGATGTAATCGACATGGACCCCAAACATCGAAATGGACTAACTCAAAAAGGAGCACTTGCTCGGTTATTGACACGAGGACTCAAACTAATACGATGATGCTTAGCAAAAATGACAAGATTCACAATCTAGAGATGATAACCGAGAAAATCATGACACGCTTTCTTCAACAAAGGAAGAGAAGGATGACCCAACCGACGATGTGCATCCATGGGAGGACGGTTCTCCCATACATGCTAATGAATTAGTCCGATGTGTCTCAAGGATGTAGAGGCCGCCAGATTCATGTCCCTTACCAATAATCTTTCTTTCGTCAGAAGATCCTCGAAGCAAGCAATGATCGAGATAGAATGAGACACAACAATTAAGATTACGGTAAGTTTACTCACGTAAACCAAATTAAACGAGAGTTCAGGGAGACTAAGAAATCAGATGACAAGGATAGGGATGATGTCCAAGTTAATGCTTTCCCGATCCAATAACACGAGATTGTGAACCATCGGCTAAAGTAACGAAATGCAGTTTTATGTGGGTAAAAGGTAGAGAACAAGGTTAGATTACCTGTCATATGATCTGTGGCACCAGAATCAATGACCCATTTGGATGATGAGGAAACAAGACATGCATTAGAATTGGCCCGACTCGGCAAAATGGGTAAGAACTTGCTTTTGACCATTCATCTCCCTAAATTGCGAAAGAATCTTGCATACTCACTAAGTAGAAATAAGGATGAAACCATTAAAGTGGTCAAATTTATTACGCAATTTTGGACAATCTCCTTTGATATGTCCAAACCCATGACAATAACGACACTCCACAGAAGACATTTTATCTTCAAAACTACAAACCAACCAAAAGAAACAATTCCAGAAACGCAACAAATCAAATCCAAAATTTCACACTGTACCCAAAAATGAAATCACACACCACTCGGATGTTGACCCAAACAGGTACACCAACAGAAAGAGCTCGACGAGACGAGCTCAACGGAAGTCGCCGGAGGAAATTCCGACCCCGTTAAAAAACACGCCACTGGAAGAAAAAAAAAAAATCCGGCCGCTGCGTGTTCCACGTCAGCCACCGCGTTTGGCCAGAAGGGTCGTCGCGGAGACGGCGACTCCGTCCCCCGGATCTGAGCGAAAATGGTAAAACCCCAAATATGTGCCCAAACCCTAATTTTCTCAAACCCCAATTTCAAATTAAAGCCCTAATTTTTGAAATGTTGCCTAATTTTCGTAATCAAACCATGCTCGATACCATGTTATGCTATAATCAAAAGACATAGTGTGGGAGAATTTTCTATGTATTCAATTAGGTCAAGAGTACACACATATATATACAAGTTGAATAGACTATTCTAATAAAGGCCCACTAAAGGCCCATCTATACTTATTATTCTAACAGTAGTCAACAGGCACTAAGGATTCATCATATCCATCTAGCTCGTCTCCATCACAGTCTCTCACTCGTGAGCCATGGCCAGAGTAGTGAAACACCAAGGAGTCCCCAGGCTGACAGCCATAGACTAGCCAACGTAGGGCAGCTCGGATATTTTTCGTTGTTGGGACACGAGAGTAGTCCTCTTCTTCTGCAGTGCATTGTGAAAGTGTTCGTAATATGTTCTTTAAGACAGGATTGATAGAACGGAGCTCGAAAAGCTCTTTTAGTTCTGCTGGTCCAGTTACTATTTTTAAGATACCATTAAATTTGCATTTTCATTTTTCCCCTGCTTAATGTATCTTGTTATTTTCCAAATCAATATCTAGGTATTAGTAATTGTTGTGGGAAACTAGTATAAATAAGGGAAAACTGGAAAAACAAATGAAAACTTTAATGTTCTAACTAAAACAAGTAAACAACTTCCATTTCTTAATTTGTGGGAAAAAACTCGTAAGCTTATCTTTATGGCACGGAGGGAGCATGAGTATATTTTTATACAATAAACATTTGAATGACCAGCAGTACCTGTTAGCACGAGGATGGAGGACATTGGAAACCCACACCTCTCAGCCAAAAGTTTTTTCATGTATAACACGTCGTTGATGCTGCCATTAAGGCTCTGTTTGTGTCCCTTATAGTTAATTCCACACAGAACTGCTCGTTTACGTCCATGAGCTGGAGCTGGAGGAGCATATGGCTGTAATTGTACGTGGTAGACTCTACCATAGTTCACTGGTTGGTAAGATCTACCATAACCTGCAAAACCAGGGTTAGTCGCATATGTGTTACTTGCTATGAAGTTGCCATTACCATTGGCTCCATATGGAGGGTAACCATTATAGTCTCTCTGGAACATTGTGTAGCGGGCACAGCCCTGACAATATAGAGTTTGTGCCTCAAGTGGTACAACAGATGGCATCCCGCACCACCTGCAGCTAACTCTCTTACTCGCCATCACTCTTGTTCTTTATTATTCTTTGTATTTCGGAGCTAAGAAGTTATATTAAGTGATCTATTTTCTTTTTCTCAAGCTACAAAAATTCTCTTTCTTAATTCCATTCCAGAGGTAGTGTTAGAGAATTAGATTCACTTCTTTATTTCTTTTATATGATGCTTTTGAATAATAATTAACTAGCTAGGAGAATAATGTCATGTGTGTTGTGGTTATTGAGTAGGAATGCTTGTTAGATAGATCCAAAGATAGGAAGATTTTTCAGAGCATGATAAGGAAGTTTAGTATTCAACGGCATCAAACCTGTTCCAAAATAGTTCTGCTGAGACAAATTGTGTTCAATTTTCTTGTTCTTGTTTGATTTCTGAATGAATCATTATTATGATTTACAGATAAGTAGGGGTGGGAAAAATACATAAAATTTTGGTATACCACACTTATCGTGCGATAAATACTGAAAATTTCGGTACGGTATGGTTCCGTAACGGTAATTAAATTTATAACTTACGGGATACCCCAAAAAAAATCGGTATAACAATATTTCGGTAAAGTTTGCATTGAAAGTTTAGTCCAAAATTTCAAAATATATACCAAAACCATATATGAATTTCGGTGTTATATTGAACTTTTTTTTTTTTTTTGAAGGGAATATTTGAACTTTTGATATGGAACGGTATACCGAAATTTCGATATATGTTGAAGGTTTTCATAACGTTCCCCTAGAGGTAAGTCATTACGCGTAATTTAACAACACTCCTTTCCCTCCCTCTGATACAATTAGTTGGATTGGATAATGCACCTTGTATCTTGTTAACAAAGCAAAATGTAATTGTACATCATATTACAGTTCCAAAGTCCTTCCACTTTATTTATGGTGTGTTGCAAACACAACTAACAACTTTGAGAATCACTTGTTTTCAAAAGTTGTGAGAATGAATTTTTGAAACTTAGTGCTCCCCAACTTATATTGTTTGCAAACACACCCTTAATATGCACCATTTTTCAGGTATAGAAGTTTTTCAAACACTACTTTTCATTATTCGAAGCCCTGTTCACGTTGGGTTCTTTTGAGTGTAACCAGTGTTTGCATTCAACATAATCGTATAATTTGAAAAACATATGGAATGCGATGGATTTGATCTGATGGCTGGCGGCATACAAATCATGTCCTTGTGAGAAAATTCAGCAATTCAGAGTGGCAGACAATCCACTAATCAGGTAATTACCTTTTTTTATTGGAAAGAAAAAACCATTCAGTCCTGACCTGTCCCATCGCATGGCCAATTCTGCTTTCGTAGGAAGCTTCAGTCTTTTGTTGCGTATCATTGTTCAAGAGGTCATTTTTTATGTGCAATAATTACTGCCTTTACACTGATGTTTTTGTTTGTCATGAAGACATTATCTGTGAATTGGTCTATTGACCTAAATTTATTTGTCATGTCATGGGAAATAAGCTTTTTTCCAAAAAATCAGTGATTTGCACTCTGATGTCTTTTTAGGCTTTCCCACATGCTGCACAGGGTGCACTCTCGTGAAAAAGCCTAGTATATAGTAAATATAATTTCATAATTTATTTGGACTGGTGCATTCATGTTTGGCCTTGTCTTAAAGTTGTGGTTAAACTTGAAATCTTGGCACAGATTCAGGCTGGGAGACTCATACAGCCTGTGTAGTAAAGATCAATAAGATTTTATGCATTTGATGATCTTCTCTAACTCTCCAAGTGCGGTAAAAAAAACATTGCTTTATTTTATGTTGGAAATGTTACTTTGTTAGCTGGTACTTGAGTTGAGAGCAAATTATTGAAATATTACAAATCTCACTTCTGTAATGTGATTGTCAATATCGTTTCATCTGACTGAATGTCTGACATCTTATCTCTGAGTTCTTTAGCAATCATCAGAAGCAAAAGAGATTCTGAAATCTCAGATAAACCTTCTGACATAGATTATCTGATTGTTATTAAACTGCTAAAAAAGTAGATTTCTAATTTAAATTCCTTTTCATTGGAATTTCACTTTGCATTAACCCATTACTACAGCTTGAACTCTTTGTTGGTTCTGAATTCTTCTGAAGCTGATAACAGTGGATCCTGAACATGTTGGTAAATATACATCAGAATTATAAAAAAAGGTTACTTTTTGAAGCATTGTATAAAGACCTGTAGATTCTTTAAAAAAAAAAAAAGACCAGTCGAATCTGGAACCTATAACCAAACTAAGTGAATAACCCAAAACATTTTTTAGATTAACAATTTATGATAGCATAGGGATGCAAAGCACATTTGTTTTGAAATCTTGCTCCACTTTTTATCCCCCAATAAGTATATCCGACAGTTCCAAAAGATTACTCGTTATCTTACTAATTGGACGAAGATTCATTTTTCTGAAGGACACACAAAGTACCTGTAAGTTCCTGCGATCGAACATCCTGCGTATTCCAGCAGCGAGACTTCCTGATTTATGGGCTTGCGTCAGGGTCTGATGCATATAGTCCAATATTCCCTGGTAAGTTATCTTTTCTTTTTTGTCAAATGCTGCTTCGATTGCATGTATAAATGCGGTCGTCATAGCGCCAGTTGGTGATATAGACTGCAATAGAAGCAAGGGCAGACAGATGATGGCCAAAGACTCCATACATCCCAAGGATGTGGGAGGAATAATTTGATTGGGGGTGGGGTGGGAAGATTGAAACCTAATAAGAAAAAACCTAACTGATGTATCTGCAGTCAGTTGATCATCATCACATGCACTGAAACAGATTGCCATTCCTCCCATTGAACCCTTATAGGCGCCGGAAGGAGAACCATTATCATCCCATCTTCCCCTGATAAATGTTCAGATGGAAAGGTCATATAATCAATGAAAATGATGCTGTCAGTTTCTTACATCCAAGCATCTCTGGACTTTTTCTGATCACCAGAGTAGTTAGAGCATGTGTAGTTTCTTGTTCTTACATCAAGACATTACCTTGATCATTTAAGTACAAAACCATTACGAGGTATTTCCTATCAAAGTTTTCATGCCAAGAATCATCACTTATTCACTTATATTATATGTAAATTTTTATTCAAATAATGCAAGCTAATCAATTTGCTGCAATATGTTCCACAGAATTTGTTCTCATTTAATAAGAAAAAACCTGCATAGGATGTTAATTAACAGATTCATTTGTGCGAAACCCCCTCATGGTTTGGAACTGTGGCAAAATCCCCCGTGGTTTGAAAATTGCACGAAATCGCCCCGTGGTTTATTATATAAGCTAACTCTCACTTTTTTTCATAAATGAGGTAACAATTTTATCTATTTCTTCTATTTCCTGTTGTGTCCTTCATAGTATACTCTCGAAACTTCAGTATTTAGAAAAATAAGATACGGGAAATAGATAGAATAGAAAACCGTTCAGCTGGTTTCTGAAAGAAGGGGAGAGTTAGCTTTATTTAATAAACAACAGGGGGATTTCATGCAACATTTCCAACCACGAGGGGATTTCACGCAACATTTTCAAACCACGGGGTGATTTCCTCCAATTAACCAGTTAATTAACTAGAGGCTTTCATATACTTTAGAAAATCTGCAGGCACTGGTATTGGAAAGTGCAATGATATTCGCTCTGCCTAGAGTATTAGAGTTGAAGATAAGAAAGCAGGAGTTAAAAAGAGAAAATCTCTAATGAAACAAGAAGAAAGGCGTAATTGGAAATGGACATACTTAGCAATGTTTAAGACATGTGGTAAGTCGAGAATAGTTCCACTGTGACAAGAATCAAAAGTAGCATGAAGTGTAGCTCCTCTAGGCAGGGGCCTAACAATGGTATCATTAATTTCATCGTCTAGTATCACTCCTTTGGTTTTGTAGTCAACAGGCATTATGCATTCATCATTTCCATCAACCTCGTCTCCGTCAAGGTCTTCCACTTGTGAACCATGGCCAGAGTAGTGAAACACCATGGAGTCCCCAGACTGACAACCATGGACCAGCCAACGTAGGGCAGCTCGGATATTGTTCTTTGTTGGAACGCGGGAGTAGTCCTCTTCTTCTGCAATGCATCGTGAAAATGTCGAATGAAATACTGGACACCCAAATATGCTTTTGAGCTTTATGCTTGATAACAGGAGTCATTGAGCGGAGCTAAAATTGCTCCTTTTAATTGTCTATAATAATGAGAACTACTTTAGAATCACAAAGGCTTGGAGAACAGTTTTACCGTGCAACTAGTTTGTAACTATCACTTTATAGGAAAACAACAAATTCTTTGTAATGAAACAACTAATGCTATCAAACTAATACATTTTAATGAAACAACTAATATTATTTAATAACACACACAAACTGCAAATCAATTGCACGGTAAAACTTATTTACTTAAGACTTTGCCCGAGATGAAATTTGCTACATAAGCTTGACATCCGATTTTTTTTTTTTTGCTAGATGGTATTGGGAGCAAAACTTTCCCTACAAATGCCAAACCTTTGGCCAATAAATATCAAGTCCTGCACGTTGCAATGCTTTCGTAGTTTTTCTTTAACGTCCTTTGTCTGTTCAAATTGCAGTGCTACTGATGAGAATTTACCTGAATTATTTAATGAAGATAAATATAAAAAATATATATTAAAGGAAGAAAATAAAGGGAGGGGATCTTATAGATTTAGGATATTATTTTATTAGCTTATTTAATTTGATATGATTAGATTTGTAGATATCAGTAAATCTGATTTCTTTTTGCACAAGTAGAGAAGCCCATGGGCTTTAGGTTTTCTTACTCTTATTTAATAACGTAGGATTGTACTACAGAATTAGAATGAGAGAAATATAGAACTTTTTTACAACAGATTCTTTGCGTCCCAGCTATTCCGTGCATTCATTCGGTGTCGCTAGTTTTCCTCGTATTGAGGTTTCATCAATTGTTTTCCTAGTTTATTCGTGCATCCATTCGAGTATCTAGGTTACTTCGGTATAGAGGTTTCATCAATTGGCCTCAGATCCCGGTCTGTTATCACACGCTATTCCGCTAGCAATGGTGACTAACAAGGAACGGTTCAAAAATCTAGAAACTTCCATGGTCAATCGAGAGCAACACGGTGCGTTCATTGACGATGCAACGTGGGGAACGCCGACGGGTGGTGGACGCCGATAGACGCTACGAGGGGACCACTTGGAGGCCTCGAATCATCGACGAATCAGGGATTGAGAAGGTTTCGACGTCGCAAGAATGATGAATCCAGATTCTCGACGCGCGAAAAGGAAAAATTCCGTGAAGTCGAATCATCTCGGGTCGCAATAACACGCGATACCATCACAACGGTCGAACGGAGGTGGACGACATGCCAACGAAAGCATAACTACGAAGGGAAGAGTCGCTGTCGCCCCTGAATAAAGAGAAGAACCGAAAATGCTTTCGCTGAAATTCGGGTTTCAATGCGGCGGATCGGGCACATAATCGGAGGAGGGCAACAATTCCAAGGAGGATCGATGGCACCACAAAGGCGCCAAGCAGTTTTTGAGCAAGAGGGACGTCCTGGAGAGAGATGTACGTGCACCGATATCATTGATCGCGACAAGGGCAAAAAGCAAATGATATCACGATCGTGAACCAAAGGATGATTCGTGGGAGAGGGAAAATCGCTTTGTGAAGTACCTCGACCGCTCCACATGGACGGGTCGAATTGGAAGGAGAAGGTAGGACGAAGGGCGCAGTTGGACGACAAAGGTCCTAATATGACAAGGAACCAAAGTGGTTCAAAAAAAGTTAGTGAGGGTCCTAAATACGATGAAGAACCGGAAAAGCAACTAACCAAGATAAGTAAAAATGTCAAGATTGGGTTTAATCAACTAGATAGTTTCAATTCATCCGTGAAATTGGAATTAGAATTGCAATCAAGTCGATTATACCAATAGCTACAGATGTTGAAGGGGTCGCTATTGATTCAAACAATTCTTTATACCTAAGCATCTTTTGTCCTGATTCTCTAACTTGGAAAACGAGAAGAGTTGGATCCGGGCCCCGCTTGCGTAAATCAAATGTGAATACATCGAGGATCTCCAGAGAAGAAATTTGCCAAAATCAATCATGTAGTAGCTACACCGCAAGAATCCATGCCTCATAAAGTGAATTCTCGATGAGAGGCCGATCCCCAACCTCTTTTGGATCAAGATAGCTCTTCAAAGAACAAAGATAAAGATAGAAATGCTTATTCATATGCCATGGTGTCTTGGTGTTCTCGAGATGATACACGTTTACGATCTGCAAAGACCTCGGGGGCCATGTAAGGAGAACAAATACCTCTTGAAAGCGGTTTGGAGATCGATAAATCAATGACACAAGGTAAAGTTGAATGTGGTAGATCCGAACCGGAGAATCACCGATGAGATCATCAACGACGGATGTATCAAAACAGAAGATGAACCAACCGAGGTTAACAATGATCAAACATATTTTTTTCTCGCTTGATAAAACTTGTTGTAATCATCAAGGTTTTGGTGAAATCGATGCGATGGAAGTGCTTCTAGAGTTTTCTCGGTTTGGCTACCACTCGACCAAAGATGTTCTTCAAGATGCATCGAAGAAATGATTTAGCACCTCTCGGAATTGAAGTTTCGGTAATGTGGGAGACGATCCACTTGAGTGGGTGGATAACACTAACAAAGATTTTGATCTACAAGAAATCCAAGGAAAGATTGTGTACGAATCACTTCCTATTATTTAGAGGGAGAGTTGCGACAGTGGTGGAGATGGTTCGAGTGCGAACAAGAACAAAAAAGATGAGACGAGAATCGGTTATGGAGATGTTTCCAACAAGTCAACAGAAACAAAAAGATGAGACATGGAATCGGTTAAGGAGGGGTGGGCGACTTCCGATCTTAACCTTGAGGACAAGGTTCATTTCAAGGCGGGGGTGATGATGAGAACTTGCCTGAATTATTTAATGAAGATAAATATAGAAAATATATATCAAAGGAAGAAAATAAAGGGAGGGGATCTTATAGATATTATTTTATTAGCTTATTTAATTTGATATGATTAGATTTGTAGATATCAGTAAATCTGATTTCTTTTTGCACAAGTAGAGAAGCCCATGAGCTTTAGGTTTTCTTACTCTTATTTAATAACGTAGGATTGTACTACAGAATTAGGATGAGAGAAATATAGAACTTTTTACAGCGTATTGCTGCGTCCTAGCTATTCCGTGCATTCATTCGGTGTCGCTAGTTTTCCTCGTATTGAGGTTTCATCAATTGTTTTCCTAGTTTATTCGTGCATCCATTCGAGTATCTAGGTTACCTTGGTATAGAGGTTTCATCAGCTACCAGTGTTCTTACATGAGTATATTTTTATTTTATAAATTATAACATATATTGGATTGACCAGTGCTTAGTAAAGCTAATACTAAATTCCTCCTAGACTTCCATTTTTCAAAGTTATCTTCAGGAACCGAAATTTACCATATATACCATGCAAATAATTAAAAAAAAAACTGATCTGGTTACTGCCATCAGTACCTGTTAGTACAAGAATGGAGGAGACTGGAAACCGAAATCTCTCTACCAAAAGTTTTCTCATGCACATCACATCATTGATGCAGCCATCAAGACTCTGTTTGTGTCCCTTGTAGGTAATGCCACACAGAACAGCTCGTTTACGTCCATGAGCTGGAGGAGCTTGTGGCTGTGCATGAATTTGATAGAGTCTACCTGTGTTCACTGGTCGGTAAGTTTTACCACAATACCCTCCACAACCTGCAAACACTGTGTTAATTGCAAATGTGTTGCTTGACATGGATTTGGCATTACCGATATCTTCATATGGAAGGCGAGCACTGTATTCACTCTGAATCATTGTAGAGCCGTGGCAGGATGGACAAAATAGGGTTTGTGCCTCAAGTGGCGCTAGAGATGGCATCCCACACCACCTGCAGCTAACTCTTCTTTTCACCATCTCTCTTGTTTCTTATAATTCTATTTTGGGTCTAGAAACAGAAGGTTTTATATTAAGTGTTCTATCTGCTAAAGAGCATTTTCTTTTGAGTTTCTAATGTTCTATTTATTTAATTATTCCATCGACGATTTAATTATTCCATCGAGGGGGATAGTGAAGAGAATATGATTCACTCTTTTACTCCTTTTCATTTGATGCTTTTGAATAATAACTAGCTGGAGCTAAATCCGTATGTTGGATTTTGAGTGAATCTTTAAATAGCTCCAAAGATAGGAAGATTGTTTATGGTTCATGAAAAGAAATTTAGCTTGTGATAATGAAATCAAACTTTGCCAAAAATTGTTCTGCTCGGATGAACTGCGTCACATTTTTGTTTCCTTGCTTTGTTCGATTTTGGATGAATTTTTTTTTTTTTGATGGCAGTAGTTGAATTAGAGTATGCACCTTATATCTTATTAGCAAAAAAATGTAACCGCACATCGTTAGACAGCTCAAAAGCCCTTCCAGTACGTATGATTGCACTATTGTTGGTATAAAATTTTATCAAAGACTTGAAACTTTCATATTTCAAATGTCCAGTTCCAGTTGGGTTCCTTTGAGGATAATAAGTGCTTGTGTTTTTAAATAGATTTGTATAATTCGAAGATTTGAAGCAAGATTTTATTCCAGTGCAACTCCTTGTTATTCTGATTGGTTGGCTGGTGGCACATGTATAATGTCTTTGACGAGGAGATTCAGCAGTTCTGAAATTTGTGACATAGCCTCAACATATATTATATAAAATTTAAGATGCTCTGACATTGTTTGATACAGTTGACATGATTGTAACTAAAAGATGTGCAGCAACATGTAAATGATTAAAAATTATGAGTTCATGAACAATAATACTGGACATATGGAAGTCAGAAGTCACAGGAAACAAGAAGATGAGACATTTCCCCCAAAAAAAAAAAAAAAGGAACTCTGATGCCTGTTTTAGATTGTTTTTCATTGGTATTCAACTTTGGATTACTACAGGCTGAACTCCATGTTGGTGTCGAATTCTACAGAAGCTGATAACTGTGGGTCCTGCTATATTTTACAAAAATACATCAGAATTTTTAAAAAATACTTAATGAAGCATCTATATCAAAATACCTTGGGGCATTTTCTGTGTACTAAAATACCAATTGGTATACTTTACATTGTCAAAGTTTACGAGTTAACTTACTACTTGGACAAGAAGCATTGAGAATATGAAAAGTACCTGTAAGATCCTACGGTGGAAAATCCTGAATATTCCCGAAAAGCGTCCTGATTTATGGGCTTGCTTGAGGGTCTCATGCATATAATTCATAATTTCCCGATAACTTATCTTAATGTTTTTCCGAAATGCTTCTCTCGTTGCTTGTACAAATGTGATCGTCATAGCACCAATCATTTCTGATGAGAAAGCCTGCAACAGAAGCAAGAGTAGATGAATGACATTTGGCAACCCAAAGTAATAGTAGCAACCTATTATTATTATTTATTATAAAAATAATTAATAAAAATCACTAACTGATGTATCTGCAGCCAGTTGATAATCCTCACACGCACTAAAGCAGATTGCCTTTCCTCCCCTTGTGCCCTTAAAGGCGCCAGAAGGAGGGCTATTGTCCTCCCATTTTCCCCTGATAAATGTTCAGATGGAAAGCCAATGTCAATCAAAATTATGCTGTAAGTTTCTCACATTGCAAGCATGTTTAATGTAATTTCTACTTGTGTTTTCATGCCAGAAGCATCCCTTACCTGTAAATTCTGATAATGCAAGTTAATCATTTGCATTATTCCACATCCTTTGATATCACACCTTCATATACTTGGAACAATCTATATGCATTTCTGATTTTAGCTCTGCCTAGAGTATAAGGTATTGAAGACAATAGAATGTAACATCTGTAATGAAGCAAGAGATGAGGATATGAGAATATACACTTACGTAGTATTGTTAAACACACATGGTAAGTCGAGAACAGTTCCACTGTGACAAGAATCAACAATTGCATGAAGTGTGACATTTTGGGTCAGCGGTCTAACAATGGCATCATTTATGTCATTATCCAGGATCATTCCTTTCTTTTCGAAATCCATGGGGCAGATTGTTTCATCAATTCCGTCAATCTCATCCCTTTTGTGATCACGCTGTCGCTTGCCATGACCCGAAAAGTAGAACACCAATGAGTCCCCAGACTGGATGCCACTCACCAACCACTCAAAATGATCTAAAATGTTCTTCCTTGTTGGAGGAATATAGTTCTCATCTTCTGCAAATTGGTAAGGTGTTTAGCAAATACAGAAGGAAATAAAAGGCATTGTTTTTAGTGTTAATTAGCTGAGATTACTATACAGTTAGCACTTCGAAGGTAATGTAAATGCAGTTGATTATTCAATATAGAGTAACACTTGGGTGCACCAGTTGCACAGTGCAACTGGCGCACAACTACTACTGTTCAGCAAGAACAACAAATTCTGACCAACTAATACCTTTTATTAGAACAACTAATACAATTTAAAAATGCACTTGAATTGCACGATGCAACTGGTGTATAGAAGTATTTGCCTTCAATGTATTGTGTAAGCACAATTATTTCATGAAAAAGAAATCAGGATTACCTGCTAGAATGCGGATTGAGCCAATTGGGAAACTGTATTCATGAATTAGTAAATCTCTTATGTTCCTCACATCTTGTGCAGTTCCTTTGAGCTCACACTTCTGTTTCTTGTAGCTAACTCCACAAATGAGTGCTCGTTTCCCTCTCGGCGGTACTGTGGTAACAGGATATGGAGACGGGGTCCACAGTTGATTCTGTTGAAGTTTGTTGCTTGAGGAACATTTCCTCCTAAAATAATTCTTTGCCTCTGCCTTCTTCTTTTGTAGCTCTAGGCTCCAGTCTCTGCTTCTCCTGGACTGAGAGGATCCACTTCCAAAACCTCGACTTCCCAAAATTGGGATTTGGTCTGTTGTCCATACTTCCTTGCTGGGACTGCCCGTCGAGAAAAGCGTCTCACATCCATGGCAGCGAATCTGGTGTGTACTTGGTGTTGCAGATGATATTTCTCTGCAGTTCTTGCATGTGAGACTGCCCATATTCAACTAAGGCAAGTTTTCTGTGCTGGGAAGGCCTTAAAAGAGAAGATATTTATATGTTTGTATGATGAGAAGCCTAAACATAAGTATGATCGAACTATTTATATATATCAAAACCTTATATTTTGATATGGAATCTGACAGTGGGTGTATTATTCAGCCCAATAGCAGCCGCATAAACAACTTGTATCATATGTACAGTGATATGGAGCCGACGTAGTACAAAATTATTTGAGGCACACTTGCATGAGACCGTCTCACGGTGAGACGGGTATAAGTTGGACATTGACGCTTTAACACTTTTGGAGGGGTGGGTGTAATTTGTGCTTGGTTGAACTCCGTCTCATGCATGAGACCGTCTCATATGAGTTTCTGTCAAATTATTTACTTTTGTGTTGATATATTCATGATGAGAATTGAGGAGAATCTAGGAGGATAAGCTTTTGGATTTCCATATGATGTGTTAAATCAAGAAGCTTTTGAGGCCTACAAAATTTGATGAGATGGAATCTAACAGAGAATGATATAAAGCCTACAATGTGAATGGTATAAATCGCATTTACAGAGAGATTAATGTTCTTGAAGATGGTTTTTTTTATTCTCTTGCAAAGCGGCATAAGTGAATGTCGAATTCCTTTGTTTTATTATTCTCATTCCATTTTTCTGATTCATATTTTACACCCTCAATGTATAAAACAACGTGTCATTTCTTGAAAGCGCAACTTTATGTTTTTGATCATATAATTGAAAGTACTACTATAAGTTTTTAATTCGCATTATACAAATGAGATTTGCATATATAGCCGCCAAAATGCAAATGTATTTACGCATATTTAAATATTTATATTATTTTGTGCTTATTAATAAGTTGTAATTTTTAAATGTATCGGTTAGTAAGTATTCTAATAAAACTTAGCAATTGGAACACGGAGAAAAAATAATAAATTACAAATCCTTTTTAAACTCTCTTCAACGGTAGGGACCCAAATATGCAAAGCTCAATGCTACTACTTTGAAAAACATAACACCAAGCTTTTCCTCTTATAATTTTGTACGATTAAAAAAACTATTTCGAAATCGCATAGTGGCAAAAAGAACAAATAAAGAAGGGTAATAAATTTTTATTATTATTTTTTCCAACAGTAAGTCAAGGCATTACTTTTCTGATTTCCATTATACAATTTTTCTGTAAAAATTAAGTTTTCTTTAGATTGCTACCGATCTTTTGCTTGAGATTGGAAGAACAAGATTCCATTTTTCTTTTTGTGTTTAAATTTTCAGCCATCATATGACTAATTCCCAAATAGGAGGGAATACAACTTTATAAACACATAAATGTGGATGAAACTCGATTTAAATACTAATACCAATTGTGAACCACTTGAACTATTCTACTTTGTCAAAACTTCGAACGGACGTGTGTGATCCAAGGATCACAAACACAATACCAATACTATGATGTACATGAGGGGATCCTTGTCCATAACTATGATTTTTTTTTCCACAAGATTTTAGTTTTAAATTTCATATTTATACCTACAACTTTGTAGTAACATAACATTTTATGTGAGAGGCGATCTCACTTATTCGAGATTAAGTGAGATACTCCATTTAGGCCGTTGGAACGAGGATAAGTCAAATGATTATTTTAACTTACGACGCTTTTGCCTAAATCTGTTTCTCCCAAACGAATTTCTTCTTGAAGAAGTCCTCCAATTCAGAAATTGCTCAACAATAAAGATACAGGGTTTTTCCATGGTGAATATTCTTGGCATGTAATATTATTGTTGGTTAAATTGAAAAATCATAAACGTTTGGTGTGAACCAGATTTTAGGACTGAAAATTTTGTTGAAGATTCATTTCTAAAGTTTTGCTAATGTCAAATTATCTAGGTTGCAAATTTATTTTTTATTGCATGTTTCTGTATTATTTAGTTGAAAGTTTTAGTTTGAGTTAGTTACATGTTTTTATGTTTTTTAGTTGCACGGTTCAGTATTAGCTAGTTGCATGCTTCTGTGTTATATAGTTGCATGTTTTTGTATTAACTAGTTGCATGTTTCTATATTTTCTAGTTGCACTTGAAAGTTTTAGTTTGAGTTAGTTGCATGTTTATATGTTTTTTAGTCGCACGGTTTAGTATTAGCTAGTTGCATGCTTCTGTATAAGTAATTGCACACTTCTGTTATAAGTAGTTGCACGATTCTGTATGTTTCTGTGTTATACAGTTGTGTGTTTATATATTTGCTAGTTGCATGTTTCTATGATTTTTAGTTGCATGGTTCAACATTAGGTAATTGCAAGTTTCTGTATAAGTGTGTCATTTTTCGTAAAATTTTGAAAATAAAAAGAAACAAAATACCAAAAAAAAGAAGCAAGCGAATAAAAAAAAATGCAAAAGAAAAAAAACAAGTAAAAAGGAATAAAAAGAAACAAAATACAAAAAAAATAAGCAAGCGAATAAAGAAAAATGCAAAAGAAAAGAAAAAGTAAAAAAGAATAAAGAAAAATGCAAAAGAAAAAAACAAGTAAAAAAGAGTTAAAAGAGGTCCCTGCCATTTATATTCTAGAATAGAACATAAGCCGCTGGGCAACGAAGCCAATTGAAGCAAAATCCGCCAACATCCCTCACAGCTTTTGAAAATAAGTGCTTCTGGAAGCTGTTTTAAGTGTTTCAAAACACACCCTTAGTAGCGAACACAGGATCCGTTTGATTAAATGGATATCCCGATGCACCGTGCAACTAGTGCACAAGGGACCCGCTCCAATTAAAATTGATGTTTTTGTTTGATGAACTCAATTCCGCTGGTCTCGTGGGAGAATTTTGTTTGTAATAATTTATGGCCACTGGTTTATTGTAACACAAACTTGATCGAGAGAACCAAATCAACAAATTAAATAAACCATTATATTGTTTATCAATGGAGGCGGATTTCAAACAAGAACCTCCTGCATGGATGCAATGGTTAAAAGTGAAAGAATTTTGTTTCATCTAAAAGCTCGAACTTGTAGAGATGTGAGGAATTAATTTTTTGTATATAGTTCCCCAATAAGGAGAAATAATGCATGAAAGTGAATCTTCGAGCAAATATGGTGATATAAAAGTAATTGACCATGCCATATAATTTCGATCTAACTGGAACGGAGAAAACCAAGAACACCTCTGAATCGTCATATACATGAATATAAACATATTGCATTTAGAGACTATATACAGAACTTGTATGATTATCCAAATATGTTTCAAGAAACTCAAGACAACCCGAGTTCGTATAAACACTAGATGCAGAGAGAGATATATACACATAAAACCCAGAAACCCCAGATATAGACATATACATACATACATACATAGATAAATTACAGAACAAAAGTTAAGTGTTAATATTTCACTTTTGGGTAACATTAGCCATGTGAACATGTCATCTCTAGGCATAGTGCAACAGACTAATTATGAGAAAGTAAACTTGGCAACATGGAGACAACTAATTAACTCATCAGTAGTACAAGTATTTACCTAAACAACACTTGGTAAAGGCTCCATTCTTCAACAACATAAACAGTGTTTTCCCGTAATGTATCTGGAACTTCTCTCCTCAAAATAATCGTAGCTGCAAGGCCACAAAAGAGAGAGCAATCAACTACAAGTTATCGTTATATTCTACAATGTTTCTGCTTGCTGTTTAACTGAATGGACAACAAGCATAACAGAGGCGATAAATAAGACAACTGCGTGCAAAGTTGGTCTTATGTAAAACAATTTTACCATGCAACTGTTTCGCAACTATCACTTTATAGTAAAACAACTAAATACCTTTAAATGAAACAACTAATACTATCAAACTTACACCTTTTAATGAAACAACTAATAATGTTAAAAAATACACTCAGTATGCAAACCAGTTGCATGGTAAACTGGTTTATGTAAGACTGCGCCCTGTGTGCAAATGGACATCTAAAAGGACTGACACATGCCTACAGCCGAAACCTAATGACATACACATAAATTACCATTGGAATGATAATAGACTTCTGAGGTGATGAAGTCGTGAATAATATACTGTCACTCGGTATAGAACAAAACAACCTATAATAGGAACAGCTTACATGCTTCAGAATATATGGTAAAAAATTCCACATCAGCTACGTGACTTAAACTGACCTAATGAAAATCCTTAAATTTGATGTCCAACAACTCTGAAATCACAGGCACCATGAATATCACTATAAAGATCTATATTTGAATCATAAAGTTTATGTATGAGAGAAATTACCGATTGGAAATGATCAGAAGTTATGAAGATCCATTGAGAGACCACCATCAAAGTGGCCAGATATTTTGGCCTTGCATGTTGGACACATGTAACCTATAGAATCTGGAAGAGTTTCTGGTTCAATACCCTCCAGTTTGAACTCTGCTCTACACCACACACACACACTTAGCTGATTGGCGTCCAGTGTATTCAGCATAACTTCCTCTGAACTGAATCTAACTGAAGAATCAAATCCATCTTCTATCCCCAAATTCATGGAGCTCCCTGCCAAAGATGTAAAGTCTTGCTCATTCCCAAAACCATACCTAAACGGATCCATATCATCAAACCTCAGTTCTTCAAATGCTGTCACATTCTCAAGCTTTTGATCAACTACAGAAAATCCATCTTCACCCTGTAAAGCATAGCACACAAATTATTTTAAAAAAAAACTTTGTTGAACTTATAAAGCTAGTATGTACACCACCTACATTGAGGCAAATCTAATTGAGAAAGATCCTAAAATAATAATTAAATCATTAAGAGAGGTGGTGGCTGCCTATCAAAAGCAAAAAATGTAGGTATGTAGTAAATCATGCAAGTGTGAGTTGCTATAATGTAGTGAATTATGAACCACTTGGTGAAAGTAACCTGAACTGGGGCACTAAATGAATGTGATATGTTTCACAACAATCCTCATTAATTAAAAATGGAATTATACATCTGACATCATGATTACCCACAGTATAGAACATGAGATAATTGAGCCAACTTTGGAAAACATCAAATCACCAAAAGAACAGAACTCAAGCAGAAGAAATATAAGGTCTTATTTGAGCAGCAAGTCTGGGATTGAATATGGCGAATGGTGTGGCAACCAGATGAATACATGTCATAAATATCTTCCAGATAGGTGATAAGAACAGAAATCAACAAAACTTTCACAGATTAACATCAATACGAGATTCAAGAACAAATAAGTTACCTTATTTGACATCGAATCAAAGGAAGGGAAAAACTGAAACGGTTGGGTCAATGGCTCTGAAGAAATACCATCATGGATGACAATCTCACCTACACTTAGCCCAGCTGTATCTTCTAGATGATCTTCACTGTTTCCATAACCAACACCCAAGCTACTAGTCTCATACTTCTGAATTTCACACGACAAAGCAGGCTGTGAGTCATTTATGAAAATGGGCCCCACCTTAATATTTACACTGCATGTGCTATCATCCCTCACAATATCATTATCCTCTGTGATAACTTGGCTACCAAAATTCAAGTCTTCACTCAGAGTTCGTTCAGTAGTTAAATCTTCTGGTTGTATTTTGACAGGAGAAGAACTCAAATTTGCTTCATCAGTTATGGCTTGTTCATCATTGCCAATAGTTGGACTCTCAGAAATAGAATTTTGAGCCATTTCAACTAAAGCATCCATTTTAGATGAATTTCCAGGCACTGCCTCCTGAATTGGTGATTCTGGATTTTTGGGGGCATCAATATTACAAACTAGATCATCCGAGCTTTTTCCAGAGTTCCTCACATGACAACCTATATGGCCATTATAACTACGCCTTTCCTGAAAAACCTTGTGGCAGAACTGGCATTCATATTTCCCGTCTTTGATAATCACACCCTCTCCAACAGGTGTCCCAAGCTTGTATCTTTTAGTAGTATTCTGGTGAAACGAGAAAAGATGCTTCAAGTAAACACCCTTCTCATCAAATGTCAGTTTACATTTAAAACATTCAAAGACGTCCCGAACTTGAACTTCAGGGAGGTTTTCTAAGTCCATCAAGCAATCATCAGTCTCATGTGAATTTGGAGAGATTATAGGCAGAGTTGGCTGGGCTACGATGGCAAGAGCTGCATCATCCATCTTGTCAGCTGGACATGCATCCTGTTGCAGCTTCACTCAACATCATTTCACAAAATTTTCCGTGAAGGAATAGAAGAAAGAGATATTAAATATTTAATACGCTTACAGTTTCAGAAGGCAAGACATAAGCTTGCTGAATAGTACAAGTCTTTGGGTCCTTTTGCTGATCTGCATTGTTATTCCCAAAATGGGATTTCAAAAAAGACGAGGCCTCTTTGCATGACAGAAATAGTTGTCCAGTAGGGCTGGAAAGCAGAGGAAGAACCCCAATCAGAAAACAACAATAACTTCAGCAAGCTACACAATGAAGATGAATAATGTGAAATGCAGTGATTTGCAAGAATAAATATAACTGTTAGAACACTGCAAATTGTGAAACTACCGAACTACTTTTCAAGTCACATTCTTCTCAATGCCAATTTTGCATATTTCTCACCAATGAAGTTCAAAATATCAGGCACCTTCTGAACTAAAAGAGTATTCCCACACCCCCGAAACATGTTTGATTTAGTTAACAATTATATTTATCCTTTTTAATCAATTATATAGTTTGTAGATGATAAATATTTTCATAATAGTAACAATGAAAAGTAGATGGAATCAAATGATTAATATATTACCATCAGCATATGACGTATTTTTCTATTTATTTTTGTGTGCCTCATGTTCAAGAGGCAAGTGCCTTTCACCTTAGGGCACCTTCCGCCTCTGACAACTATGCATTTTATAAAAGCACATATTAAATAAAGATTTGACAAATACTTTCCTGGCTGGAAAATACATTATCCTCGGGTAGTACCTTCCGAACATTATAAGGTATGTCACATTGATCAGTTAAATCCAGTGCTCCCTCGAGGGAATTCTAAAGTAGAATTTAAGCTTTATATGATATCTGTGAGCTTTAGTTAGTACAAGAATTACATATTCAATAACTATGTGCCTTTATCAGACTCTCAAAAATAAAGACACTTAATGAACTCATTAGTGATGTATATTTTCTATAGCACTTAATCAACATGAACAACAGGGATAAATCATGGTTAAAAGACTCAGTGTAAAACTAATAAAACACTCCTGTCCAGAAATTACGTCCGAGATAATTCAAACTAAATCAGAAGATTTTTTTAGAACTTTAGAATATCAATGTAAAGACTACTGCATTGAAAGAATACGACTTCAAAAGTCAATAACAGGCAATTATTCAAGCACCGGATTGTACAAGTCCCTGCCAAATGTTCCTGGCCCAATCATATGAAGGACCAAATGGAGTCCAGAATCATAATCTACCTAAAGGCATTTGAAATTGTAGTGAGATATTCTAAATGTTTTTTCCCCACACTGTGAGCATATGCAGAAGGTGCATATATGATATCAAGTGATGCATGCAAGAATTTATACAACTAATGAAGAAGATTCTGAAGACCGCAACCTTATGAATCTCCGGTAATAAACAGAGACCCGGTAATTGCGTCTCCTGAGGCCAAGCAACAGTTTCCAGCCAACAGGCAGTGCATCTCCAAACAGAGCCGCATCCACATACTTCCTTTTCTTCCTCCTGCTACACCACTCTCCATCCAATCCCCGCAGAAACTCCAAACCCCCCTCCTCAGTCTCTAAGCCCATCGTTCTACCCTTCAACTCTTCACTGTACAGATCATCCCCCTTCTTCTCCAATTCCGCAAAATCCACTACCTCACCTTTCCCATTTACCCGCTGCAGCTCCACCCCAACCCCATTCTCCAAAAGTAGCTTGGGGTTATTCAATTTCTCGCCCTTCCTCACCCTTTTGCGCTTAATTTTGAAATTTTCCTGTAACCCTAATTCCCCAATTGGGGCCGTGACAGATTTCGGCAGCTCGTCTGTCGCTGACTGCGGCAGGGTCGGAGGTGGGGGAGGGCTGTGGTTACCATTGAGGAAGTGTTTGAGAAAGTGGACAATTGAGTGACTTACGGGATCGGAGGTAGGGTACGGATTATCGTGGGGTTTAAGGGATTGGGGGTGAGGGTGAGGGAGGCGTGAATGTGAGCGGTGCGGGAAGCGAGAACAGGTCTGGCGGCGGCTGCCGGCGGACTCGTTGAAGAGCGACCGGTCGAGTTGTGGGGATACGACGTCGTCCGACCGCCGCACGTCGAAAGCTGAATCGGAGCATGAGGATAGGGCTTGCAATTCGGACTGCGACAGCAGGCTGATGTTTATGCGCTTCAAATCCTCCGCCCTAATTCCGCGGCCGCCGTGGGAGGGCAGAGGATTGAAGGCGTCTACGCTCGCCATGTTTTGTGGAGGCGTTACATTCGGAAGTAGACACAGTGGTGGAGGTAGTGCGTGAAAGGAAGAGTGGCGATGAAGATGATGAATTGATGGCAGTGTTGGAAAAAGTAACACGAATGAAGACGACAAAATGTGTAAAAATGCATATCAATTCCTCCGTCACACTTTTTTGTGTTCCAAGACTATTTTATTTTTTGAATCTTTAACATATGGACCTAGGGTAATAATGATTCGTTAAATTTTTTTGCTCATAACACGTGTCATTAATCTACCCTATGAAACATAAATTGGAACACAATATATGAAACAGATAATATCGTGCGGTAAAAATGAGTTACAGCTTTATATAACCAACTGCGAATTATCGAAACTGGACATGGTTCTTTCTGTTGTCGAATGTGTTCAAATAAGGTATTTTAGACATAAAAAAAAACTTGCTTCTATTTTAAATCGAGGTACACTCTCATGAGATGAGACGGAGTATGATTTGAGCATTGCTTTAACATTTTGAGAAAAATTAGTATTATTTTATGTTAAATTGTACTCTATTTCATATATAAGACAGTCTCATCTAAATTTTTGTCTTTTACAAAAGTTTTTCAAATGAGTGGCATTTTTTCGAATTTTTCCCTTCGCGTTTCTTCTCTTCTTCGTGAATCATTGTAAATAAGTTTCGAAAGTTCACATTATCAATAAAAAAAAGTATTGGTGAGTTATTATGAACTGAATTGATGATTAATTACAACATTTAATCAACTTGAGATGGGCCATCATAGTCGATCTGTTACGAGGACCAGAGGGAAACGGGAAGAATGGTGAGTTGGGAACGAAGGGAGAGATGGACTCGGGGTTTTCGGACACAGTGGGGAAGAGAGGTTTCGAGTACATATGTCTGAATGAGGAGGAAGAAGCTTCTAGAGGAAGGGTTTCAGAGTTGGGCTCACTGATGCAGGAGGAAGAATTAAATAATATTGGAGTTGGACCAAACACTATTGGGCCTGGAAGATATAAAGAGAAGGAATTAAATTCTGGAAATGGGCCAGACACTGCTGGGCCGAAAATTAATCCAGTTGTGGGTTAATTTTTATCTACAACCCATTATCTTTGTTATTTCTCAATTCAGTATTTAATTTCCCTAAAATTACCACTTTGTGAGTGGTCCCAAATGTTTGTTATTTGCTGGCCTGGGGCTGACGGATTCAATATGGAAAAATATCCTTTCAGTCTATATTTCTCTCTCTTCTAACTAATCTCTCTCTCTCTCACTTGTTCTTCATATTATATCTTTTTCAGTACATCTTCAAGTAAACCCATAAAATCATATACAAAAATTTACATTTATTCTCAGCAAATATACAAACTGTAACATTTGGTATTCCAGAGCCAGGTTTGATCATGGCTGAGGGAACGCGCTTCAAGGACCTGCAAGAATCACACAAAAAGCTGGAATTATTAATTCAAACGGAAGCTATGAAGTCGAAGCGATGAGAGGGAAGCTAACAGACAAATATGCAAGGTTTAACAACTAAGATGGAGGAGAAATTTGATCTTATGACTAACACTTTGGCAAATTATGCACGATTCTGATTGTTGAATATGGAAAAAGGCAAGGGTCACAATGAAGGGTCTTCTATTTTGGGGAGTCCTAACTATGGATCTGGTGGTGGAGGGCCTAACTATGGACCTGCTGGTGGAGGGCTTACCTTTGGATCTGCTGGTGGGGGATCATCTTATCAGTATCAGGAATCTCCAAGGAAGTTAACTGATGGTACCCAATTTCACAACCCAGTACCTAAGATTGAATTCTCTAGGTTTGATGGCTCTAAACCTAGGTTGTGGGTACTGAGATCCAATGGGTATTTTAAACTTATGCCCAATATGACCGATCAACAAAAAATAACTTTGGCTACTATCCATTTTGAGGGTAAAGCAGCACTATGGGTTCAGAATTTCAATCAGAGAAATGTGGAATTAACTTGGGCACAAATTTTGGTTATTCTCTCAACTATATTTGAGGAGATTAAGGACTCTACGGTGATTTCTGAGTTTAACAAACTCAAACAAACTGGTAGCTATGAAGATTATGTTGATAAGTATGAGGAACTGAAAGCTTGTATGCTGGTAGTTACTGGGGATGTATTCTCAGAAACTTACTTTGTGGCAAGTTTCATTGGAGGACTTAATGAAGAGCTACAAGCAACAATAGCCATGTTTGAACCTACCACTCTTCAACATGCTATTAAATTGGGCAGGAAGCAAGATCAGACTACTGCTGCACTAACTAGAAAACTTAAGCCCTATTCAAGGGTTTCTAATCCTAACCCTAACCCTAACTCTAACTCTAATTTTATGCAGTGGAAGAAGTGTGATGCTACTGGGGGCCCTACCAGTAAAGGGAAACCACATTTCAAGGTCTTATCTCCTACAGAGATGGCAGCCAGGAGGGAGAAGGGGTTATGTTACAATTGTGATGAACCTTTTGTTCATGGACACAAATGCAAACAGAGAATTTCATACATGATTATGTTGGGGATTATACTGAAAAGTATGTTTTTTACTTTGTATAATCGAAACTGAATTTCCAGACTTATTTACTGAAATAAATTGTTTATCACTGATGCTTTAAATATGATTGAATGTTATATATATTTACTGCATAACTGTTGAATAATTCGTACGTGTTACACTGTAGTTAATTTAGTGATACCAGATCACAGAAGATTAAATTAACAGTCCCTTGTAACTTAAAGTACGCCATTCACGACCTAGATGGAAATGAACAACCATCGCGAAAGGTTGAGGTGTAAGGCTCAGATTGGTTTGTCTTGACCAAGAGATTACACTAGTGCATGACCGATCAAATGAATAGGACCTCTCTGGGAGGATAAATTCTTGAGCGAACAAGGAAGAATTAGACCTCGGTGGTTCGTTGTTTCTAACCTTCGCCCCTAAAATAGGATCACGTGGGATCGGTAACTATTGCTTTGACTTATCATGGGTAGCGAATCGAGAGATTCAATACTTTTTATCTTGGGCAATATTATTGGTCACATGTGATTGCTAAGATTTAATACGAAGAATCGTGTGCAAAAGCACGCTTGCTTGATTTGCCCTTTGGGAGGTTCATAAGCTTTATCATACTAAATCTTGCAAGTGGAATTTGTTTCCCAGATGGATAATAATGTTGAACCGATTTCTAACCAAGGACAAAAGATATTAATTAATGGAAAGCTATTTCAATGGCTTGAATTAATTAATGGGCTAGATAATCTTAAACACGAGAAATAATGACCGGAGCCATATTGATTTGTAATATGGGTTAAGATGGATAGTCTTGAATATTAATTATGTAGTGGGATTAATTAATATTTATGGGCTTGAATTATATTGTGGCTCAATATTAGATATTCAAGATCCATTAGAAGGTCCAATCTTAATTCTCCTAAAGGCCCCCGAAAGTAGCCCAAACATATAGTCCAATAACCTGAAAAAGGTGATTAAAATAAAATAAATATTGTTGCTTATATTTCCTCATTATTTTCGAAAATTATGGATAAAAGAGGGAGAAAGATTTTCTTTGAATTTTGTTATGGAATGAAGATATGTATTCTTGGAATACAAGATTATCTCATTAAATTCAAGAAATCTCCCACTTAGTTATTCATTAAGTATTTTCAAATTTTTGGAAAATAGAGGACAAGAAATTTTCTTGATTTTCTTGAAAAGATATTATGGAAGATATGTATTTCTTGAAATACAAGAATATCTCATAAATTCA
The DNA here is from genome assembly GCA_037126765.1 of Stenogyne calaminthoides. NCBI lineage: Eukaryota > Viridiplantae > Streptophyta > Magnoliopsida > Lamiales > Lamiaceae > Stenogyne > Stenogyne calaminthoides. The sequence goes on from JBBCBC010000018.1 coordinate 35,673,855, forward strand.
AGAAGATCCAAATCTTGGATTCTTGCAACTCAATTTTTCGAAAATTCCATAAAGAAAGAGAAGGTGGATTTTTGTGGAATATTTTAATTATGGGAAAAAAAAAGAATATATGAGATATATTCAAGATTTCTTGGTGACCAAAAAGTCTTTTTTTCCACATTGAAAATTCACATAAATTTCGTGCCCTCCTCTCCTATAAATAGGGATGATTAGTTCATTCCCAAGTACAATTCCATGTCTTTGAAATATTAAAGCAAATCCACATAAGTGGTGCAACAAAGTTTATTTTTTTCCTTTTGTTAATTGTTCGCGAGTATCCTTCCAATCGGATTGTCGAGCAAGGGCTAAGGAATACTTGGGAAGTCCTTTTGGTTAGTCCGTCCGTCCGACCAAAGCCAACGCCATCCCGAGAGTGCGCTCACGTAAACCCGTGTAGATTCGCGTCGTGGGTTTTACGTGGCTTTTATATGCATGATATGTTGTTGCAATTATTATTTGAATTAATATAGATTTAATTCATGCTAGTAATAATTAATGAATTAAATTTGTATTTAAATATTCACCCCGAATAGATCTGTGAAAATCATTCCCCAACAAAATGGTATCGAGCCAATGTTTTCGACTCAATTTTTTAAATTGTAATTTAATTAAATGAACATTAAATTTGAAATTGGATAGTAGAACCATTAGATCTGTTTTGCGGTATCCAATTGTCATGGATTTTAATGTTTTATTTTGCATGCATATAAACCGTGGTTTTTAATTGATTTGTTTTCGGATTTGTTTTTTGCTTCGTGAGAAAATCCACGAGTAGACTAGGATTTGTTTGATTTGATCAATGTAATAGACTAGTTCAGATCTAGGTTTATTTATTTTTGTAAAATAAATTGAAACCGGATCGGGAACGAAGAGATGAAGAATTAAAGGACATTCCCATCCGTGTGCCTCAATTTTTTAAATTGTAATTTAATTGGGAACATTAAATTTGAAATTGATACAACTGCAAGGATCATGAGGGGCATCCAATCACATGATTTTAATGTTTTAGGACATAAACCGGCCGTTTTTAATTCGATTTGTTCGTGACGAGCCGGCGCACGGGCGATTTGGATCAATGTAATCCAAATTCGCAAGGGTTTATTATTTGTAACAATTAAAACCGGGCGTTTAAAGCTAATCAGAGAAGGCGGGGGCGGAGGCAAGATGGGAGGCGGGCGGAAGCGCGCGGATGTGCTGGCGCGACGGGCGGTTTCCAGCCGAGGATCGCGGCGCTATTGCGCCAGGCGGGATCGGAAGGGCTGGTGACGCGATTTCGGCTCACGCCGAGGCGCCAAGTGAGGCGGTCTCCGCCAGTGTGCCCGAGGTCGCTTAGGTCTCCCAGCGGGGCGGGCCGGATATGGCGCTAAGAGATCCTGGCAAGGAAGTCATTGGGCGGAAGGCTCGAGACCAAGTATTTTTTTCGAGACGAACGAAGGGGAGAAATTTGAGACGTGTTTTTCAAGATCAAGCCAAGAAAAATCAAACCACGATAATTGGATAATTTGTGCCCAATATGTTTATTTTTTCGCTTTTGCTTGATTTATTTGTGCTATCTTTATGCTTTATTTAATTTGTTTAAATGTGTTTGCATGAGGGTTGCCAAATTGAAAAATCTCAACTTCAAAATTACTAAGTATTTTTTAAATAATTAATTGACAATTTTATTCCGGATAATAAAATTGAATTAATTTTGACCTCCATGATTTATTTATTTGTGAATTCTTTTGGAGAAATTCCCCCAACGGGACGGTCAAAAGATAGGTTTCACATGAATGAATTCCAAACGGATGATTGTGGGTTATTACTAGTGGCGCATTTATGACCCTTCCAACGAGGCTCGATCAAAGCGAAATAGTAATCTCAGATTTAATCATGGTTATTACTTAGGTATAAAATTGATATGCATATACTTCTCCTGAGTCCCCGCGAATTTTATATTGGTCGTGGGGAGCCAACTATTAATCTGGATATTAAGGGTTTGTAATTGTTCTTGTTTGTAACCCGCTTGAATGTGTTTAAATAATGACCCACCCAACGTGGCTTATTTAAACTATTTTGAGATGTTGGCTGATACATTGTTCATATTTTTTGAGATTTTAAATATGATGCATGTGATCAAACCTTGTGATATACTTGTGTTATTGCATATAGTTGTTTATTTCAGTTCAGCATGTCGTTACCTTTTAATCCACTGTTATTATACTTAAAGTCAATACAATATGTATGGAAACTATATTGATTGGAAAATTATAATTGTCCTAATCGCACAAAAAAGACAAGTGGATTTTGACACACAAAAATCGATGAGCCAACCGACGAGTCAAAACATGCGGGACTCGTCGGATCACCTTCATGAGAGATGTCGTCATTTGAAAATGGTGGAGGAAAAACCCGTAAGGGATTACGCCCTCAAAATAGATGGCCCATCCGAACAAACTTGAGATTCTCGAATAGATTATGATCCGAGACTCGGATGAATTTGGTACTTCATTCTCTTCGCCGAAAAAGTTTTTGAGCATTTTGGCCTCGCTAAATAATTTGTTGCAAACTTTTGGACTCGACGAAAATGATGATAAGGCACCAAACTCAAGCTTTGACGGCAAGTGGTCCGCCTTTCATCTTCTAGGCCAAGGGTAGGCAAGATAAAGAAGAGGACCAAAGGCCATAAGCAATAAAACTCAACTGTTGCCAAGGGCAATGGTAAGATGAGGAATGCTCGTTGAGTCAAGGAAAATCCAAAGAGGAAGTGCTTAAGCTGCGGTGACAGAGGACAATGGAGGTTTTGCCTGTTCCAACCCCAAAAGGGACGGAAAGAAAGGTAATTCTCACACACTAGTTGTTGAAACTTGTTTAGAGGCGTATACTTCTCATTCGTGGGTGGTTGATACGAGATCCACTAATCATGTTGGCTTCACGGGTTCTAAATGATCCGGCAACTTAGTGGGAGTGAGATCCTCATCACACTGGGTAACGCTTCACAAAGTAGAAGACATTGCAATGCTACGTAAGTGGCAGATATTGCAATGCTACGATAGTAACGATTATTGCAATACTACACAAGTAGCAGACATTGCAAAGCTACATGAGTGGCAATTAAAGCAGTGGGAGAAGTGAACCTATCTTTTGAAGATAAAGTTTTTTGAGATTATCTTTATGTTCCCAGTTTTAGAAAGAATTCACTTTCAGTTTCTAAAATTCGATTAAAGGACACTAAGTTTCTTCTTCTAATAAGAATGACATCATTTTTTGAAATGATGAGTGTACTGTTTACAGGACATTGATAGAAGATCTCTATACAATTAATTGTGCACACCACTCACGAAATGTATCCTATGACACATCAACTCAAGCTTCGAGAAAAAGAAAACGTTCATCAGACGTGAACGAGACACTTCTTTGGCATCTAAGATTAGGTCATATAAATCTAAAGAGGATCCAAAGGTTGGTGAAAGATGGTTCACTGGAGCATCTCCAAGATTGAATCGGATCCAACCTGCGAATCATGTTTGGAGGGTAATATGACCAAGATGGCATTTGGAGCCAAGGGGAATGGGGCTAAAGAAGTGTTAGAGATCGTTCACATAGATATACGTAGTTCAATGTCAACCAAAGCAAGAGGAGGTTATGAGTAATCTTATTGATGATTACTCAAGGTACATTTTCCTTATGAAGCATGAATCTGAGACCTTTGAGAAATTCTAAAGAATTTAAGGCTCAAGTAGAGAATCATATGGAAAAACGTATCAAGTCTCTACGATCTGATCATGGAAGCGAATACCTCAGCGATGAGTTTTTGAACTACTTATCTGATGAAGGGATTGTATCCCAGCTTACTGCACCCGGAACCCCTCAACAAAAAAGGGGTTTGCAGAAATGAAACAACATAATTCTTTTTTGGAAATGGTTAGATCAATGATGAGTTATCACGGATCTTCCCGATTCGCTTAAAGGTCATGCCTTGGAAAACAACGACTTACATTCGAACTTGGTGCTATCCAAATCGGTTCCCGTAACCCCAAAGAATTGTGGACCGGCGCAAGTCTAGTATGAGACACATGAGAACTTTTTGGGTGTCCGCCCACGTGTTGGACAAGGAAACCCGTAAGTTGGATCCTCGATCGAGAATTAAAGGCGTTTTTGTAGGATACCCCGGGAACAAAAAATGGTGAATGTTCTATAGTTCCAAAGATCAAAAGGTGGACATCCGCACCCACTTTAGATTTTGGAAGAAAACTATAGAACCAAAGAAACCCGTAAGTGAGATTACCTTAAATGAGCTTAGAGGGCAAACCTCAAAGTCTGATCAGTCTTAGATGATATACCAAACAATACGTTTTTCTGGAGCTCCTCGTTATAGTGGGAGGGTTGTTAGACGGCCAAGAGATTCATGGGAATAGGAGAGTCCTCGGACTTGATTCCCTAATCGCACCCATGGACATATGACGAGGCACTCCAAGATTAGGATGCAATTTCTTGGCAAACAGCAATGAAAGCCGAAGTGGGTTCTATGTTTCATAATAGAGTGTGGGAGCTAGTCGAACCACTTAATGGGGTCAAACCCATTAGATGCAAGTGGGTATATAAGAGGAAAAGAGGATCGGACGGGAAGGTTGAAACCTTTTAAAACAAGACTAATGGCGAAAGGTTATACTCAGAAAGAAAGGGATCGATTATGAGGAAACTTTTTCGCCAGTAGCCATGCTTAAGTCCATCCGTATTCTCTTATCGATTGCTGCGCATTTCGACGTTGAAATCTGGCAAATGGATGTCGAGACTATTTTCCTTAACGGAAGTCTTGATAAAGAGATCTATATGCAACAACCTCTAGTTTTCATTGAAACAGGCCAAGAACACCCAGTTTGTAAAAGCTCAAGAGGTTCATTTACGGACTCAAACATGCATCCAGAGCTTGGAACCAAAGTTTTGATCATGTAATAAAGTCTTATGGGTTTGATCAAAACAAGTTTGAAAGTTGTGTGTATAAAAAGCGTTTCGAAACTGCATTGGTATTCTTAGTACTATACGTAGATGACATTGTGATCATCGGGAACGATGTGAAGGTGTGATCAGACGTAAGGGCATGGTTTCAAAATAGTTTGATATGAAAGACTTAGGGAAAGCCGGACATATCCTTGGGATCAAGATTACTCGAGATCGCCAGAAAAGGATGATCGGGTTATCGCAAGTTTCATACATAGACACTGGTTTTTGAAACGATTCAGCATGCAAGATTCCAAGAAAGGATTCGTACCTTTCAGACTTGGAATCCATCTATCCAAGAAAATGTCCCCTAAGACGCAAAAGGAGATAGATGACATGAAAGGCATTCCTTGTGCTTCCGGGCCTCGGAAACCTTATGTATGCAATCTTTATACGAGACCCGGATATATGCTTTTGGTCGTAGGCATGATAGCAAGATATCGAGTAAAGTAGGGAAAGCGAATCGATTTACGCTTAAAACATTCGAAGTGTCCTAAAAAAGAACTCGGGATAGAATGTTGATTTATCAGTCAGATACTCCAATCCCCATCGGCTACATGGACTCGAATTTCCAATCATATTTAGATTCCGTAAATTATACGCCTCGGTTAGTGTGTTTTCATTTGGGAAGTGTAGCCATCAAATGGGCGGTATGAAGCAATGCATCACCGACTCAACCATGGGACTCGGGTAAATAGGCTTTGAAGCGGTGAAAAGAACCGATTGAGCTCTAGATCTTCTTAGTGGACTTGGATGGTGTTCTCGAATTTGACTAGCAATATCTGCTAGGGGCGGTTTGCAAATTCAAGAGAAACCAAGAGTCCACTGAGTCAAACAAACACATTAAAGGAAAGACATCTTATACGAGAAATCGTTAAGAGAGGAGATGTAGATGTGGCAAAGATAGCGTCCGAGGACAGACTAGCGAGATCCATTCACAAAGCGCTGCCTCTGAATACATTCGAGACATGTGAGTGGAATGGGTGTCAAGACCGTTGCTAACTGCTTTGAGTATAAGTGGGAGAAATTATTAGGTTCGTGTAGGTGACATTAGATGTCACGGACTACTCGAGACGTGTTGTAGTATACTTAAAAGCGGACTTTGAGTATAAGTGGGAGATTGTTGGGGATTATAATTGAAAAGTATGCTTTTTACTTTGTATAATCGAAACCAATTTCCGGACTTATTTATTGAAATAAATTGTTTATCAACGATGCTTTAAATATGATTGAATGTTATATATATTTACCGCATAACTGTTCAATAATTGCATCGTGTTACATCAGTAGTTAATTTAGTGATACCGGATCACGAAAGATTAAATTAATCTCCTCTTGTAACTTAAAATACGCCATTCACGACCTAGATGGAAATGAACAACCATCGCGAAAGGTTGAGGTGTAAGGCTCGATTGGTTTGTCTTGACAAAGAGATTACACTAGTGCATGACCGATCTTGTTGAATAGGACCTACATGAGGATAAATTCTTGAGGCCCGAACAAGGAAGAATTAGACCTCGATGGTTCGTTGTTTCTTAACCTTCGTCCCTTAAATAGGATCACGTGGGATCGGTAACTATTGCTTTGACTTATCATGGGTAGCGAATCGAGAGAGATTCAATACTTTTTATCTTGGGCAATATTATTGGTCACATGTGATTGCTAAGATTTAATCTGAAGAATCGTGTGCAAGCACGCTTTGCTTGATTTGCCCCCCTCGGGAGGTTCTTAAGCTTTATCATACTAAATCTTGCAAGTGGAATTTGTTTCGGATGGATAATAATGTTGAACCGCTCTCGACCAAAGACAAAAGATATTAATTAATGGAAAGCTATTTCAAAGTGGCTTGAATTAATTAATGGGCTAGATAATCTTAAACACGAAAAATAATGACCGGAGCCATATTGACCGTAATATGGGTTAAGATGGATAGTCTAATATTAATTATGTAGTGGGATTAATTAATATTTATGGGCTTGAATTATATTGTGGCTCAATATTAGATATTCAAGATCCATTAGAAGGTCCAATCTTAATTCTCCTAAAGGCCCCTCGAGTAGCCCAACATATAGTCCAATAACCTGAAAAGGTGATTAAAATAAAATAAATATTGTTGCTTATATTTCCTCATTATTTTTGAAAATTATGGATAAAAGAGGAGAAAAGATTTTCTTTGAATTTTGTTATGGAATGAAGATATGTATTCTTGGAATACAAGATTATCTCATTAAATTCAAGAAATCTCCCACTTAGTTATTCATTAAGTATTTTCGAAATTTTTGGAAAAATAGAGGACAAGAAAGATTTTCTTGATTTTCTTGAAAAGATATTATGGAAGATATGTATTTCTTGAAATACAAGAATATCTCATAAATTCAAGAAGATCCAAATCTTGGATTCTTGCAACTCAATTTTTCGAAAAATTCCATAAAGAAAGAAGGTGGATTTTTTTTGGAATATTTTAATTATGGGAAAAAAAAAAAATATATGGGATATATTCAAGATTTCTTGGTGACCAAGAAAAGTCTTTTTTCCCACATTGAAAATTCACATAAATTTCGTGCCCCTCCTCTCCTATAAATAGGGGATGATTAGTTCATTCCCAAGTACAATTCCATGTCTTTGGAAATATTAGCAAATCCACATGTTGGTGCAACAAAAGTTTATTTTTTCCTTTTGTTAATTGTTTGCGAGTATCCTTCCACCGGGATTGTCGAGCAAGGCTAAGGAATACTTGGGAAGTCCTTTTGGTTAGTCCGTCCGTCCACCAAAGCCATTGCCGTCCCGAGAGACGTTCACGTAAACCCGTAGATTTCGCGTCGCGTAGGTTTTACGTGGCTTTTATATGCATGATATGTTGTTGCAATTATTATTTGAATTAATATAGGATTAATTCATGCTAGTAATAATTAATGAATTAAATTTGTATTTAAATATTCACCCCGGAATAGATCTGTGAAAATCATTCCCCAACAGATTATGGCAGAAGAAGAGGAAGATACTCAATCCTTCCCTTCTCCTACCACTGAAGGGGAAGAACATGTTATTTATGGGGCTGACATCATGGAAGAGGTCCAGATGTCACTAAATGCTCTAAGTGGTGAAGATGGAGTTACTATTATGAGGCTTTTTGGGGAGTTTGAACACCACAAACTCTACATTCTCATAGACTCAGGTAGCACCCTGAGTTTTATACAAAAGGCTACAGCTAAAAGGCTCAAATGCCCTTTGAGTGATGCTAAACCAATACTAGTGAAGGTTGCTAATGGGCAAAGATTGGTCAGCTCGCAACAAGTGAACCCTTTCACTTGGAACATGCAGGGTCATCAATTCATCTACCCACTGAGGTTGTTGGAGAATGAGGGTTGTGACCTGATCCTAGGAGGGGATTTGTTAAAGTCTTGCACACCTATTGAGCTTGACTATGAAAGATGACTTTCACAGTCAACTTGCTAGGGAAGAGGGTGAAACTACAAGCACTTACTTCATCAACTGAATGTAAGTTGATTTCTGATGTGGGCTTATATCAGATGATCCACACAGAAGCCTTTAAGGAAGTTAATGAGATGTACTTAATTACATCAACACCACCTAACCACAATGAAGATGATCCTGAGTTACTTAAGCTACTCCTAACTTACAAGGATATCTTTGAGGAACCAGTGGAATTACCACCAGGAAGGGGGGTGGAAAACCAGATTATACTCAAAGCAGGGAGCATTCCTAAACAGCAGTACCTATATAGAACTTCTCATACCCATAAAGAGGAAATTGAAAAGATTGTAAAGGATTTGCTGACTGCAGGAGTAATTCAACATAGTAAGAGCCCTTTTGCTTCACCTGTGATTTTGGTGAAGAAAAAAGATGGCACCTGGAGGCTATGTATGGATTACAGGTACCTTAATGAGCTCACAATTAAGCACAACTACCCTATTCCTATCATTGATGAGTTACTAGATGAGCTTAAGGGTGCTAAGATCTTTTCAAAGATAGATTTGAGGTCAAGGTACTTTCAAATCCTAATGAAGGAAGAGCATAGGCAATTAACTGCTTTCAGGACCCATAATGGTCACTATGAATTCCTAATGATGCCATTTGGGTTGTGCAATGCACCTGCTACATTTCAATCACTAATGAATCAAGTGTTCAGGGACCACTTGAGGAAATTTGTGTTGGTCTTTTTTTATGACATCCTCATTTACAGCACAAAGGAAGCACAACATTTAATTCACTTGGAAGCAGTCTTACAACTTTTGAGGGCCAATAAGTTGTTTGCTAAGAGGAGCAAATGTAGTTTTGGCCAGACTAGTGTGGAGTATTTGGGCCATATAATTTCTAAGGATGGAGTTGCCACTGATCCAGGAAAGATTGAGTGTATGGTTCAGTGGCCAAAACCACAAACCATAAAACAATTAAGGGGTTTCTTGGGCCTAAAAGGGTACTACAGGAAGTTTGTGAAAGGATATGGTTTCATCAGCAAACCACTCACTTCTTTACTCAGGAAGGACAAATTCAAATGGAACTCTGAGGCAGACCTAGCTTTTCAGAAATTGAAGGAAGCTATGGTGAGTTTCCCAGTGCTAACATTACCTGATTTCACAAAGAAGTTTGTGGTGGAAACTGATGCTAGTGGGAAGGGAATTGGAGTTGTACTCATGCAAGAAGGAAAACTCATTGCTTACATGAGTAAGTCCTTGTGTCCAAGGAATCAAGCACTCCCTGTCTATGAGAGAGAGTTTTTGGCAGTACTAATGGCCATTGAGAAGTGGAAACACTATTTGCAAGGTCAGAAATTCACTATAAAAACTTACCAGCAATCCCTTAAACACCTTCTGGACCAAAAGGTGGTAACTCCACTACAACAGAGGTGGATTACTAAGTTGTTGGGCCTTGATTATGAGATATTGTATAAAAAGGGGAGTGAGAACAGTGCAACTGATGCACTATCCAGAAGGGAGAACAGTTGTTCTGCTATAACTACAATGGTCCCAACCTGGTTGGATCAGGTCCTGCTAAGTTACACTGATGATGGTTACATTGAGGAAATCATCAAAGCCAAAGGTACTGATCCTAATACTTACCCTCTATTTCAGTTCACTAATGGTATTTTGAGATATAAAAAGAGGCTGGTTGTGGGTAGCAGTAAAGGATTAAGAGATTTAATCCTTTATGAGATGCACTCCACACCCTATGGAGGGCATTCTGGGGTTACAGGTACTTATCAGAGGCTTAAGAGGATGTTTTTCTGGCCTAATATGAAAGATGATGTGTTAATATGGGTCAAAAGGTGTGAAGTGTGTGCCAAAAATAAGTCAAGCCCAGGTTTATATCTGTAGTGAACCCAACACTACCAACACTATAATCCATATTTTTGTATAATTTTCTGGAGATAATAAGGTAAATTGCATATATAGAAGAACAGTAAGAGATCGAGAGAGAAATGAGGGTTTTGGAGAGATAGATGAGGGAGAGAGAGAAATGAGATGAAAATATTTTCTTGCTTGTCCATTTCTCTGCAGGTTTCCCCTATTTAATCATAGGTGCAACATTACAAACACAAATGGACTTAAACATAAGATAATAAGGCCCAACAGAAATATCAACTAAATGGGTTAGTCCCTTAATGAAAATAATAATTAACATAAGTCTAACTATATAGCCCAACTCATGATCATGACAATACCCTGGCCTCCTACAACCCTTGCCCATTCCAGAGCAAGCATGGTCACATATCTCTATGGATTTCATAGAGGGGCTTCCTAACTCTTGGGGAAAGAATGTGATATGGGTGATAGTGGACAGATTCACTAAATATTAACATTTCATAGCCCTATCTCATCCATATACTGCTACTTCATTAGCTAAGGTATTTTTGGATGTTGTCTATAAGCTGCATGGGTTACCAACTAGTATAGTGAGTGACAGGGACAAAATATTTACTAGCTGTTTTTGGAAGGAACTGTTTAAGTTGGTGGGAACTCAATTACACCTAAGTTCATCTTATCACCCCCAATCAGATGGATGAACCGGAGAGGGTGAATCAATGTCCGGAGCGAGATTGAGGTGTTTAGTAAGTGACAATCCTAAGCGATGGTTGAATTGGCTATCTTTGGCGAGTCTTGGTGCAACACAAATTATCATTCAAGTCTCAAGATGACACTTTTTTGAGGCTCTCTACGGGTATACTCCTCTGGGGTTTTACTTATGGGCCATATTTGGATTCAACTAATGAGGAGGTTCTGGTCTGCTTCTCACACACGCACAACACATCATCTGACAAGTCAAGGCTAATCTAATCAAAACACGTAACCGCATGAAGGTACAAGCAGAACAACACATCTGAGAGGTTTTTGAGGTAGGAGACTGTTTTTTTCTCAAACTTCAACCCTTTCGGCTAAATTCCATTCAATACTGAAAAGAATTTGAAGTTGTCATCAAAATACTTTTAGCCCCTATACTATCCCGCAAAAGGGTGGGGAGTGTAGCTTACAAACTAGATCTACCAATTGGGTCAAAGATTCATCACGTCTTCCATGTTTCTTTACTCAAGAAACACATAGGGGTTAAGTATGTACCTTCACAAAGTCTTCCAGATGTTGATAGCAACGGCCTCTTCGCGATCCAAATTTCATTGTGGACACGGATCGACGTCGATACTGAAAACGGAAAGGAGACGATCGAGTTCGTGGTCTATTGGGTTACCAAGATTGGAAAATCGATTCGTGGGAAGATACCGCCTTTGTTCTGCGAAATTTTCCTTCAATCTATCCTTGGGGACAAGGATCTTTCGTTGGAGGGAGTATTGTTACGAGACCAGAGGGAAACAAGAAGAATGGTGAGTTGGGAACGAAGGGAGAGATGGACTCGGGGTTTTCGGACACAGTGGGGAAGAGAGGTTTCTAGTACATATGTCTGAATGAGGAGGAAGAAGCTTCTAGAGGAAGGGTTTCAGAGTTGGGCTCACTGATGCAGGAGGAAGAATTAAATAATGTTGGAGTTGAGCCAAGCACTATTGGGCCTGGAAGATATGAAGAGAATGAAATGAATTCTGGAAATGGGTCGACATCTTACGGTAGAAAATTAATCCAAATATTGGGTTAATTTTTATCTACAACCCATTATCTTTGTTATTTCTCAATCCAGTATTTAATTTTCCTAAAATTACCACTTTGTGAGTGATCCCAAATGTTTGTTATTTGCTGGCCTGGGGCTGACGGATTCAGTATGGAAAAATATCATTTCAGTCTATTTTTCTCTCTCTTCTAACTAATCTCTCTCTCACTTGTTCTTCATATTATATCATTTTCAGTACATCTTCAAGTAAACCCAGAAAATCATATACAAAAATTTACTTTTATTCTCAGAAAATATACAAACTGTAACACGATCCTTCAACTGAATACTAAATTTTTTTTTAAAAATATGAAAAATAAAAAAGATTTGAAAGTTCAAAGAAGATCATTATCAATTTCTTCTTTCTTTGCAAGAACTTGAAATGTGATGAAAAATAAACGTGGAAGAAAGTAAAGCAGGTGATTATTTACACTAGGATCATTTCATGTACAATGCTTCAATTCACACTTTTAAGAAAAATAATTCGTTCCCCACATTCCTATAGTTCGCGGGAAATTCATTCATATTATATGATGGTGGATACACAATTACGATTTACCCACCAAAGTATATTAAAAGAATACAAATTGATCGAATTAAAAATTGTATAAACAAATAACGGACATCAAATTCAAATACCGAAAATAAGAATTATACTTATTTATTATACATTTTCAAGGAAATTGGTTTTTATCTGAAAAAAGAAAAGGAGAGAAATTGAGAGGAAATGAATATATTTACGTGCGACCAACAATATGCGCCACAGCTTGAATTTCAGTTGATCCATCTTCTATGGCCTGAAATTTTCAGGTATGTCTTTTTCAAATCTGACTCACCAAAACCCCAGTTGTTGCATACAATTTCAAACTCGAGTCAATCAAAACCAGAAATTTCAATCCAAATTACCAGATTTCATTCTCACAGAACAAAAAAAAGCAAACAAATTGCTTCTGAATAGAGAAGGCAGTCATGAGTACTGCTGCTGCTGCTGCTGCTCTCACATCAACCATTTTCGGCAACCAAAACCCACGCCGTCCGATATGGATGGAGATCTCCCACTCTCCGGCGGCCAACGGCGGCCGGAGGTCGTTCGTGACGAGGGCCGCCGCCTCGTCGACCGGAAAGGAAAAGAAGAGCCGGCCCAAGAGGAAGAACAAGCGGAAGGAGGTTACGCAAGAGGAGGAATCGCCGCCGGAGAATGTGGAAATGCAGGGGGTTTCTACTGCGAGTACACCTGATTCTGTTTCGGCGATCAAGAGCCGCCTCGACGAGGTGAATCCGGTGGGACTGGGGCGGAAATCGAGGCAGATTTTCGACGAAGTGTGGCGGAAATTCTCTGGATTAGGGCAGATTTCGAGGACCACGTGGAAGGACGACGATGAGGCGGCGCTTCTGTTGAGGGAGGGTGGGCCCATGTGCGAATTCGCCATTCCCGGCGCTCAGAACACCACCGTGCTGGTCGTTGGCGCCACCAGCCGCGTCGGCCGCCTTGTGGTGCGAAAGCTCATGCTCAGGGGTTACACAGTTAAGGTAATTTTGTTTCAACATTATAAATTGCTTACTGGTGAAATGCTATGATAGTGTTTGTTGAAATGCCTGTGAGAAGAATTGCCCGTTATTGCTTGTGATTTACACTGTACGTCTTCAAGAACTCCGATTATTCTAATCTTTTGAAGGATGATTACGTTTGATAAGCAGGCCTTAGTGAGGAAAGCTGATAAAGAAGTGGTTGATATGCTTCCGACTTCGGTGGAGATTGTGACCGGAGATGTTGGCGAGCCTTCGACTCTCAAAGCTGCAGTTGAAGGCTGCAACAAGATTATCTACTGTGCAACAGCTCGTTCCTCGATCACTGGGGATCTTAACAGAGTTGATAATCTCGGTGTTTATAATCTCACCAAAGCATTACAGGTTTGCTATTTGCGTAGCTATTGCTTGAGTTCTTTGGGGTCCAAATTCAGTAGCACATTTTATTATGCATGTTTTTTGTAGCATCCAATGGTATTTAAATTAGTCAGAGATAACCAGGTGAATTAAATGGATCAATAGTAACTGAAAATTTTCAGAATAGTGAATTACTAAATTTACATGAACTGTCTCTCATATTCAATGTTGGAGTTGATTTTGTTTGCTCAACCAAAAATTGTAGGACTACAACAATCAGCTTGCACAACTGCGAGCTGGAAAAAGCAGCAAAAGCAAGCTTTTGATTTCAAAATTCAAGACCGAAGATTCATTGAATGGATGGGAAGTCCGTGAAGGAACTTATTTCCAGGATGTTGTTGCTACTAAGTATGATGGAGGACTGGATGCTAAGTTTGAGTTCACTGAGGAGGGGAATGCAGTTTTCTCTGGTATAATCAGATGAAGAAGATTTCATACCAAGTCTGGAATTAAATATTATATCTCTATACCTCATTCTTTGTCTGTTGATAAGCATATAGGATATGTTTTCACTAGAGGAGGCTATGTTGAACTGTCGAAGAAACTTACACTTCCTCTGGGATGTACCCTTGACAGGTATAGAATGCCTACATAAGCGCTTTTCCATGATTACTTATGACTTAGTACTCAAACACTACATCACATTTGTAATGATCAGGTATGAGGGTCTCGTGTTTTCTGTTGGTGGGAATGGAAGATCGTACGTAGTAATCCTTGAAACCGGCCCCTCGGCAGATACATCACAGAGTAAAACATACTTTGCCAGGATTAGCACAAAAGTTGGCTTTTGCAGGGTGAGTTAAAATGTGGAATGTTAAAAAGATGGCATATACTAATATGCACCAGTTGCACCGTGCAATTCAAGTTATTTCCAGTGTGTTACTCTTTTGTTTTATTTTTTGTTTATGTGTTAGTTATTTCCACTTTTTCATTATATCTCCTACTTTGATCAGGTTAGGGTACCGTTTTCATCTTTTAGACCAGTGAATCCAGAAGATCCACCTCTTGATCCATTCCTTATACATACATTGACTATTCGCTTTGAGCCAAGACGGCAGGTTTGCTTTAAATTGTCCCATTCCCATTCCCCTCCTCTGTTTTCTTTTTCCCTGGTTAATATATATCATGTTTGGCTAAATTTCATGCGTAACTAGTAGGTTCTAATCACATTCCAAGTTGAACTTGATTTAATTAACCACCATTTTTTGTTGATTTCAGAGAGGCGTCGAAGGTCCTCTCGGTGGAAAACAAGACTTGAGAAGCTTCCAGTTGATTTTTGAATATATCAAAGCTTTGCCTGTAAGCTCAACTATTAAGATTTCTAAACACTACTAACTGATATTATTGTTCCTTATATATATGTATGAGACATCAAAATTGATTTCTAAAGACTATTATGCTCAAGAGTTGATAACTCATTTTTATTCCTTCATTGAACAGTTTTTTCATTACAAAAGATGTTAACAAATTTTGGCCTTTTGTTTTGATGTACTAGTGGATTTGATTATTGCAGACTGGGCAGGAAACGGATTTTATCTTAGTTTCGTGTACAGGATTAGGAATAGAGCCTACTAGAAGGGAGCAGGTTCTGAAGGCTAAGCAGGTTCATCTCCATGACGTCTCTCACTTTACATTGACCTTTATAACCCTCTTACTTATCGCATTATATGCAAATTTCATAGGCTGGCGAAGATTCGCTCAGAAGATCAGGCCTTGGATACACAATTATTCGTCCTGGTCCCCTAATGGTAAGTTGAAGATAATTTATTTATTTAGACAATTAAAGCTATTCTGTCTTTCTTTTGTTATCCTATAATCTTACATGCATCATGAAAAATTATTTTTTGCAGGAAGAACCTGGTGGTCAACGGGCCTTGATTTTTGACCAAGGAAACCGGATATCTCAGGTTTAAAACGTGCTATATTATCATGTTATACGCATCGTGAGTTGTAAATTATGGCTTAGCATCTATCTTCATATGTATATGTAGGGAATAAGCTGTGCAGATGTTGCTGATATATGCGTAAAAGCATTGCATGACGCAACAGCAAGAAACAAGAGCTTTGACGTGAGTATTAATTAATTAAGATTGTCCTTTTTTTTTTCAACTTTTTGGTCCTTTGACCGGCTAACGTGACATTTTTTCATTTTATTTTTATAAGTCTTTTTCGAATTTCATCCTAACTTTCAAAACTGATTACTAACCCGTTGTAGCTGGGTCAAATGCCTAAAAATATGAATTTGAAAGCTAACCGGACGAAATTCAATTCAGGAAAGTAGAGGTTCCTGAAAGCAGAAATGGACAAACTTACTCGACTAACCAAAAATATTTTTCCTTAATTTTACTTACTAAACGAGAGGACCAAGCGGTTCTGCTGACTTCTTCTTTCTCGTTTATGATCAGGTGTGTTACGAGTACACAGCAGAACCCGGGAAGGAGCTCTACGAGCTGGTAAGAACCAGGTTTTATACACTTGTCTAAATTTTGCATTTTCCAGATATTTTCCCTCTGAACTATGTATTATATTCTTCTTTTGTAGGTTGCTCATTTACCAGATAAAGCAAATAACTATCTAACGCCAGCTCTTTCGATTCTTGAGAAGAATACGTAACATATGGTGCATCGTTTGCGAAGTACATTTTTGTTCATTCTTTTCTTCTCTTGTTCAAAGGTATATGATTTAAAGTTAAAAATAGGCACATGATATCAAGAATTTAACAACTTGATAATGTGTCATGATTTCTAAAGCAATGTGTATAAATTTCTCGAGTTATATATGTATATATATTAATACACACGATCATGTGTTCTTGTATCATAAAGAACAAGAGATTATTGGCGATTGGAAGTGATTTTGTATGTTGTATTTTAAAATGCATCAGAATTTTCGGTTATAATTGTTAATTTCATCTTTTGTGAAACTTGTTCACCGCGAAATTGATTTCTTTTTTACAGGCATGAACATTCAGTTATCACGACTAATACTTTTTTATAATATAAGTTACACCCTTCAGTTATCACTACTAATACTCATTATTAATATAAATCACATCCTTCAGTGTTATAAGTAATATATTTTATCGTAAAAAGTTACACCCTTTAATTATCGCAATTAATACATTTTTAATAATATAAATCACACTTCTTAATCAATTTTACAAATTCTTATGTCAAACTTATTCACTTTATACTTTGTTTTGTTCCAAATAGTATGCTGGCCATAAATATCAGAATTACACGCTGTGCCTGTATGTATCCAATAAAATCATCACAATTAAAATATCAAACGGTATATTATGGGTAACATCCACATTCCAAGATTAATTATTAAGGTATAAAAAATAATTGTTCGGATTTGAGTTATATTTCATTCATATTTTTTCATACCTTAACTTAAACCATTTGTATACGGTATATACCATACAAATTCTTGCATAGATTCTGCGTACAATCTAACTACCTACCTTTGCAAAGTGCTTTAAATACAAGCTACCAACTTTTGCAAAATGATTTAAATTTTGAAGATTTATTTTCTACCTAACTTTGATCGAATCTACCGAAATCCTTTTCGGCTAGTCAAAATTGTTTGGACTGGTCAAATTGCTGGGTTTAAAAAGGAAATACATGAATTGTATAATCTGCTTAAAATGCTAAACTGGTCATTTTCAAAAAACATAAGTTTGGACTCTAAACTGAAAAATAAAAGCTAGAAAGCTAATCAATTTGGTATAAAACTGAAATATATTTAGTTAAGTCGAAAATTAGAATGCATGGAGCTTTGACAAAAGTTCAAATATTAAAATATTAGACATTTCCAAATAACATATATTTAGGGAAGAATTAGTGATTGATTGGCATCTACGACATGTTTGTTCATGTAAAACAAGAATAACAAGCCCCCATGGGAGAACATCCGGTGGATTTTGTGATTTTCTAGTCTTTGTTTTGTGTTGCTTCCCTATGTGGACACCTTTGTGGTGTCATGATGTGGGGGATGCCCGGAGAATTTTTTTTTCTCCCTATTTTTTGGGTTGTGCGACTCTGTGAACCTCGTTTGGCTTGTGAGTGGGGCTTCCTTGTTGCTTGTTAGGTAGTCCTTGTTCCTGCTGGACAAATTCTCATTAAAATATTATGAAAATGTCGCTATTTTCTTTTTTATTTATCTATTTAATCGTTTTCCCCAAAAAAACAAGAATTGGTAGAGAACAGAGTGGTAAGACATGTGATGATTATTTATCAAGAACGCTTCTTCGATTCATTAAAATATTATGAAAATGTCATCGATTTATAATTCATCCTGTTGATACACCGACAATAATTCATCCTGTTGAGGGACCGACAATACGGGTACGGGAGTTTCTTCTCTCCCTTAAGAAATAAGAACTCAAGCATAACAAATCATGAAATTCAACAAACTTAATCAACTAAACCAAGCTATTAATCAACAAGTCCAAATTTTGGTAAGAAGTGCCACCAGGCATAGCTGCCAAACGAGCCTTCTCTCTCCATTCCAATGCTTTCTCTCTCATCTCCTTCCCTTCCCCTCCTTCCATCATCAACCTCACCATTTTCTCCACCTTCCCTCTACTCACATCCCCTTCTATCTCCACCCCAATCCCCCATTTCGTACACGCGTACCGACAATTCGTCTGCTGCTCTGCGAAAAACGGCCAACAAACCATCGGAACCCCTTCTGATATAGTCTCGACAGTCGAGTTCCATCCACAGTGCGTCAGGAATCCCCCGATTGCACCGTGGGCCAGCACTTGCTCTTGTGGGCACCACCCCACCATCAACCCCCTCCCCGCCGTCTCCTCCGCGAACCCTTCGGGTAAAACCGACCCTTTACCGTTCATCAAATCGGGTCGAATGATCCATAAGAAGTTATGGTTGCTCTGAGCTAAGCCACATGCGAATTCCACCATTTGAGAAGGGGAAAGAGGAGTGATGCTCCCAAAATTGATGTACAAAACAGAGTTGTTCTCTTTTTTATCCAGCCATTTTAGACATTCCATGTCTTCTTTCCAGAGATTCGACCCGATTGAGTTGTCTTTCTTCTGGTATATCTCCTTTTCGATAAGCTGCAGAGGCCCGATCGTGTAAACGTTCTTGAATCGTGCACGAATGGCCTCGAGAACCTCTGTTTCAAGATCGTCGAATGTGTTTATGATGATGGCTTTCGCCCTCGACGCGTTCTCGTGTTGCACGATGTTGTAGTGAACCATTATCTCGTCCGGATCCGTCGTTCTGATGAACGTCGGAATGTCGCGTAGACGAATTCCTTTCATCCCCGGAATCCAATCGATCTCGGTATCCAAATACCCATTCGTAAAACAGCTTTCATCTGCACACCAAAACCAACCAATACTGTTCAGTGAAACCAACTAATACTTTTCAGTGAAACCAACTAATACTGTTCAGTAAAACCAACTAATACCTTTCAGTAAACCAACTAATACTTTTCACATTTCAAAGTAAAAACAGTACCTTTAAAAGGGACATATCCTCTAGCAACAAGCTCAGAGTAGTAGAGGTACCCCATGAATCCACAAGCGCTGGTAGTATAAAACATCACCTCCGGAATATCGAGCTTTTCAGCGGCGTCAAGGGTGAAACTCATGACGCCATCGGAAACAATACACGAAACATCGGGACAATCGGGCGAGCTATTGAGGTCGTTGATGAGATCCAAGAAGGGGGCCAAGCAATTCTTGGAGATGGACTGAGAAAGCAGGGGAATGTCCTGCGTGGCGTCGGCGTTGGAAGGCGGCGGGAGGCCGTCGGGGATGGTTCTGAACTGGAAATCGGGGAGGCCCTTGACGGAGTCGGGCCCACTGGCCCGCACGAGACGGTTGTGGTTGAACTCGGTGTTGACGAAAGTGATGAAGAAGCCGTTGTGATGGAGGAGTTTTGCGAGCTTGAGAACAGGGGCAATGTGGCCTTGTGCGGGGTATGGGATGACTAGTGCATGAGGCTTCATTCTAATTTCACCTACCTATTATCTCTATGCAATGAACGTCTGATTTATAAAACGTGGATTGTATTTACTATTTATATAAGGAGAAACAAAGTTGGCTGTGTGGGAAGGGAAAGGGATAGGTACCTACCTACCTCTATAAGGAGAAACAAAGTTGGCGCGTGTACGTTTGTGAAGAAACCTAGTGAGAAATGGGCTAATGAGTGGTAGTGTTTTTAGGCTAAGTATTGCATGCATCGAGTACTCGTAGTGTATTTTAGAATCATGCAATTTACTATATTGAAAGATATAATTTGTTTATATTGAATCGTGCATTGATAGTGCATTTTAATAGTTGCATGGTTCGATGTAAATAAGTTGTATATTTCAGTATAACAAGTTGCATGGATCTAAAATTCACGGTGCACCTGGATGCACATGAGACCAACTCAGTGTTGAGTGTGTATCCAGATGCACCGTGTACTCACAATGCGTTTTAGAATCACGCAACTTATTATTGAAAGATGCAATTTATTTACACCGAACTGTGCAACTATTAATATGCACTATGAGTGCACTGTATACTTTTTAATATAACAAGTTGCATGATTCCAAAATGCACTATGAATGCACGGTGCACCATTCAAAATCATATATATATATATATATATATTACAATTTTTTGTCATTATGTATGTATGTAATTAATTTTTTTTCCATCAAACGAAAAAATTTATTCCACAAACTCTCTAGGGTCTAGTCTAGGCATAAGGAATGCCCAAAGAGAAATAATGAAAGTTTAAGTTTGTATGTATGTATAATATTAGAATACATTTATTCATTGGAAGGTGATTTGAAGAGTAGTTTGAGGGTTTGCGAGTGGGTAGATGCAATATATGTTCAAACCCACCTAACACCAACAATCTTCTAGTCTATATATGTTAGATTTTATCCACTTCCTATATCTAATAAATACTCCCACCTTTTTGGTTTTTAAGATAAATTAAGAATATTTTTTTTTAAATATTAACCTTAATTAATATTCCATTCGTCTCAATATTACTTGAACACTTGCCTTATTTGGACGTCCCAACATTACTTGAACACTCTCAAAATGGAAGTAAATATAATATTAATACACTCACAATACCTTTATTTTATTCCACTCAAACCCACTAAAACTCACTTTACTTGGTTTGCGTGTCATTTCTAGTGTTCAAGTCATCTTGGGACGGAGGGAGTACGTATTATCTAAATATTTTTAATAATAAATATTATTGATTAAAAAATTAAACGCACAATAAATTCGTAGGAAATTTTAAATTTGAAATTACAATATTAAAGATAAATATGAGATAAAGGGGGATAAAATATCAAAATGAGTCTACTTCACAAATAATTTAAGATTAAAACGACATGTAAATAAAATGAAGGGACTATAAAATAAACTGAATTGAGGGCTTATTATTATAATGATATAAAATTAATATAAGATAAAAAGTATTTATAAATCAATTTCCACTAATTATGTAATACTCCCAGATAACAAATTAAGTTTAATAATACACCTTGCCGGTTACAATACACCATTAGATAATGAGACCCTTCCAAATAATCCACTCAATGCATGTTTTTTCAAAGTTGACTACAGCAATAATAGCACCAATTGTCACCAACTACGCCATAGATCTAATCATCTAGGCGACATTAATATTATTTAATTAAAATACGCATCATCAACTATCACAGTGATTTCTAATGGTGGGCCTTTTTTTTTTAATTATAATTATACTACTAACTTAATAGATATATCATATATGGGCGTACTATGTGGCATCTTCCTAATCAATTACACAAGTCTGCTAAAAATGCCCAAAGTGGAAACTCAAACTCAAAGTCATAATCTTACATATGTCTCTTATAGTTGAAAAGGGTTCTAACAGACTTTATCCGCCGTATTGAAAAAATTTTAATATTTTAATTAATATTATCTAATATATAATCAAATATAAGAAGGATAAAAAAAAATTAAATTTTTTTAAAAAGACATTTGAATTGATATCCTTCCCAAAACCCTGGTCGCTATAGTTTTTCATTCAAATTGCAAGAAATTAAATTAAACGAATGCATTAAGATTATAAGCAAACACAAACCTTACAAATTGGCGCATTTCAAACCTTGATCTTGATCTTCTTTTTTTCAAATTTTATTCCTTCGATCTCCTTTTTTTTTTTCAAGATAAATCCAACCTTCATATTTGATCCGGTTTATAAATAAATTGAAATTAAAACACGATATTTTACATTGATTTTAAAGGTAAATAGTCATCATGCATTCTTTGATTTCAAATATTAGTTCTCTACTATGTCCTAGTTTTATATTTTCAGAATCTCTCATTGATCAAAACTTTTAATTAGTTAATTTTAGATATATGGTTGAAGTGTTGTTCTTCTCTTTCCATTTTGGATTTTTTTTTTTTCGTTGAATGAATCTTCCTCAATTCCCTCCATTAATTGATTCAAATTCTTGGGTTAATTGATTCAACTACCCGCGATTTCATTCCTACCCCCCAATCCGTGGTTGAGTAATAAACTTGACTTGAAGCCACTCCACCCCCACCCCCTTTCATTCTTCATTTTTTCCATTTCGACAACACCATTCTCAACACTAATTTCACCTCAACAGGCCCATTTCTTCTTTCATTTATCCTTGGATCTTGAATTCCCATTAATGGTGTGAACTCGGGCCTAAAATCCGGTTGAAATTTTTGACCGCTATTTGCTCTTCCCCTCCATTTCGAGCAATTGGACCTCTCATTTAAAGCGGTTATTTACTAACTTCTGCTCTCAAAATTGATACAAAAAGGGGCACATTTTGGCACTCAAACTCATTTTTCTTTCCATAAACCCACCCGAAAAATTTGAATTTGAGTAGAGAATTTTTGGGCTCGATGCTTCGAGGTAATTTGGCAAACCCTTCTCGATTTACATTGTTTGTTCACGTTTTGTTTGTATCTTGTGAGTTTCATTTAGTTTAATCAAGTTCATCAAACGATTTGGTAATTGTTTTTGAGTTGGTAATGTTTTTGTTGTTCGTTTGCAAAATGTTGTAGTTGAAAACTTTTCTAATGTGTCATTAAATTTAGTTTTTAAGTTTGAAAATCTTGATTTTTCTAAGCCTAATGTAATTCATCCCTGGTTTGTTTTGTAACCAATGAAAAACACATAATTTTGTCTAGAATTCTCATTGACAAACTTCTCTTGTATCCTTTTTCACTTTTCTTTATAACATTGGTGTAAAATTTCATGGAAAAACACCAAAGATCTTTTGAGGCTTGTTTTTTTTTTTTTTTTCTTAGCGGAAAATGGAAATTAAATCTCTGGTTGATTTTAAAGGACCAATTTGTTTGATTCTTAAATTTTGTTTTTCATATTATCAATTATAGTTATTCAATCCGGTGCAATAGAAAATTTCAACAGGATTTACAATATTATTACCAGCCAGGTCCGAATCCGCTTTTCCATATCCGACTCGAATTCGAGAAAAAAATATTGTTTATTATCACGGTATATAAAAGCACTATCCGTCTTGAAATATGAATTTTTTTTTCACATTAAATCCTAGATATATGGGCGTACTATGTGGCATCTTCCTAATCAATTACACAAGTCTGCTAAAAATGCCCAAAGTGGAAACTCAAACTCAAAGTCATAATCTTACATATGTCTCTTATAGATGTGAAAAGGGTTCTAACAGACTTTACAAAAATATATTGAAAAAATATCAATCTTTAATTAATACATTGAACTAATAAGATAATCAAATATAAGAAGGATAAGTCTCAATAAATTGAAAGCAAAAAGTCGTGCGGTTGAATGTATTATATCAAAATCGTGGTCGCTATAGTTTTCATTCAAATTGCAAGAAATTAAATTAAACGAATGCATTAAGATTATAAGCAAACACAAACCTTACAAATTGGCGCATTTCAAACCTTGATCTTGATCTTCTTTTTTCAAATTTTATTCCTTCGATCTCCTATTTTTTTTTTTCAAGTACACACAACATATTTATCACCGTATGTATAAATGAAATTAAAACACGATACGTTACACAATTTAAAACCAAAAGTATCATGCATGCATGGCCAAAGTAACACTACCTAGTTCTTGCGAAGAATCTCATTGATCAAAACTTCCAAGTTATGATAAGAAGAGCCACCATGCTTAGAAGCAAAGTGAGCCTTCTCTTTCCATTCCAAAGCTTTTTTCCTCATCACCTTCCCTCTCTCTCCCTCCATCAACACTTTCACCAACTCCGCCACTTTCTCTCTCTCCACCTCCCCCTCGATTTCCAACCCTACCCATATAGGGGAAATGGGGTCCGTGACATCGTTGTGTTGTTTGTTTATGTCAACTTGGAAAAACGTACCAGTGTTGATTTTCATGTCATTATATTTTTTATAATAACAATTTTCGTTCTTAAAGACCAATTTTCTTTTAATGTATAGAACCCATTGGGAGTTTAATGTGACAAACACTTCTCCGAACAGCACCACCCCACCATAAAGGCCCGATCTTCAAAAATCTTTCAAGTACTTAATCGGGCAAAAAATATTTATATCAAAATATATAAATATTAGTAATTTTCCACAAGTAAATTTTGATAATATTTGCAAGGCCCCACGCTTCTATAAAACAATTGCTTAGGTGATCAAAAAATTTTATGCTTACAAATATTCAAGAACATGATTTTTAGAAATATAAAAAAACATTTATCGAAGCCATTCGATAATGACATCGTCTTTTTCCATAAACTAATACATATAATTTGACTTTATCTTTGACCTCTCTCTAAAAAAAAAATGTTATGATTTGATAAATTTCTAAAGTGTGGTGATATTTAAGCCTAATTGCATCGAGAACATCGTTCTCAAGTTCATCAAACGTGTTGATTATGACTGCTTTTGCCCTTGTAAACCTTTTTTTTTTGCTTTGTTGTAATTGACCATGATGTCATCGGGGTCAAAAATCAAATGAAAATAATAAGTTATATGTATAATATATGCTTCATCCCTGGCACCCAATCTAGCTCGGTTTCAAGGTGTCCATTTGTGATTTGACTTTCATCTGTACACAAAACAGAGAAAATAATTTAGAAAATAACTTCTTCTTTTTTAATCAGGCGGAATTGGTAACAATTATTATGGACCACATTGATTCTAATGTTGACTTTCTCTGCAATTAACTCATTCAAGAGGTGCAATAGAAAATTTCAGTATATATATATATATAATGATATAAAATTTATTATCAAATATTAAATTTTCTTTTACATACTTTCGGTTCAATTTTTTATATATGTTGGTTCTAAAATAAATGCATGTTTCGGGATTTTAGATCCATGTAAAATACACTATGTTTCAAGTAAAATTAGTGTCATGTTTAAGTTAAAACTAGTAATATTAAATAATATAAACGAATTAATCTTCACGTCTCTCTGCAAGTTCAGACCCGTAGACAAAACGGAATCATTTGAAATTACCTTTGAGCGGAAACAGCCCCCGGTTGACAAGCTCGCCGTACTGACAATACGTCATGAATCCACACGCACTGGTGGTGAAAAACACCACCTTTTTTAATGCCGAGCTGCTCCGCCGCATCAAGAGTGAAGCTCATCACACCGTCGGAAACTATGCAACTAACATCGGGACAATCCGGCGACTCATTCAAACTCCTAATGAGGTCCATAAATGGTGGCAGGCAATTATTGTTGAGAATGTTTAAATAAGTAATAATTAAGGTTAATTTTAGAAAAAAGTATGTTGCGATATCTATTAAAAAAAAGGAAGGTGTATAAATGGCTTTGAACTGTAACCGGGGAATAATTTAACGGAGTCGGGCCCACGGGCCCGCAAGGCGGTTGTGGTTGAACATTAATGTTGACGAAGGTGATGATGAAGAAACCCTGTCATTTATATATTGGCGAGCTTTAGAACAGGGGCGATGTGGCCTTGTGCGGGGTATGGGATTAGTACGGCGTGAGGCTTCATCGTATTTTGCTTTCTTTGATTAATTGTTATCTTATCGATTGTTTACTTTGGTGGTTATGATTATGAAGTGGGATTATATAGGGGGGAAATGGGGGTCGTGACATCGCTGTGTTGTTTGTTTATGTCAACTTGGAAGCACGTACGAGTGTTGATTTTCATGTCATTATATTTTTTATAATAACGTAATTTTCGTTCTTAAAGACCAATTTTCTTTTAATGTATAGAACATATTGGGAGTCGGGGCGGAGCCACGACTTGAAACTAGGGGGACAACGATCGAAAATAAAATTTAACACAAAAAATCTTATTGTGTTTAATAAGAAATTTTAAAAAATATTTATATCAAAATATATAAATATTAGTAATTTTCTTAGGTATTCATAATACACAAATATTTCTTCTATAAAACAATGCTTATACTTCATATCAATGAGAATTTTAGTATTTACAAATATTCAAGAACATGATTTTTAGAAATATAAAAAAAAATAAGAGAGAAGCCCATAATGACATCACTATTTTTATAAACTAATACATATAATAATTTATGTTATGATTTCTCTCTAAAAAAAAATGTTATGATTTCAGTTTCTAAAGTGTAATGATATCAGTTGATGATAAATGTAGTGATATTAGTTTGTAAGTATAGTGATATAAATTTTATATTATGAATAAGTTCCATTATAAGCCTACTCTAAACTTTGTTATAATTAGCCATAATATTTTATATGTATCTTAAAAAAATCAAACCAATAATGTATCTTATAAAAAAATAAATATAATGGATTATATGAAACATTTTTTATGCTTTCCCTTTCAGTTTATTCTCCGCAAGATATAAGCATATAAAAAATAAATGATTGTTGGGATTATGAATTGAGGTATATGAATGAAAATTAACACCCCAACTTTGATTGAAACGCGAATTGAATTGTGCATACTAATATCATTGAAAGTGAAACGTGAAATTAGATATGACTTAAAATGTGAAATGAAACATAAAAAATATATAAATATATATATATATATATAATGATAGTAAAGAAATATTAAATTTTCTTACATACTCGAGTTCAATTTTTATAGATGTTGGGTCTCAAATCTGTGTATGGATTTTAGATCCATGTAACTGTTATGTTTCAAGTAAAATTAGTGTCATGTTTAAGTTAAAACTAGTAATGTTAACATTTCACATTTTCAGTCATATGACTCATATCTAATTTCACGTTTCAATTATATTAGCATGAATAATTTAGTTCGTGCTTCAATCAAATCTAGTGCCTTTTCTATACGCATGTACTAGTTACATATGGATCGAAAGTTAGAAAACCCGCTCTTTATATAAAAAAGTATAGTAATCCATTTTTTATTAAATAATTTTTTAACCATTTTTGAAATATTTTTTAAAATAGATGTGGATTACGGTTTTTCCCTTTATCTCATATTTGCCCTTATTATGGTAATTTCAAATTTTCAATAAAAATGTTATGTGTATATTTTTTCAGCCAATAACAATTATTGTTAAGAATGTTTAAATAAGTAATAATTAAGGTTAATTTTAGAAAAAAGTATGTTCTAATGATATCTATTAAAAAATGGAAGGTGTATAAATTATTGCTTTGGTACTGTATTTGGCTCCATTAATAATTTAACATGTGAACCCCTCAAAAAAAAAATTAACATTTGACTCATCATTAATTGGAAGCTAGTGAAGATGAAACTAGTCATTTATATATTGACTTCTCTTATTCAGCTTAACTAAAAATTATTGTTGGTATCCCTCACTACTATACATTTGATTTGTCCATATGAGTGCTTCACAAGTATCTTTTTCAAAACAGTTAGTGGTCTATAGCTTGATGAAAATGTTTTTTGCCTAAAGAGCATATGATCTTAAACAAATGCTCAAGTCCATCGGGTAGACAGCGGTTTTCAACCATCATCCATTGTATCTTATTTGGAAAGCGGTTCCAAACCTCGATGAATGTCCCAAGTGTGGGCTTTAAATTCTAAGAAAAATAAATCTCCGCGAACCGTGATGTGATACTTTCCCCCAAATTAAATTCGGGAGAATGTATAGCGTCTCTGTGGATCTTAGAAATTTAACCGTAAAAGCATCATGATGATAGGATCAAAGATGGAATGCTAAAACACCTCTTATATTTCCCCCAAATGGAAGACATTCGATGTCGCATCCTCCTCCCTCTTCCCCAAACTCGTCTTGCCCTCAAGCGGAATGAATCCGTTCGTTATCAAAGTCCTTCAACCACGTCATCATCGGTGATTAGAGTTAATTCAAACCTAGTTTGTGCAAAGCCCTACTCTCAACCTTTTTCTATTTTGATATCGGATTAAAACTAAAATGATGTGCCATATTTTTTTTTTTTTTTTGATTGGGCTATTTAATTTGGGTCTGAGGATTCGCTTTTAATTTTTCTTTTCGAAAGGAGTGTTTCGTGGTTTGACCATGGGGATGAATAGAATTGAAGTGTAATATTTGGTTTAATTTGAGAATTGAGGTTGGACTAAATTGGTGATAAATGAAAAAAATAATTTCCTTCAAACCAAACCACACTAGCATAACTAACAAGGATTAATGAAACATTTTTATATGGGACTTAGGAGGTTTATTCTCCAACCCATAAGCATCCCAAACTAAATGATTGTTGGGATTATGAATTGAGGTTGGGACATTATGATTTATTATCCAGGTTACACTCATTGGATGTTTCAAGAATCTTATAAAACCTTGTGAAACATGTTCTTAAATAATAGCAAACAAGTAGAAGAATAAGGAATCAATTTTGTTTCAATTTTGATAGTGGGTAGATTAACGAGAAGTTTGATTAATTAACTTCATTTGTAATTAATTCAAAATCAAATTTGATCTTAATTCAAATTTGTTATGGTTATGCGCACATTATCCTAGCTGATAAGAAGTCCAAGGATGATTACAATGAAAGAATGGATATGATTGATATGGGAATAAGAGCGAAATTAAAACCTATGCCTAGAGAAAGGGGTCAACCGTTTACCTCCTCTCTTTACACACCTTGTCCAAGAATGAGAGAAAAGAGTTACTTCAAATTGCTAAAGGATGTGAAAGTACGAGAGGGTTATTCCTCCAACATATAGAGACTTGTATCGAGATGATGGCGTGAGACCGATGAATCTGAAATCGCATGACTATCATGTCATCATGGAGACTTTCTTGCCCATTGCAATCGTTATATCTTGCCCGAAAATGTGTGCATAACCATAACAAAAGTTATGTTGGTTCTTCAAGGCAATGAGTAGCAAGGTCATAGATCCTAGAAAATTGCTTGGTTTTTAGAGACAGATTGTGGGGACTCTCTCGTGAGCTTGAGGTGTATTTCCTCCATCATTTTTGATATAATGGTTCACCTAACAGTTCATTTGGTACACGAGACAAGGATGTGTGGTCCCGCTTTGGTATCACGATGGATGTATGGTGTAGAGAGATATATGAAAGTGCTCAAAGGATATGTGATGAATAAGTCCAGTAGGAGGGATGCATTGCGAAACGCTATTTAGTAGAAGAAGCGATTCGAAAGTAATGGGTCCGAATTTATTCCGAATGTCGATGCAATTGGACTTCCGGTTACCGGTACACCAATAGGATGGATGGTGAAGGCATTACCGGTGGTCAACCCGTAAGTGTTAGCATGAAGGAACTAACACGGATGCACTTGTGCGCGTTTCTTCACAACACGGTCGGACGTGCTTCCTTTTATTGACTGCACATGCGATCACTTGCGAGAGAAATCCCACCGTAGATAGATCATGGATTGAAGTTGAGCACAATCGCACGTTTGTTGACCGGTTCAATGGTTATGTAGCAAATATGTTGTCACGGAAAATGTAATCGATGAATGAAAGAGTTAAGTGGTTATCCGAATGTCCGATAGATATGTGTATTCATACAAGTGTTATCTTAGCAACGGATACACATTTTATACCGAGATCATGATGCCACAAGTACTATCTACGAATAGTGGAAGTGTCCATTCTTTGCAAATCTGCAGTGGATCAATCAAATACTACTTACTTTTGGGACAGATTGTCAACATTTGGAAACTTCGACTATATTGTTCACCGTCAACCAATCTTCGAGTGTAGTTGGGTGAGGATCCTAACGGGTCCAAGTTGAAAGTTCAGGTTAAATGCTGCGTTGATTTGAAGAATGTGGGATACGAGATGACCCTTACATAATGGCGATCCAAGCTCAACAAGTATTCTATGTCCCCACCCAGTTAATAAGAAATGGTCCATTGTGGTTCTCACAAACAAATTTAACAATAGTTTCCAGATTAGCGACCATGTCGATGAAGATGTTGACACAATTGATGATCCTTTTCAAAACTTCACTCATTTTGTACCATCTTTCGATGATCCTGCAAATCCACGCCCATACCAGAGAATAATTAGAGATGATGATGAATATGGCAATCCGGATCTTGTTAACATTTATGGTCATGAACGAGAAAGGTCAACCAAAAAACGAAAAGAAAAACAAGTGCTAAAAAGAAATGTACGACTTTATTGAATGTTGTTTCTTTTGATTTATTAAATAAAGTAAACTGGATCAACAGGTTCTAAGGCAACGAGATAATGAACATTGTGGACATTTTGTGTGTTGCTCTATTGAAGATATAATCCGCGCTTCTCTAACAAATATTCCTCTCAATGTAAGTCAATTTATTGATTTATTTAAATTATTATTGATTGAATAAAAATTCATACTATATTGATTGATTCGTTGTTTGCAGTTTGTCTATGAACGTGAGTTCAATTCTTACTCTAAGAAAAGACTGGAGAAATGGAAAAACGATTGGACGCGCGGGGTACCTTTACAATCGATTCTTATATTCATACGATATTGAGTGAACTTTGTTTGAAATTTTGGTAGCATGTAATTTCTTTTATATATTTGTGATGATATATATTTCATGTTTTTGGTGTATTGGACGTATATATGTTTATGATTGTATGTTTATTTATTTCATGATGTGTATGTTTATTAATTTATTTGATGTTTTGGTATATATATGTGGTATAAGTTTTGGTTTATGGTTTTATTATAGGATTTTTGGTTTATGGTTTATGGTATTGGACGTATATATAAGTTTTGGTTTATAGTTTTATTATAGAATTTTTAAAATATAAATTAATAATTAAAAAAAATATATATTGGACAGCGGTTCTATGTAAAATAATAAACGAATTTTAAAAAAAAATATTAACTTAGACAACGGTTGATAACCGTTGTCCAAGTGCTTTTCTTGGATAACGGTTTTTTTATCAAATTGTCCCGTTTTGATACGGTGATATTGGAGAAATGGTTATAACCGCTCTCCAATGTCATTTTTCACAGTTGTCCAAACCCAAATGTGTATTAGTGTCTTCAAAAGAAATATAAAAAATTGGTAAACAAATATAATTACTTATATTTTTTTTTCGAATTTTACTACACAAAAAAGTCATACTGTTTTAGGTTTACTATATATATATAGGTGGTCATGTTATTGTTTCATGAGAAGTAAATGCCGCAACGGAATTGAGGATATATGCCTTCAATTTCTTTATGATTATTATAGTATTGTGATTTGATTGCCGCAACGGAATTGAGAAGAATTCCACATATTCATACAACTTATGAGAGAATTCCGTCTCATCCACAAGCTCGGGCTTGTAGAGAGTGTCGGGAATAATCTATTTATTTAATTTTTCTCAAAACTTCCCACTTCGTCAATCATTGTCTCTGCTTTCTGCGGAGAGAAGGCACTCGTGGGCGGAGGAGCCGTAGAATCAATAATCTATTTATTTATTTTTTCTCAACAAGAGGCCCAACAGAAATCATTATATTTTAAATGGGTGAATCATTATCTTCCTTTTAATCGAACCCACAACCCGAATGGGTGGATCTTTCACGAGAATCGAACCCACAACCATCCATCCAAGCCTCGAAATCCATGAGAGAGAGGCCGAAAATAATCTATTTATTTAATTTTCCAAAAACTACTTCAAACTTAGATTTGATTATAAAATAGTTTCTGACTGAAAGCTTAGGTAAATCTCAGATCTGTTTCGTCAATGTTTTTTTTTTTTCTTTCGGACAGACTGTTTCGTTAATGTTAGAATACTGTTTTGTTCGTTTTTAATTTCCAATTCTTTGTTTTAAAATAGCATGATACTAAGGGAAAATGGTGAGTTGATAGGGTCTAAACAATGAATGGTCAATGGTGGCAGCTAATCTTGAATAACGTAAAATCATTTTCAAGATTTGGACACAATTTAATACTCCATCCATCATAATCTTTAGGGTAAAGTACCCATATTTTTTGTCCCAATTTTTATAATAAAATTACTTACACATTTTATTACTTTATTATATAAAATATTAATAAATAAATTTTTCTCCTTACTCATCACTTTATCACCAATCAAATACTAAATAAAAAATAGTGAATAGACCATTTTAATCAACCTATAGTGAATAGACCCTTTTAATCCCTATAAAGCCCTAACGTCGGATGAAATCTTTATGAGCAATCCCAATCCCACGAAGATTGTGACGGAGGGAGTAATATTAATACTATTACATATCTAAAGGGAAGAGAATCTATTAGGGTATGTTTGTTTCGCGACTATTCCGATCGGACTTTGAAATTTACAATCTCAAATTCCCCTTTGTTTTGAAACTTAAAGTAAGGATTTTGAAATCCTATTAATCTTACTCTATCTCATCACCTACTACTACTACTTTTTATTCTTTCTATACACTCACATCATCTACTTTTTTATTTTCCCAATGCACTCAAAATAATATAATAATATCACATCAATCAACTTTTCACCATCCTACCCTATAAAATCCCACAACAATTATACATCTTAACCATTCATCAAGATTTTAAAATCGAAAAACTTTAAAGTCCGAAATTTCTCACGCTCACTATAAACTCAATTAAACAAACATACCCTTAAACTTTAGTGGAATTAATGGTTACAAGTGAAACAAAAGAATGGTGTGTTTTGAAACTCTACAAAATAGTTTTTGAAATCATTTTTTTTTTTAAAAAACTGTGAGAAAGAACTTTGAAAATAAGTGATTCAAGAAGTTGTTTTTAGAGTTTCAAAACACACACGAAGTCTA
Source organism: Stenogyne calaminthoides (assembly GCA_037126765.1). Classification (NCBI taxonomy): domain Eukaryota; kingdom Viridiplantae; phylum Streptophyta; class Magnoliopsida; order Lamiales; family Lamiaceae; genus Stenogyne; species Stenogyne calaminthoides. The sequence continues at coordinate 35,707,118 of JBBCBC010000018.1, forward strand.
TGTCAACTCGGCGCATTCCCCAATCTCCAGACTGTATAGCCAAGTTGTTGATTTTTATTTATTTATGATATTTTACAGCTAGTTGTTCAGATATTAATATATTATTGGTTCCCCTGAATTAGCCAGCGACTTTTGATTTCGACAGTTTTTACAATATACAAATACCCCAATAATTGATCGTATAAAACGGTATAAATTAATATAAAATAATATTGATGAAATGTGCTCGGTGGAATAAATTTCTAGCTAGGCAATTTCTATCCCAGTTTTGCTGCTAGAACAAATTATTTATTTGAGGTTTTCTACTTAAGAGATGATTTATTATTTAATATATAAATAGAAAATTAGCAAAAATATCATATATTGATAGTTCATTTTTTTATTTTAATAATTTTTTTTATTTTTTTTTAATAACATATTTACCTTTATTAAAAATAGCCGTATATGGGTTGTGTTGAGCTCGCGCATGATAGCGCATGGATCGCGCAATCTATATACGACCTAATGGGAGGAATATACATTAATTTAATTTGAGTAAATATGTGATAAAAGATAGAAAATAATTTTTATTAAGAGATGATAAAAAAAATTATCAATATACGATAAAAAATAGTTTCTCCCATTTATAATGTAAATAATTTTCTCGAAATATTAATATATTATAATATATCTACATCTATGTAATTTTTAACTCAATAATTTATTAATTATTATACGTTGATTTAATCACTCTAATAATAAAATAATTGGAGAGAAGAAAATTGTCCACACCAAAATTTGTATCTAACTCGTTTCTAGTCAATCTCAACTAACAACATTGTGGTAGGTGCACGTTCTACAAATTCAACTGGAAAAGAGGTAGGAACTACTTTATGTCCCCTTAAAGAATTGTGACACTTTTCTTTTTTTTCGTGCGTCTTTTATTAACTCGAAACTACATTTTAAAATAATGAAAGAATCTCACAATCTCCACACTACAATCTCCACCCTCACTATCTCCACCTTTCATCCCCTTTGAAAAGTCAACAAAACACATAAAAAATCATTTTTTCTTAATATGTGTGCAAAAGTAAGTGTGAAGATTGGTGGGTACGGAGGGAGTAGCTAGGAAGAAAGTGCACATTGCTTAAATTAATAAGTCATTTTCTTTGATAAATTATTCCACGGCACTCGGGCCTCTTAAATTCAACCCACAATAGTAACTGGATATGGTTGGAATGGAACACAATTAGTCAATAATAGAACCGGAATAGATAATTTTGTCGTAACGAATTATGGTTCTGCACAAATTGCAAAGTCGATGCTACACGAATTAACCGTTGGGGAATTAAGTTTAACCCAAGTGAAAAATAGTTCGATCCATTCTAAATAATATTTTAGAGAATTTGATTAAGATTAAAATGTTAAGTGAATATTTTTTAGTTAAATTTTGTGTCAAATCCATCGTTTTATTTTTATATTTTTTAGTTTGTTGCGTAGCGGGTCATACAAGCTTCGCAATGATGCATAATAAGCGTGTAAAAGAATTCTCTAACCATGTGAACGATATATTGACTTAAAGTAGTGTGTTTGAGGATGGAAAAGACAGAAACACTTATTTTTTAAATTGTCATCTCACATCTTAATTATTTTTTGAGAAGTGCTTATAAGCTGAGAATATAATTTAAAAACAGCTCCTTAATATTAAACTTAATTAATGAGCGTTAATATAAGTTGTCTTCCCTCACATTGCATTAGCCACGAAAAATCGTTCACCTCATCATCATAACTTGCATCATTATTTTATAAAGAGTTTAAATAAGAGTTTTAGCTACGAAAAGTCAGGTGGACTGTCACTACTTGGTCTAGATATCCATTCAGAATTATCTTGTAAAATTAATATTATTTTTCTGATTTTAAGTTAAATAAAGTTTTATCCCTGTGTTTTGATAAAAGTTCCAACATTAACCTATCAAACTATACATATCAGCTAAGTTAATGGCCTCGAAAAAAGATTAATTAATATTTATCCTAATCAATGTGCCAAATATAGGTTTTTGTTTGGAAAAAAAAAATATATATATATATGGAAATTGTTATTATCATGATATGGTTTCCACTCGAAAAGGACCCAAAACTAGAAAGAACCGAATGCAAGAGTCTACGTATAGTTCTGAACTTTATTTTCAAAATTTTTATACCGAATAAAATAAAACTAACGACATTTAAGGGGGCAAATTGATGCAGATTGACGGAAGCATAAATGTATTATCAGTTGATTTTAAAAAAAAAAAAAAAAAATGTGATTAACATTTAATTTCTTTGATTCATTACGGATACCGAAATACCAACAATTAAAAACTACGAAGAAGGGATAAAATTCAATATGTTTTCAAATTCATTCAAAGCTGCCTATTACAATGCTTGAAATGTATTACTTATACTAGTCTCATAATTAATAAACACGACATACGAAATGAGTAATTTTAATAATTAATAAATAAAATGATCTAAAAACTAGATAGACTAATGAATAGGCATTCAAACTTCTCAGTATATTAAAACATCCTCATCTTCATCACAAATTCGAGCATCACGATACGTCGATACCCGCTTTGTGCGCACGACGAATATCTAAGTTACAATTTTACCTATTGAATTGTTTCCCTTCCCAATGAATATGAATATATCCTCTTTTGAATAAGGGAGACCGGTGGTAAAACAACTTTTTATTGCCACTAGATTTCTTATGCACTAATTGTATCGTATGTATAATTCAAATGCATTTAAAATATGAAATTTATTTTTAATAAAATATTTTATGTATTTAATTGAGAAATAGTTTGTATATTTTTTAAAAAAACATTTAAATTGAACGGTGAAACTATCGCGTATAAAACTCTGAGTTTACTTTAATGGGAAAAGATACAGGATGTGTATTATGTTTCTTTAATCAACAAACTCACTCCCTTCTATCCTTAATAAGTGTTGTTTTAAGTTTTCAGATTGAAATTAAGTAGAACAATAAAATGATATACATAACTTTATTAGAGTAATATTTTACACAACTCAACTCCTTTAATTAAAATATATTTAAAATTGGGTAAGATTGGTGGGATAATTTGAGTAAGGGTATGTAAGGTGTGTTTTTGAAACACTTAAAACAACTTTCAAAAGCACTTATTTTCAAAAGTTGTGAGAGAGGGCTTTGAAAATAAGTGTTTTTGAAAATTATTTTAAGTGTTTCAAAACATACTCGTATAAGAGGAAAAAAATAGGGGAAAATTATGTAAAACAACAGTCAATTAGAAACAACCGCTCTACTCTAAAACAACACTCATTAAGAATAGAAAGGAGCATATTATATTAAGAGTATAACTCTTGTGAAACATTGCACAATAGTGATATGTGCAATACACCACAATTAAGGCAAAATAAACAAACATTCATGTCAATTCGAACACGGCGGGTTGGGTCGGGTTGGTAGGCGGGACCAGACCCGTGGAGTGAGTGTGGGTGTGTATGACATATATATATTTATAGAATGAATATCTTTATCAAATATGTGTTGTAGCCTAGTGGCTTATGTCTATTGTTAATGTATTTGGTTCCAAGTTCAATTCTTATTGATCACATAATTATTAAAATATTTTCTTTTGTGTGCTACTACATCTATGTGTAAGTAAGTGCCGTCAAAATGGGTTGGCCCCGTTGGGCCAGCCCGCCCCGCCGTGCTAAAAAGGTGGGTTGGGTAAAGAAAATTTTAACCCGTTTGGAGGCGGGACTATATGGGTCAGCTCGTTTGGGCCACGGGTTTTGGTGGGTTGGGGGCGGGCCCGCCTCCTAAAATTTTTTTTTTTTTTATTATATATTTGAGCACTTATAATGTTGTTTTTTGGGATATTTTGTAAATTTATGTTTATAGATGATAAATTTAAGAGTGGGTCTCATGTGCACCCAAGTACACCGTGCACTCATAGTGCATTTTAAAAGCGTGCAACTATACAAAATAGAAACATGCAACTATTCTAAACAGAAGCACGGAACTATGTTCTCATATTAACAGTTGCACTTTTCTGTGCAAATAAGTCACACTTTCCAGCATAACAAGTTGCATGCTTCTAAAATGCACTATGAGTGCACGGTGCACCCGGGTGTATACAAGATCAAGCCTAAATTTAATATGTGAAGATTATGTTTATAAAATATTTTGGTTGATTGGTGGTAAATTTTAATTTATACGAAGTTATATTTATAAATAATGAACTATTAATTTTATTTATGAGAAATATTTTGTTTTAATTTTTTTGTAGTGATAATAATCAACATAAATTATTTGATTTCATTTGATTTTGATGAATTTAATGTGTTTACAGTTTTTAAATTAATATTGATTTTTTTTGCATTTTTGGTCCCACCAACCACGCAATAATTTTCAATTTAGTCTCACCTCTGCCAAATTAGTCCTATAAGATTATTTTTGTCAATTTAAGTCGCACTGTTTAACTAAACTTGCATTTTTAGTCCCAAAAATAGACAACCTCTAACGGACCCTCGTTAAGCGCAAAATGGAGACTGTTTAACCGATAATTAATATGTATTAAACCTTAATACGTCTTAACGATTCACTTATTGAGTTTTTTGCACTTTTGGTCCCACGAACCATGCATGTTTTCAATTTAGTCCCACCTCTGCCAAATTAGTCCTGTAAGATTATTTTTGTCAATTTTAGTTCCATTGTTTAACTAAACTTGCATTTTTAGTCCAAAAAATAGACGGCCTCTAACGGACCCTCGTTAAACGCAAAACGGAGACTGTTTAACCTATAATTATTATGTATTAAACCTTAATATGTCTTAACGAAAAGTATTACTTGTTTAGATGAAAATTATTATTTGATTAAAGAAAAATATTACTTGTTTAGATAGAAAAGTATTACTTATTTAAATAGAAAAGTATTACTTGTTTAGTTAGAAAAGTATTACTTATTTAGATAGAAAAGTATAATTTGTTTAAAGAAAAGTATTACTTATTTAGATAGAAAAATATTACTTGTTTTAAAGGAAAAATATTTTCTCGTTTTAAAAGAAAGGTAGTACTTTTTAAAAAAAAAAAAACAAGTAAAAAATATAATTTAATTTAAACTTCAATTTATATAAAAAATTATTATATAAAAATGGGATTGAATTAATAAATAAGATAATTGAAATAAAGAATTTTAAAAAAAATGATTTTTAGGACATATAAAATTAATTTCACTAAGTAAACGCAAGAAAGCAAGTGCCCGAGCGGAATTCATCCCCCCTCAGGCGGCCAAGGTCCTGTGCTCGGTGCCCCATGGGAGCGAATAATTGCCTCAATTAATTGGGAGGTTTGGTGGCTTATATATGAGATGCTTGGTGGTTGTACTTGAGATGGTTTGTGGCTCGGGTGGTTCGGTGCCCACTCGGGTGCCCCCCGGGCCCGGGTTCGAACCACCGTGAGCCATTTTTTTTTTCGAAAATTCACGATTTAGCGACGGTTATAACGACAAAAACTAATGGTCGCTAATAACAACGGAAGTTAATCGTCGCTAAATCATCGATTTATCGACGGTTTAGTGACGGTTATTCTGATCCGGGTCCGGACTCAGATGCCCATCGCCAAAATCGTCGATATGTTGCGACGATAATAAGCCTTCGCTAATTAGCGACGGAGTTGAAATAACCGTCGCTAAATGTTAGCGACCCTCGTTTTCCCGACGTTCAGAAAATCATTGCCAAAATCGTTGCTACTCTGTGTAGCGACGATTTTTACCGTCGTTAAACCTCGTCTTTTTTGTAGTGTGTGAAAAACTAGGTTTTGAGAAAAAATTGTGGGAAAAACTTGATTTTCCTACCAATTTTTGTCAAATTTGAAAACAATGGAAGTAAAAGTGAAAGTAAATTAGCGCCAAAAAACGTGATTGGCTGAAAAATGGAGCCAAAAAAAATGGAAGGAAGAAACTTGGGTTTAGGGAACCTATGGGACCATATGTGCAATTGAGCCCATGCAAGTTAATTGGTTAATTTTGTGTTAATTATATTTCATAACGTATGAAACTAAAACTGCAAATGGTTGAAAGGTGGTTAAGCCTTAATTGAGTATTAATTATGTTCCATAATTTATGGGACCACATTTGCAAGTTGATTTAACGGAATTCGTAACGGCGGGACCACATTTGCAAATTAAAATTCTTATGGGACTAAATTGAAAACATTGCGTGGTTAGTGGGACCAAAAGTGCAAAAAACTCATTATATATTTATAATATTTTAAAATATAAAATAATATTAAAAATATAATAGTGGGCTGGCCCACTTGAACATGCAACCTGCCAATTAGTGGGTTGGGTTGAAATTTTGCAGCCCGCCCCACCAAAAGGCGGGCTTTTGCGGGTTTTGACCCGTCCCGCCAACCCGTCTTGACTGCTCTAGTGTAAGTGATATTATATTTTTACATTGAAATAACTTTATATCTTACGTAACACTTATTAAAACATAACATAACATATTGTTGTTCACTAGTTTAGTGTCCGCGTGTTACACAATTTTTTAATTAAAAAATACAACATTCGTAATTAAAAAACTTTCAGGCCGCCTCGCCTTTTGCGGGTTTTGGCCCGTCCAGCCGGCCCGTCTTGACAACTCTAATTAGTTACTTGTATGACTGGCAGCCCGGTACGTTCTTAATTCCCGGCAAATTTTTTTATTTTTGGGTTTCGGATAAAAATCGGACAATTTCTTGAAAAGATTTTGAACAAAAAACCTTTGAACTTTTTTTCTCCCCCTTTTCTAGGGAAAATACAGGGAAATTAAAGAGCTAGATAAAAGCAGCCAGCACAATATGATTATAACATAAAGGCCGAAATGGATTCCCAAGAGTTTTCTAAAGGGTCCGGTTATGTACACCCCCAACATTTTTGTTATGAATCATTAAGGGTACTTTTGACGTTTCATAAATACATTAAAATTATATAAAAATTAGGGGGGTGAATCTCCTAAAGTTGGGGTGTAAATAACCGGACCCTTTTCTAAAGTAGCACTAATATTTGAACAAGGGGATTTTTCTCTCTACAGGCCCAAAACAGTCCCAGACTCCCAGGCATGGTGCTTCCTTCAGCAGACCTTTAACTCATTTCAGGTATTCTTTTAGACTCCAGTGTTAAACTCGCGTAATACACGAGGTTGAAGAAAAAATTATATGATTAAAAAAAATTATATGTTTTTTTTAATCCTTATAAAAATGGAAATGAAAAATATACATTGAAAGTGTTCATAAAATAATGGTATTGATGTTATTTTAATTAGTTTTCTCCATTTATAAAGAAATAAATGCACATAATGTAAAGCTAACAAAACTCTCAATTCAATAAAAATCCAAGTACAAATTCATCAATAGGGGTCAAATCCCCGTAACTTATTAATATTACAAAAGTACTAAATAAAATAGTGAAACACCTCTTTTAGCTTCTCAAATATTTGTTTCGTCTTACAACAATGTTTGAAACATTTTGCACAACATGCAAATACAATTATACATTTACACGTTTAGATATCAAGAAATGAGTCCATATTCTAATGCATCTAATCCAACATTAAGATATTTCTGGATTAAAATTGAACATTGTTTTTAGATATTATTTAAGGAAAACATAATGTTTTTATTATTTTTTAATGATTTTTTAAAAAATATAAGTATGAGACAAATTTAATGAAATAATTTTTTCTATCTCCCTCTTACATTTTTTTTTTCATAAACAACTAAAATTAACATATTTTGCGAAGAAAGTTCAAAAAAAATGTTGTAGGCATTAGACAATGGTTGTTTTGTCCATAGATATTTTTTTCCCATATACATAATTATGCTACTTCATATATCTATATATCAAGAAAAAAAAAACTAAATCTTTTAATATATAAATTAATTATATATATATATATATAAGTCATGAGTTCAAGAAGTTAGGGATACGTTATTATAAGGTCGAGATTGTCAAATTACAAAAAGAATTCACAATTCCAAATTTTAATTTCCAAAATTTTAATTAATCATTTATTGTGTTATTTTTTTTATATTAAGAACATAACAAACGAAAGAATTTTTTTCAATTGATAGGACAATTTTTTTTGAGACATTGAGGGAAGAGTCTTTAGTTGAGAATTTAATGGATATCCCATTATAATATTTGACTTGGATTTTTAAAAAACTTAAAATTAAAAAAATTAAATATTTCATATAACTAAATATTATAAAAATATAAATTTTTAGTACGTACTTAACAATAACCGACGATAAATTTTTATAGGTGGTATTTAAAGATTTCGATAATAAGAAAATTTGAATACGGGTCAAATTCTCCACAACTTAGATGTAATTCAAAATTTGACAAATAAATTTTTTAATAAGTAATAATCAAACACTTAAAAAAGATGACTATTTTAAACCTGCAAAAGTAATGAATCAATATCAAATAAAAATGTTTAAAATATAAATTTAAGCTTATCAAAGATAATGAATCAGTAACAAAAGATAATGAGCAAACATCAATAAAGTCAGTAACAAAAGATGATGAGCAAACATATACATTAAAATATATATATATATATATATATATATATATATATACCAAAAGTATATTAAAAAAATATGAGTGATAGATTCACATATGAAGAAAAAACTTTTGCCATTATTTTTATTTGGTAATGATAAATAAATTAAGAAAAATCTGTAAATAAAAAAATATAATAATATCATAGACACAAAATCAAATTAAAACAACTAAAAAAAATAAAGACTAAACAATTTTCGTAGCTAATTTGTCATATGCAAGCGCCAAACTACATTTTAAGGGGGTGCCAATCCAAATAGATTGTGGAAGAAGAAAGGAGAAAGGAAACAATTAATTAAACTTAAAAAATAAATCAAACCAACAACTTTGAACATCATAAATGAGTAAATTAAACTAAGCCTATTAATTTAATAGAGTAGATTATGAAATTCCTATTTGCAACATCATACGCCATTGTGTAGATATAAATATGTAGGACTTCTGTCAAATAAAAGATCTGTTAATTGTAATTTTTGAAGCACCGATGCTCATAAAAACTAAATTCTTGGAGGAGAAATACAGGCAATTGCAACATAGATTCACATATATGCCTTTTATTATTAAGAAAAATGGTTACAATAAGGGGATTACAATGAATATATGTCATATCGACATGTTTAAATCCTCATCTTGAATACTACAATATGGCATACTCTTTCACCTTATTCGGGCACTACAGAAGTATCTGCATGAACGTAGATTGATTTCAGGAAAATGAGAATGATAAATAAAAAATTTGATAACAATGAGAAAGATAAACTGATTCGGAGATCAAAACTTGATAGCAAAATAATTGGCCACAAAATAAAATAAAATAAATTGAATAGAGAGAAACAAAAAATCTAGAGAAAATGAGGAGCATATTGAATAAAAGAAAATAAAACCTTCGTTAAAATGGAGAAAGAAGATTGGTGTCGGAATCCAGTAATATGCAACTGTATATATAACCAAACGGTAAGCAAGTTTGGGAAAATAGTTGGAAGTCAAAATATGTAGAACACGCATGGTGGAAAGGAGTACTGAAAAAGAAAATGAAAAATTAATGAATGAGAAAATTAAATAATCGTCTTTCAGAAACCACTAAAATTTTGGGGTGGTTGAAATAATGAAAAGTGATGGAATTTAGGGTGGTGGTTAAGATAACAATAAATGCAGAACAAATAATTAAAAAATACAAAATAAAAGGAGAAAATTAGAATTTTAAAAAACGTGAGTTAGATAATGCCACGTAGGAGTGATAAAAACTCTGAATTAGATACAAGAGAAAATTGGATGGAACAATTTGGACCTATGGATTTGTAAATACATTTTTAAAATAATGATGATGTTTGCATGCAAAATGAAATCTATAAATTTATAATTCCTTCATTTTAAATTTGTTGGTTTCAAATTCATATATTTTGAAATCTTAAATCTTACATATAAATGAGAGGATTCTCAAATCCCTTCACAATTATTATCATTTGATAAATTCACACTCACTCAACTCTCTCTTTTCTTGTGTGCCTTGCAAATATATTATTTTCATTTTAACATATTCCTTTTCCTTTAACTTTTTTTAAAAAAATATTTAGTTTTTAAAAAATTAAAACAATTATATTTTTTCCAAAATCTTTTTTGTTTTTGAAAAATAATTTTTTTTTCGATTTTTTTCCTATAAAATTTAAAAAAAAAATCGAAAAAATAAATGAAAATAAAAATTATATTTTTTAATTTTTTTTAAATAATAAAAAAAAATCTACTTTTAAAAAATGAAAATATATTTTTTATATTTTTTAGTCTTTCATAAATTCACTATGAATATGAACAACTGATTTGAAATCCATAAATTTATAAATCAATTCATTTTAAATCTCTCTTCAAATCAAATCCCTCAATCCAAATGGGCCTTTGGAAATAAATGATCATTATGATCTAAAATGATTTAATGGGTTAAAATTCACTTTGATCGTATTCATAATTTTCCTAATGAAAACATTCTTTTTAACATCTAATTTTGTTGTCCGTATTATATATATAATACTCCAGCGTAATATTCCACCAAATCAATTCGAATGGTTAAAATCAGATTTTCCATAACAGAATTGTTTTCCCCCCATTTTAGTGAAAGAACAAGAGCACCGGAGGTGCAATTTTGATTAAATTGAATCGAGCTAAAGGGCACATATCAAATAGTGCAATTGATGCGTTTGTTTCATTTTTTGTATTCCATTTAGTATTTTATCTACAGAATTTTTAATACATTAACCCAAAATTTAATGGTGCACTAAAATTCAAGTCATTAAACATAGGATGGAACACTAAAATTTCCGCCACCTTCTCCCTCCTCACCTCCCCCTCCATCTCCGCCCCCACCCCCACCCCACAATTCACACACGCGTATCGGCAATTCGTCTGTTGCTCCGCGAAAAACGGCCAACAAATCATCGGCACTCCTTCCGCCAGACTCTCAATCGTCGAGTTCCATCCACAGTGCGTCAGGAATCCTCCCACCGCTGGGTGCGCCAGCACCCTCTCTTGAGAGCACCACCCCACCATCAGACCTATCAGGAAAATAATATAAACGAATTAATTTTACAACTCTTTATAAATTCAAACTTTTAGATGAGACGTAATTGTTTGGACAAATTCTTTTTTGCCCTTCATAAAAAAATTCATTTTTATTCTTTTACGACATATTTATCCTTACTAAATTAATGTCTGTCTCATTTTTACCACTAAGTTAATGCTAATGCCCGCTACCTATGCGCCACTTATTTTAGTAAGGGCAAATGTGTTATTAAAGGGCAAAAAAAGTTTTTATTTATCAAGAAAGAGCAAAAATAAGTTTGAACTATCAATATCAATATAGTGCATTTTCGTCAATTTTCTATATATCCATCGGTTAATTGGCTTTCATCTTCAAGGAGCAAAGCACATGAAATTAATTAGAAACAATAAACACTATTACTAGAACCCTGTATAAGTGTGAGTTAAAATAATTAACGTACAACCCGACGCACATTAGAATAAATTGGTCTGTGCTTAGATTAAATCCTAACATTAATGATGGGCGTAATAATAACTCTTTCTATGATCTATGAAGTTCTGACTACCATGGATGAATTTTGAACTTTACAATCATATACTTTAGGTGGCATTTGTTTTCAGCCGAGAGGTCCAGATGGGGGATGGGCCTCCTCCCCCCGTCCCATCCTCTTTTCGGATTTTCACATCTCATCCTCCATGCAAATACATATTCATCCTTATTATACATTTATACCCTAAAACTATCACATCACTACTTTTTTTACATCAACTCATTATCTCTCATACTTTTCTTACAACAATTCATTATCTCTTTTACTTTTATTATACTTTTCTTTCATATAATCATTATCATACTAACTAACAATAATAAAATAATACATCATCATAATTAAAAAGTATTGATTTGACATAAAATTTCATTAATCCCTACTACATTCAACCCAAAACAAACAAGGAATTACTATTCACGATTTCCCCCATCTACCTTTTTCCTCCATCCTGATTTACCTCATCCACCTCAAGCTCAAAACAAACATACCTTATTTACCCCAACATTTTTTTTTTGTCTAATAAATAGTCTACTATTATACTCTATCTCCTCACTTTCACATAATTTTCAACACATCACATTCATTCAATTATTATAATAATAATATAATTAATAATACAAATCAATCAAATTTTTCTCCATTCTGCACAATCATAATCTATAAAATCTCCAAACAAATAATATATATAATCAATTTTTTTTATTATGACTTTGAAATCAAAGAACTTTGAAGTCCAACATTTCTCACGTACATTGTAACCCGAAACAAACATACCCTGAGTGAGTTAAAATAGATTGGTCTGTGCTTTGAATTAAAGCATTGTAATATAAGTGGAAATGACATAAATCATAAAATTTAAAAAGGTTGCAGGTGCAATTTGTGTTAAATCAGTGTGCTGATTTAGACTTGTATAAAATAATTAATTGAGATGTTTTTTTAGATTAAACTTAATTAAAAATTCCTAAACCTAAATTAATTATAATTAATCAGGATTAATTCAACATACACTATCTCTTGACTAATTGACTTAATCTCAACTATACAACTCACATCCGGACAATCCGGCGAGTCATTCAAACTCGCCAACCCGTTCTTTCTTAGTGAATCACAGAGCTCCGCTATATCTTGCGTGGCGTCCGGAGGAAGGCCGTCGGGGAGAGATAATGATGGATGAATATATAACTAATGTTCCTCCTCCCAAGTTTGATTCCAAATATACTGTCTCCGCGTCTCGTACGAAGTTTAATCTGAGAGTTATTTATTGGTATTCAAATGGGATAGAATAACTTTTGGATAATTAGTGTTTCTATTATGACAAAATGGAAATGAGATCACTTATTTTGTAATTGGTATTTCACTTTATATTTCATAATATAAATGGATAATAGGTAAAAATATAAAAAATATTCAATGAACCACTATATTCTAAGTTCATGTGTTAGAAATTCAGCATGGTAAAACACCAATGAAATACGAAAAGTGGAACAAGGGAATCGAACCAGGTAAAATGTGTTTTTATGGGTAGTGTACAAGAAAAATAATGACAAGTGTTGTAATATTGAAATGTTTTAATGATGTAGTTTAAAGCTATGTTTTAAAAATCCGATCCGACCGGCCGGTCGAACCGGTCGGACCGGTGAACCGCCCTGAACCGGTCCAATAGAGGTATAAAAACCGCTATTGGACTGCTACCCCGAAAACCGGAAAAACCGGTTGAAAATTGGTCAAAACCGGAAACCGGTCAACCGGTAAACCGGCGGTTTTGACCGGTTTTCATTTAATTTTTTTTTTATTACTGAAAAAACGAAATCGATTTAACCCAAAAACGATTCTTTCTTTCAGAAACTGAGAATTGAGAATCAGAAAAGCCCTAAGCTCGCGGCTAAGCACAGAGGTAAACCAAATTCAACCCAAACGAAATCGATTGCTTTCGCTGCCGACCGTCGCTCTTCGTCGCCGCTTGATCGCTTCGTCGCCGGTTTTTTCTGGCAAGCATACCGCGCCGCCCGCTGACCGTCGCTCGCCACCGTCACCTAACGTCCGCCGTCCGCCCGCCGCCCTCCTCCTCTCTCCTCCCTCGCCCTCGCCCGTTAAATTTATGTGTGTGTGTATATATATCCGTGTGTATATATGTATATATATACAGAGAGAGTATAGAGAGAGAGAGCAAAATTTTTTGTGTGTATATGTGTCCGTTTGTGTATATGTGTCCTTTTGTGCATATGTATATATAGAGAGAGAGTAAATTTATGTTTGTATATGTGTATATATCCATGTGTAAATTTATATATATATAGAGAGAGTTTATGTGTGTATAATATATATATATATATATATTATAGAGTATATGTGTAGTTGTCTATTTGTCTTGGTTTGTGTGTGGGTCTTGATCCATGTGTCTATATCTATAGGCTATAGCTAGAGAGAGAGAGAAGTAATGTTAACTTATTAAACTAATATGGGTGGTCTGCACAAAGAAGACAAAAGTGTTGGGTACGGTCATTACTCTGTAGTGGATAATTATTAATTCCTTTATATTCACTTATCATACTCTATATTTTGATTTTTTAAAAAAAATATTGCATATTATATATATATATATATATATTTATTATGACGTCATACCGGCTCAATCCGGTCCGACCCCGGTCCAACCTTTTTTTGGGGTCGTCCGGTTCAACTTCCGGTTCCGGTTTTTAAAACATAGGTTTAAAGTCATCAAAATAATGTTTTATTGTCATTTTAAAAAATGTTGAATTTAATTCGGGACGGATCTTATTGACAAATGTTGAATCAAACATGCGATAGAGACTATATTTTAAAAACGGAAGCGAATGTTGGCCCAGAATGTTTTAGAGCTTTTGGTCGGATCGAGTCCAAGCGGTTTTGACTATTATTAAAGCAATTGAGCTTGTATGATTAGGGGTGGAAAATATATTGAAAATACCGGTATACCGGGCTTACCGTACCGAAATATACCGAGTTTACCAGAATTTTCGGTACGGTATGGTTACCGTATCGAACATTTCGGTACGGTAATATATAAAATTTCAAAAGTCTTGGTATACTTGTATACCGAAAATATACCGGTATACCGAAAATATATCGGTATACCGAAATATTTTTTGGTATACCGGTATTCCGGTACATTGGATATATATCATACCATACTTAGGAAGATATATAATATATTTTATTTTTTTAATTTCTGCCTTTTGAATCTAATGATGTTAATCGATTGCTGAGTTGTATTGTTGAATTTTGGAATATACTGCTTCGGTTTATTTGGTCCAACAGGGAGATACGCTATTAATATGTGTGTTATTATTTATAATATTAAGGGAGATATATGTTGTTAAGAGATTCTTATTCATAAAATATAGGCCTTTTTTAATAAATAATCCAGGTATGAACGGTTAATTCAGTATGAAACGGTATACCGTTAGTTCGGTATATACCGAAAATTTCAGTACGGTACGATACGGTATGTGATTTTAGCATACCAAAATTTTGGTATACCGAACTTCGATATACCAAAATTTTCGGTACGGTACGGTATGAGTTTTCACATACCGTAAATTTCGGTACGGTATACGGTATGACCGATACGGTATACCAGCCCTATGTATGACATCATAATGATATAATATATAATTAAATATATAAATTATAGATCGTCTATAATAGTCCTTCAATTTTTTTCTCCAAAATAATCCCCTCAAAATTGCAAAATGTAGACCATTGAATAAGTATTAAACATTTGCAAAATAACCTTCAATTTTTATTTTATTTTCAAATGATTTAACCGCTTCAATCGGCCAGTGCTTTGTGCCACTTTTTTCATTTTAAAATGTTTTGTGGTTGGTTTGAAAGTTAAACGGTTTAATTTTTTGAATTTGTTTATTGTGCTTGCCGAATAGCGATCAAACTGGCCGGTCCAACCCGCTTTTTAAAACATAGAAGGGAGGGAGTATATTAAACTAGGGAAGTGGATAAGGGGTATTGAATTGTGTATTTACGGTCATGGATAGCTACTTAATTTCTTATTGAATCAAATTAGACAATTAATAGAAATTAAAGATGTGTACTACTAGGCCGGCAAGTAATTTTGATGGCATCGGTAATAATTTTTTATTGGAGTTTTGGTTTGACTGCGTGTCACTACATATAAATGATTAAATATATTTTTATAGAGAGACAAATACACAAGACAATTATTAATTTATACTTCCTCCATTCCGGAAGACTCTGCGTCAATTTTTCGGCGCAGAGATTAAGAAAACGTGTTTTATGCTTTATGGGAGAGGTAAAAAAGGACTAAGTGTGTATAAGGGTCGATCCTAGGAATTATAGAGCCTGAGTCGAGTATAAAAATTGGACCCCTCGTAACATAAAATTTTAAATAACATGACATTAAATATTGTACAACACTAAAAGAAAGTCACTTAAATATGATGAATATTAAAACAATATCAAGTCCATTATCGTTTCTTGATTTTGCATTCTCATTCTCGTGTGAAACAATATCATCTCTTTCTCATCTTCAATCACATTTTCAATATCATTTAATAAATTTGTATCACAAGTTTCATTCACTTTTTCAAAATTAAGTCCATTATCGTCTTTCAAATTTTCTTCAACCAATTTTTCATCTCTTTCTTTATCCAACAAATTCTCAGCTTCATTATTTTCTTCTACGGCTACTTGCGTATTTGAACTAAAATATTTATTGAAATAATTTAAAATTAACAACTACATAAACAAATAAAAAATACTATTAATCAACTAAAAATATAAAATTTAATATATTTTAAACTTTTAATCATATTATACACGTAAAAGAACAAAAAGGGTAAAAAGGCCACTATTTGGGCCTTAGTTTTTAAATTTTAAATAATAAAAAATTATTCCCTACAATATATTAAAGGCAATATGAAGGATCGAACCCACAACCTCATAGAAATCATCAAGCAGTCTTAACCATTTGGGCCAAGCAACATCAGCGCATATTTTTATAAAATTTATATATAATTTTGGGCCTCTAAAAGATCGTAAAATTCTCAGGCCTGAGTCGGTCGACTCGTCCGCCTCATTAAAGGAGCGGCCCTGTGTGTATTGTAAGATTATAAGTTGAAAAAAGTGTGTCCATTTTTTGATGTGCAAAGTCTTATGAGACAGATCGAAAATAAAAGTGTGCTAACTGCTAAGTTTTATGGACGGAGGGAGTACTAATTTTCCTTCCAAAAAGAATTAAAATACTATTTTTAATATATTTACTATATTTTTTAATGTCGTTATAGTTATTTTATTGATACATTATGTTCTAAAATCCATGCAACTACACTGTTATAATATTAAAGCGTCTTAATAACTTTAGTGTTCTTTGATAATTAATAGGCTATCAATCTTATTTTTTATTACTCAAAATTTATAAATAAATATTTTTATTTAATTTTTTTATTTTATAAATTGTAAAAAATATTACCTTCTCAAACAAACATTTTATAAATATTTTTAAATTACATATTATATAACTAATAATTACATATAAAAATATTTATTTTTTATCTTATTATCTAGAAGTAACAAAATCACCCGCAATAAAAGATAATTTTATTTTTCTTAATATTAATAAAGAACTATCATATTAAAACTCATGTAATTTCTTATCCTTATTTGCCGCCCAATGCACGTTACTTGTCTATTTGTTAAGGGACTTAAATGTACAATTTGTCTATATGTATTTATCCTGCATTCATAGGTTGCTTGTATTTGTCAAATATTCCAAACGTCGCATGAGATTGAGAAGATGATGAAGAATTGAAGACATATAAAAGACAAACTTATATATGCACTAGATGTATAGTGTAAATTAAGTTTATTTTTAAAATGTGCGATTTATTTTTCGAAAACATTCAATTTATTTAATATGAATTTTAAAGAATGATGGATATATTAAATGATTCGATAGTTTTTTTTTTATTTTTAACTAAAAATAAATGAGTTAGTATACTGTGAAACTTGTTCACCGTAAAATTAATTCTTTTTTTATAGTCATGACCCTTCAAATTATCACGATTTAGGCAAAGTATAGTGTGAACAAGTTTTACGGTAAAATTGGTTAAGGAGTGTAATTTATATTATTAAAGTGTGTGATTTTTTATTGTAAAGTGTTTGATTTTTTACTATAAAGAGTATTACTCATAAAAGTGAAGGGTGTGACTTATATTATAGCAAAGAGTGGCGCAGTGATAACTGAAGTGTGTGATTTATATTACTAAAGGGTGTGACTTATATTACTAAAGTGTATGTCTGTAAAAAAAAAAAAAACCAATTTTACGGTGAACAAATTTCACAGCATACCAACTTCACGATTAATATTATTTTGTATAATATAAGTCACATCTTCAGTTATCATTACTAATATCTCTGATGTAATATAAGTCACATTTTTCAGTATTATGAATAATATCTTTATAATAAAAAATCACACCTTTTAGTAATAACAACTAATACCCTTTAATAATATAAATCAAAATCTTTAATTAATTATACAAATTGTTGTGTAAACACGTTTCACCTTATACTTTTCCCTAAATAAATTAAATCGAATGATTGATGTATTAAATAATCTGGTAGGTGTAAATAGTAGTGTCAATATAAGCTGCTCTCATCTGCTGTATGCACTAAAGGAGAAAAAAACAAGGTCCATCAATGGAGTTTAAACAGAGACCTCACGCAGTATGCATCCCACTTCCAGCTCAAGGCCACATTAACCCCATGTTCAAACTTGCAAAGCTCCTTCATTCCACCGGCTTTTACATTACATTTGTGCACACTGAATTCAACTACCAAAAGCTGATTAAATCCAATTCTCTAAAACAAGTTCACAATTTTCAATTTGAAACAGTTTCAGATGGGCTTCCTCCCACCAATCCAAGAGGGATTCTTGATCTTCCTGCTTTAGTAGAATCCATGCCCCTTCACTCTCTTGATTCTTTCAGAAATCTCATGAAAAAGCTTAATTCTTCTTCATGTAATTCGCCCCCTGTTTCTTGCATAATTTCTGATGGGGTTATGAGTTTCACTTTGAAAGTAGCTCAAGAATTGAACATTCCTGAGATTCTTTTCTTTACTGTCAGTGCTTGTGGGATGCTGGGGTATCTTCAATTTGAGAATTTGATAGAGAAGGGCTATTTTCCATTAAAAGGTATGATCATATTCGGTATTTTTAATAAGTACTACTTATTTCACTAAAAAGTATTACTTGTTTGTCTAGAAAATATTAGTTTTATTGTAATGTGTTACTTATTTCGCTAAAAAGTACTATTAGTTTTGTTAAGAAGTATCACTTACTTCACTAAAAAGTATTAGTTTTTCAAAAAGTATTACTTAATTTCACTAAAAGGTATTAGTGTGTAATGTGCAACTGGTGTAATTTTTCGTTTTCTTTGTGGATGTAGATGAGAGCTGCTTGGATGATGGATATCTTGATACGATGATTGATTGGACGCCGTTGATTGGAAGGGTTCGATTGAGGGATCTTCCGACTTTTATTCGGACAACGAATCGCGATGACCTAATGTTCAACTACAACTTAGAATCAATCAACAACGGCCTGAAAACAGGAAGCTTGATTCTCAACACATTTGATGATTTGGAGCACGAAGCCCTGGGCATTTTGAAATCCAAATTTCCGAATCTTTACACAGTCGGGCCGTTGTCATTGCTCTGTGAGCAACGACAGGGCTCAGAACTTGACTCTCTGGAGTCAAGTCTATGGAAAGAAGATGAGAAATGCTTGGAATGGTTGGATGAAAAAGAGGAAAAATCAGTTGTGTATGTTAATTATGGAAGCTTAGTGATAATGAGCCCTAATCAATTGAAAGAGTTTGCATGGGGGTTAGCTAATAGCAAGTACTCATTCTTGTGGGTGATAAGGCCAAATCTTGTAAATGGTGGGAGTGAAGTTATAGAAGGAGATTTCATGGATGAGATTGAAGGGAGAGGATTGATATTGGATTGGTGCCCACAAGAGAAGGTTTTAAGTCATCGTTCGATTGGGGGGTTTCTGACGCACTGCGGATGGAACTCGACTTTGGAAAGCATTTCGCACGGGGTGCCGATGCTTTGTTGGCCGTTTTTCGCGGAACAGCAAATGAATTGCCTTTATATGTGCACACAATGGGGGGTTGGTGTGGAGATTGATTGTAATGTGGAGAGAGGGGATGTTGAGAGGCTTGTGAGGGAATTGATGGAAGGGGAAAAGGGGATGGAAATGAGGGAGACAAAGTTTCACCCATTTTGGAACGAAATCCTGGATTTGTCCTACTTACTAGTAATATAAAAATTGAAACTATCCATCGGATGCAAATATGAGAAAACATAATAAGTAAAATGAATTGATGTTTTTGTCATTTTGAGGGGCATATGGAAATATCTCAAAAACAAGATTCCTTTGATGATTTTGATAAATTTTGAGTGGAATTTTGGAATTTACTCTATAGGAAAAGCAGGCATCAACATGCACTATAATTGATTTTTTTTTTCTTTTTCTGAACATATGCACTATAATTGATTTTAGACAAAGTCATGTGCAACTAGTGCACGAATTTTCGCCTCAATCCTACCCATATATACATAGAACATGTTTAATATATTCAATGAATCAAATATTTTTTAAATGAGTTAAGTATATTGAATGAGTGTACGGTGCAATTGGTACACAAGAGACCCACTCTTGATTTACCCATAAGTTTGGTAAACATATATGACAAAAACAAGACGATCTCATTCATGAAATTGAATACAACCGAGCACAAATCACATCCACCCCTCCCAAAGTGTTAAAACGTCAATGTCCAATTTATGTCCCGTCTCATGCAAGCGTGACTCAACATATATATATACTTAGATGCACAAGACGAAAAGAATAACCTTTTCTTGTTTAAGATGCACATGACTAAGATTTATTTATTTTTTAATTATCAATACCAGACGTTAACATTTTCCACATGATATTTTCCCGGAGAAAGACTGCACTACACACTCAAAGAAACAGAGAAATTAAATGGAACTAAAGTGGCTATCATGATTTTTTAGTTTACTCTTATTTATTTGACAAGATTATCTTGGGTAAATTCTTTCTGAATCAGCGCTTGAGCCCCTTCAACAAGTCGCCTTATAACTTCCCTTGCCGGTATAATTTCGTTGATGAGGCCCACACCTTCACCAGTATACATTGCCATGCTCTCAATATCACCCGTTGTCGTTGCATTCGGAACCGTGCCACCAAAACGATGAATCTCTTTTCCCTGCAACCACCAAAGAAACGCGACTCGGTTATCTGTGTTTCAGTACATAAGGTACTTGTTTTTTAGTGCACAAGGTACTTCTGTGATCAAGGTCAAGCACAAACCACTTCATGTATGACGGAACGTCCGATGATTGGCTGATTGGTCTCGTTCTCGTGACTAGGGAGGGTCCTCCAGTCCATGAAGAACGGAGTTTTTAAGACACGATGAGGTGCACCGGGCCACCTTGCATGCCCAAACACATCCGTGTACTCGGTTTTCTGCATTTCAACCAACTTTCTCTTGTATATAGGGTGAGCAAAGCTTTCTTCTGTTGCAACGAACCTATGATAATATCATCATCATCATCATCTAAACTCTTTAAAAGCACGATAGGAATGTACCTTGGGGACGTTTGATTCAAAATTCTACAATGGGAATAGTAATCAGAATGAGTAATTGAGGTTGTTAATGAGAACAAAAGATGATTAATACACCTCCATCATACTTCATACGGGGTAATGAGACTCGAAATAAGTTAATCATTACCCCCGTGTTGGTCAAGTAATCTTTCTCAATCATTCCAATATTCAACCAACAATAATTTTCTTACTATTTCAAGATTAGAGCAAAACACTAACAATGTAATTGTAACAACTATTTTCATTGTAATTTACTATTAAATGATTCTCATTATCATTCCCATTGAAGTATTTGAACCAAACATAAAGCTGTTAATTGAAATTCAGATCAAACCTAGTGCCTAAGCAAACACCCTGTGCTCCAAGGGCCAAAGCAGCTACATAACCTCGCTCATCTACAATCCCTCCTGCAGCAATTATAGGGATATCACGATCCCCGACGAAATCAACCACTCTTGGTAACAAAGTGATCAAACCATCCTATTTTTCATCACAAATAATTAACCATGAGAATTGTGCTAAATTACCATGTACAGCATGGATGAACTAAAGAAAGGACAGCAAGACTCTCAAAATTTGAATGTTAATCAAAAGAATCCCAAAAAAATGATATCTAGGGCGTGCTCAACCTAATTAAATTTTTTGATTAATTGTAATCAGAGATTCCTTAATGCTGCCACAGGAGTACGGAGTTGAGCAATACATATAATGAAATCGTCAACTAGTTTCAAGGTTAAATTATCCCACGTAAGTTTTTATATTGCAACAAGATGAAACATGTTATGTGTTGATCACTACCCTCAGATAAGACTGACCGTATGAGATAACACAATCAGATACTAATCATGGTATTTTTATTAGAACATCAATACCTAGAATAAAATCAAGATAATATCATTAACTATGATGGTGGAATTACTAAAAGCAAGTAAGAGAAGCAAATTTTCATTACTACTCTGTACAGGAAGAATATGAGCAAGAACATTGATTAACAAACAATTATTGCAAGAAACAGTGAAAGTTAAAACACAAAAATGTAATGAAGAATAAAACACCATATATTAAATCTTTTTTTTGTTAATCGAAATCCGGAAACAGAAAAGCAATTGTACCTGACCAATGACATGCCCTCCAGCTTCCACTCCTTGAACAATTATTGCATCTACACCCACCTCAATTGCTTTATTTGCCTCTTCAAAGCACCCAACCTAGAATATAAAAGTAAATACGTAAGTTTCAGAAAGAACACTTCCAATCTTGTTGATGCATACAAATAGAAACTAGATAATGAATGATAATTATTTAGGATGGAGGTGAATTAAACACTGACTTGAGGTACAACTTTCACCCCACTTTGATGAGCCTGAAGTACAAGAGCTTCTGTACATTCACCCCAATAAACCTGCAACACTGCAACCTTTTCTTCCAGTATGACCCTTAAGTTCTCCTCATGAGGAAACGCAAGAACAACCCCCACTCCAAATGGCTTATCAGTCAATGCTCTAGTCTTCTTTATAAGCTGTCTCAGATAATCCGGGGCCTCCTGTTATGCAAATTGAATCAATTAATGCATGAAACTATTACCATAAGAAGACCAACAGCTAATAACTTCTTCTCCAGACGTAAAAGAAATATACTAACAGAGCTGATTTCTTCTCCGATCATAAAAGAAAATTGGATCACTATAAACAATGAGGTACTTGAGGATCAAATTACTAGGGTTTATTTCAGTGTCATTCACAATAATCATGCTTTAATACCTTACCAATGCAAATATGAACTAAACAAAATCACTCACATACAGTTTCCTAAAAATCAATTCAAATTAGGGTTCCTATCTATCACAATCACGATTCAAGAAACAATCAACTGGGCAACACTCCTCCAAATCCAAACCACATGCATCCAACAATAAAAAGGAAGAATCAATAAATTCAAAACACAAACTAATTGAAAAAGAGTAGAGAATCAAACCCAATCAGGGGCTCTAAGAAGACCAAGGGCGCCGGCATTTGCAACGGCTGCAACAAGCTCTGGGCCTGAAATGTCGGGGCCCAATGGGGCCTGAACTATCCCATATTCGAACCCCAGTATCCCTCTCCACCCCATTGATTAAACTCTCTGTTTCAGCACACAAAATTGCAATGTTTAATAGTGCATATGCTGAGAGAAACATAAATAAATCCTAGATATAAAAAAATCAAATCAAATCTAATTATAACATAAATTTCTAAATCTAATTAATTTAATATAACATAAAAATTATCCTAATATAATCTTTATGCATCCATATCTTTCAAAATGATCAAAGTTTACTTTATTTCTTCTCTCTCTAATCTCTAATAAGATTCACATTGGTCACGTGGTTATAACTATGCTTAATCAATTCCTCCACCTCGAAGAACACTTATTTATAATAGCCACAAGTCATCATTTTTAAAAAAATTCAAATCAAATCTAATTATAACATAAATCTAATTAATTTAATATAACATAAAAAATCAATATAATCTTCATCCAACTTCATCCCATTCACATTGGTCACTATGCTCTCTCCTCCAACCACTTTTTAAAAGTTATAACTCATTTTCGAGGGACCCACCATTTATTCACTAAAATATTTCAACAACATTGAAAGGAAATGCAATAAAAAATTAAAAAAAAAAAAAGCAAAAGTTGCAGTCTTTTAGAGAAAAAGGATGGTTTCTGCAGAATAATCATTTGAGGAGAGAGAATTTTTTTTTTTTGATTTATAACTCTAGTTTGCATTGGTACTAACCCTCATAAATTGGTTATAACATTTGAATAACCCACCGGTGTGGGTGCTCAAGTAGGGTGGACATTCAATCGTCAGTCGATTTGGACATATTTTCAACTCTCAAGCTCTCGTCTCAAAGGTATTATAGTTATAGCTAAAAGAGAAAAAACAAATCATCTTCAAAATTCAAGTAAATATAAAAATACGGTAAATCTCTTGTATATCAGAGTTTATCGTGCATCACAAGTGCACTTTTAAATGGGTAAGAATGAGTTTTATGGAATTGGAGAAATGCTCGCATTTTTAAAAGTGGAGAGGTTGTGTTAGTTAAAATTGTTGAGAAAATTAAATTTAGAATATGGAGTTGGTTGTCGGTTAGGATTAGTAATATCCGAATTTTTTCTTATTCAGACTGGTTGTGGAAACCAAGAGAGGTGCTAGGCTGTTAATACCTTCTGGTGTGCCCTCTGTTTTCTTCATTCTTTGTATTCTTTCGGGTCTTTGACCCTGGTTAATATATACTTCTTTTACTGTCAAAAAAAAAAAAAACAAAAAAACAAGTGCACTTTTAAAATAGAGTTACTTTTTTTTGTAGATATTCAATTGATTCGAATCAAATGGTATTTAATTTTAATTTGGATGAAATTCATGACTTCTAAAACCCTAACCCCTAAATAATGAATCTTAAATCATATATGAACCATTTGGACCAAATGGATGAGAAACCATAAATCATCTTAGTTATGTGTCCAAAGTGAACTATGAAACATTTGGGACGCCTCGTCATGAATCATGAACCACTTAAGTTTTGACCGGGTTTGGGTCCTAATTGCGAAAAAAAAAAAAAAATTTAAAATTTATTTGAACTATATTGTAATTTTTTTATTATAATTATGATTTTTTTATATCAAATAATTGTAAATTAAAGTTAAAAAAAACCTAAATTGAAAAAAAAAAAACCTAAAAAAAATTAGAAAAAGGAACTCCTAAAAATTAAATTGTATGCTAATTTTATTGGGCATGATTTATTCCAAAAATTCAATTCCCCATTTATTTGTTATTTCTTTGTCTTCTTCTTTCTATCAACGGAAAGAATTTGTCTTTACAATAACATTAGACTTTTTTATTAAGGTAGTTTATATTGTAGTTTGTGTTTCTAAGAGTTATTTTCACCCAAATAACAATATTAATTTACTAACTAACCTATTTTTAATTTGAAACAAGGCTTTTAAAAAAATAACTACAATCGTTATGTAAAAATGTTCATACGAGTTAAAAATGCATTTGAGTTGCATGATGCACTTGGTGTATACAACTTGTTTCCAATCGGTGCAAGTTAAAATACACGTCATATTAAAGATATGGATTTTGAGAAACCAAGAAGGCCTACAATTTTTTATTCGTAAATGACATTTGAAGGTCTACATTGAGTTCTTTGTAGATATTCTTCAATAAAGTTTGATTCGAATCAAGATGGTAGACTTTTTCAATCAGTTTTTCTCCATGTTGAAGAAATTCAT
This sequence comes from Stenogyne calaminthoides, assembly GCA_037126765.1. NCBI lineage: Eukaryota > Viridiplantae > Streptophyta > Magnoliopsida > Lamiales > Lamiaceae > Stenogyne > Stenogyne calaminthoides. Next base: position 35,732,798 of record JBBCBC010000018.1, read on the forward strand.
CAAGTTCATACATAACGATTTCCTTCAAGTATACGGGGGTAGAGGTTGTGGTCTTGAGGAGGTTCCTAAGATATGGCCTATTAATTTAGCAAATGGATTGGTAGCCCATAAAATTAACACGTCGACTCGGTTGTTATCAACGGACTCATCCTTAGTTATGTGTCCAATCACTGTTCACAAGTGTATTGTTAATACTATCTCTCAGACCATGTTTATCGGCCAACTTGACGCCCTGGTCATCACATGCGACAAAAAAATAAGAGAAAAAAATAATTCAAAATTCATTAAGTTTTGATGACCTCGGTGGTCAGGTGACCATGGGCGTCAACTAATTGCCCAAATATATTCCATCCATTTCATGACACATGACGTGACTTAATTGGCCCAATGTATTTTATTTAAATAATTTTAAATTTTAATTTACCCAATAAAAAAAAACCATCAAAAATCATGAAATAAAATTCTCTATAAATAGAGACCAATATTTGTATATTTTGGATCACAATCTCAAACACTCTCATTTCTCTTCTTAACTTGTAATTTATTTGAACTATATTGTAATTTTTTTTATTATAATTATGATTTTTTTATATCAAATAATTGTGTATATTTCTTAAGTATTTTAAATATAATAAAAAATGATTATAAATTTAATTGTTAAGTTATAAAAGAAATAATTTATTAAAGAGTTATTGTGGTTGTGGGTGGTTATGAAAAAAGTAAATTTAGATTGTAGAGTAAAATGTGTATGTGGAAGAGAGATAAATGAATTGTTTATTAATTGATTGTGGTTGTGGTGGGTATGGATAAACATGCTCTCACGCGTTATTAAAATTATGTGGGCATGTGGCTTAATTCTACAGTAATATTTATTCCAAAATTCACCCCCATTTATTTGTTATTTCTTTGTCTTCCTTCTTTCTATCAACGTCGCTCGCGCACAAAGAACCATGGCTATCGTTGCTCCGCCGCCGCCCTATGAGAACCATGGTCGTCGTCTGCCTTGCTCCGCCGCCGCCCACAAGCATACAAAATAATAAGGTTTGAGTTTATATTGTAGTTTGTGTTTCTAAGAGTTCATACCAATCAATTTTATAGCATTTCTCCTCAAATAGTCATGGGACAATTATTTCTATAATTTTTTTTTAGGGTTACCAATCAGGCACTTAATATTTTAATTTGAAAATAAGGCTTTTAAAACTTGATTTAATGTAATTAAATTCAACATCCGTTCTCACCATAAATGTGGGCCAATGGTAACTTGGGCCACTAAAATATATTTTTAAAATTCGGAAGGCAATTAAGGAAATGAGCATAATGATACCTGCCATATTTTCGTCGTGGTTTGGGCCCAAGCAAAATGGAAATTGTTGATTTCCTATTTTATGTACTGGGCTTTACATTTCAATTACCCAAATAAAGAAGAAAGACCTGAAGCAATGGGCTACTACAGTAATAGAGGCAAGTGGGCCCATTCAGTGGCCTACCCAAATAAATGTCCCCTTATAATTCGAACTTGAGTCCCACTACCCACACCCCAAAATACTCTAAACACACCCCATTAAAATTTTAAAACTAAAATACTTTACTAAACATACCCCATTCCATTACAATTATGCCCTCGTCCTCTCAAAACACAAAATCATTTCCCTATCTCCATTGTAAGATTGATGAATCAATCACCGTTGAATAGGTGATTAGGAAAATGTCTATTAATAAGAGAGATTACAACAAACTATCCACAATTACAGGAGATATACATGGAATGAGATAAATACAATAAATACAAGATTTGGTCAACTATTAACTCTATTACCCCCGTCAAGCGCTGTGTGGGGTGTAAGCACACGCAAAGCTTGGAACGTAGGAACTCAAACGTAGGCCGAGGAAGTCCCTTAGTGAATATGTCAGCAAGCTGGAGATGAGAAGGGACGAAACGGGTGGAAAGCTTCCCGAAAGAGACCAACTCACGAACAAAGTGGTAATCAAGATCAATATGTTTAGCCCTCTTGTGTGCCACTAGATTTTGACTTAGGAAGATGGCGCTCTTGTTGTCACATAGAAGCTGTGTGCTGCAATTTTATTTGAGTGTGGAATGATGGGCTGAAAAAGTAGTTCTCATGCCCTGGGATTATTTCGAAGAATTGATTTTGTACTAACATGCATTCCTTTTAGTTTGACCTTGAAAATATAGTTAAGTTAGTGAGATTAACGTATATTTTGTATGCATTTGTGTTTCAATGAATTTAATCAAAGCTATACGCTCATACAAGATGAAAACACAATTTGTGATTAGTAAATCCAACAATTGAAGAGCATAAACATGGCATATCGATTTAGTGATATCATGCCAAATGTACTATATACCTCAACAATTTTATTTCCGTATCAAGATATCACAAATGCTACTTAAATTAAAAAATACATTTACTAAAAGGTACTATTGCTTAGATAATGAAAATTTCTTTGCTTACTATATTATTTATTTATTTTTGGTTTCATGTATTATGCGATTTTGAAAAAATACAGTGATCAAGCAACTGTGATAGTTGGGGGATATAAAATGTTCTTCGAAAGTCTGTATATAAATCATATATAACTGTTCTTAGGAACGGATCCCAAAAAAAAACCCACAAAATACAAATATAATATGCATTAATAAGTTGTTAGCTACATCAATGTTTTCAAAACCCGATTGAATCGGGAACCGATACGATTACTTGAAAAAATCACTTTTATAGCTGAACCAGAAAAATGGGGAAACCGGTCAAACCGATTTTTTTTTCCTTAAAAGTAATTTAAAATTTAATTCTTATTTCTATCATTCTTATTTTAAATTGTGTTGTGTTTTCATGATCCTATTGTATTTATTTCAATATGAAACTTATAGATTTGTGCACATTTATTTTATTTTTAATATAATATAGGAAATATTTAGAGCTATCGAGGCGGGGCAGACCAAAACCCGCAAAAGCCCACTTTTTGGTGAGACAAGGCGGGCTGCATAACTCCTGACCCAACCCACTAATTGAAGCCCACGGGTCCTAAAGGGTCAGCCCGCTATTATATATATATATATATATATATATAGACCCTAAGGGGCGGATCTATCTTTAGGCAAGGAGTGACAATTGTCCCCGCCTGGATTTCAGTGATGTTAATATTTTTGTATTAATTAAATATAATGTGTAATTAATGACATCATATTTATATAACATATTTATCAAAAATATTGGCCCAATTTATATGTCAAACTATTTAGTAGTGTGATCTTTGGTCTAGTGGTAACTTTTGTTCATTCTATTCATAGCATTCAGGGTTCAATCCCCACTTGTGCCATTATTTAGTTTTTTATTTGTTAGGTAATATTTTTATTTGTTAGGTAATAATATAGTGCAACTTTTTTACAACGTTATTAATTTTTATATTTTGTTTCGTACATAATTTTTTTAACAAAATGTTTTATTTAAATTTATTAAATAGAAATACAACATAAATTATATGTAAATTCTTGCATGAGGAGGTTATATGGTGATGACAAATCATTACGAATTAAAATATCTTTTAAAGTATTAAAACATCATACTCAAATTATGCCCCGTCTCAACCAGACCTACTCTACATTATTATAATTCATTTTTTACTATTGAATTTGAAATTAGTTATAAAATCTACTTTTATATTTAATTTTCTTTTCCTTTTATTTTATTTATAAAATTTAATTTTTTGCCCCCGCTTTTTGTTTTAATTCTCTTCACAAGATTCTCATCGTCCCCTATATATATATATATAATTTAAGAGCTCTACATTAAAGTCATCATATAGAAAGTAATCAAACAATTTATGTTGATTATTATTACTATAAAAAAATAAAAATAAAAATATTCCTCACAAATTAAATTCATCATTCATTAATCAAAAATAAAACTTCCTACAAATTGAAGTTCACCATCAATCCACCATAATAATTTATAAATATAGTCTCCTATTTATTAAATTTATCACCATAAATATAAAATTTACAAATATTCCCAAAGATAACATTATAATTACTACAATGTATAATAAATATATAAAAATAAATATTAATTTAGGAGGCGGGTCAACCCACCTAGACCCGTCCCCAACCCGCCAAAGCCCGCGGCCCATCTAGGCCCGCCTCCAAATGGGCTAAATTATTCTTAGCTCAATCCACCTTTTAAGCACGGCGGGCAGATTGGCCCAACGAGTCTAACCCATTTTGATAGTTCAAGGATTACTTTTTAAAAATGATAGGGATCATTTTAACGATTGAATCGGGCCGATCCGATCGATTCAATCGGTATCCAAACTGATTTGGTCATCGATCCGATTATAAAAATCATTGAGCTACACTATATAGTAATTCCTATTACAATTGAACTATGAATTTTTAGAGGTGGAGTTAAGAATTGAAGGACGCATTTGTAATTTTCTAAAACAAATTATAAATTTTATAATAATATAAAAATAATAGTAAAAAAAATCTTATGGGGCCACAGGGTCCGTCACCAATCGTTTCTTTTACACTGTCATCAATTGTTGCACACCTGTTTTCAATATTTAATGTTGCTCAATTATCCCTTTTCTTTTCTTTTCTTTTCAGGAAGAGACTCACCTAGGGGTGGAGGAAATATCGAAAATATATCGGTATATTGTGAGCATCAAGAATGGCGCCGATTTTTATCCGCATTTTCCGCATTTCGAAAAAATATCGATTTTATCGAAATTTCGGAGATGCGATAAACGGTATGAAAATATAGAAAATTTCGCATATGCGAAATACCGAAATATTTTGGTATACCTAAATATTTTCGATATATTGAAAAATATAAAGTTTGCTTGATATCGAAAAAATTTTTCGCATAATCCGAAAATATTTCGCTATACCGGTATATATTGAAATTTCGGTACGGTATCGGTATGTAATATCGGGATATCGAAAATTTCGGTATACTGAAATTTCGGTACGACAACGGTATGAAATTTTTCGGTATCGAAAATTTCAGTACGGTAACGGTATGGCTAGAAAATTTTCGGTATGTCGTACCGTCCACCCCTAGACTCACCCATTTCACACGCGTAGTTGGTTTCTCCCTCCATAGTGTCGTTGACCTCTTAATCGGACGAGTTGTAAATTGAAGGATGTGCCCAAATAGCAGACATTTGTGGGAGAGAACCAACAAAATTCAATTTCCAAAACAAATCTCCATAATATTTCAATTGAAAATTTTGTCCACACGGAGTTCGAATCTGCATCGACGAGGAATTTTTCCCCATATCACCACAAGTCTTATCACTTGACTATGCCTTTCGGGGCATCGCTCAATCGTCCTTGCTATTACGAGAGGAGGTGAGCTTTGATGTATCCAAATATAAAACAAGAAAGTTATACTACACTTTTAATTTAAAATTCTCATCACCTACTATATATTACTCTTTTAGTTTTGAGACTTGAAGTAAAAAATTTAAAATTATGTTAATCTCACTGTACTTCATCACCTACTATATATTACTCTTATTTTTATCCTTTCAATATACTTACATTCTGTATCCTTTTATTCTGCCTATATGCTCATAATAATAATTTAATAATACAATATCCATGAATATTTTAACAATTCTAGCTAATTATTCCATTATAATTTTTAAATATTAGAATTTCAAAGTTAAATTTTTTTTCGTCCCCTATAATTTTAAAACAAACATACCCGCTGTGTTACCAATGGGTATATGTAATATGTTATATGTATCATTTCATTTTTATTAGATCTTCATGTCATATAAAAGTACTTTTATGTAAAATTAAGGGGGTGTTTGGTAAAATGAAGGGAAAAGGGAAAGGGAATGGAAGGAATATGAGTTTGAGGGAGGTGAAGAATCAAACTCATGCACCTTAATTAGTAAAGGTATGGTTGATTTCCAAAAAGTTGGGTTTTATTCCATTCCTTACCCTATATCAAACATATTTTATAATTCCGTTCTCATTTTTCATGCTCTAAATCTATGAAAATGAATAAATAGTTATGTGCATCGCACGGGTACGATACTAGTTTTGTTAAATTAATTTTGGTCCTATTCTATGGAAATTTTGATATTTTTTACTGGAAAAGTTACTGAAAAATAACGAAAATTTATTGTAACATACAAAATAGCACAAAAAATGTATCAAAATGACAGGCTCAATGAGAGAAAGAGAAGTTCTTGCCTCTCCGTGAATCACTCAGAATTGGTCACAGAAATAAATGAAATTCATAGTTTTTGATGTCGTGATTCACGAAAGAGGTGTAATTAAAATATGAAATTGATAGAGTGTTTTGCTTCATGAAAGAGAGACGGTTCAAATAAAAGTGTTGGGACCGTCGACGTGACAAAAAAAAAATATTAGAACAATTTTTCGGCTAAAATGACTAAAATTAATAAAGTAAATTACATGACTATTTGCGAACGCAGACAAAGTTACAAAACCATTTGTAAAAAAAAATCTCCATTTTATCATGTGTTTTCGTCTTTAAGAGCCCGTTTGTTATGTGAGAAATGAAATGAAAATAGGGAAAAACAAATCATATCCTACATTTTTAAGTGTTTGTTATATTTGATGGTTTTTCCATTTGGCCCGCAAGCCCGCATTTTCTTTTTCCATTTTTACATGATTATACATCCCACTTCTTAGGTGGTATTTATAATACCAAGCATTATTCCTCCCAGATGATATTTATAATACCAATCATGATTAAATCCATCATAACAAACACTTAAAAAAGTCAAATATATCACATGGGTAAATAAAAATTATCACATGATTTCATATCTTTTCATATCCCATACCACATAACTGTTGTAAATAATCTATTATTGTGGACATTACTTTGTGTTAGTATTATTAGTGGGCTTTATGTCACATGAGTTTTAGGACTTTTAGGGCTTCAACCCAATTGTTATTATATATACCTTCCTCATTGTAACGCCTTGAGATAGAGAATACTCAGATCATAGTGAAATCTCTCCTGGCTTGGTCGCCCCCAGATATAGTCCTTCTAGACGAACTGGGTAATCAAATCGGTGTTCTTACTTCTTTTCTTTACGTTTATTCTATATTTTACAACATGTTATCAGCACGAATTCTCTACCACTTGGTTGCAAGCACAAATCATCTACCACTTTATTTCAAGCGCCGTTGATCCACAATCAGTAAGTTCTCGATCTATTGTTTTTCTCTGGTTGCGATTAATAAAATTTTGTGATTATATACGTTATTAAATCAATATGTCAATCGGTATTGTGGAAGGAATTGAAAATATATTATCGAATTGTGATACTAATGATTTGGATCTGACCTTTTAAAATATGTGTATCGCGTTAATGACATCATATTTAAATATATATTAGTATAGAAATGATTTAATTATCAATATGGAAAACAAAAGTGTGTTTTCTAACGCCTGCAATATGGTATTGATAATTCTTGATTTATGATCTTATTAGTGATTTGTATAATTCGACCAAATTATAATATTATAGCTGAATGATTTGTTCTGTATAAATATCTTTTGATGCGGTATTATATTCTTTGAATTTGTTACTCTTTGCCTCTAATGTTGAGTATATAGGTAGGTGGGTTTTTATTATCATATGTATATTTTGTTTGGAGCAATACGCATTTATTTTTATCCATCCTCTCCTCAAGAGTATAATTGTTGGTCAAATGGATATAACTTTCTTTATCATAGTAAAGTATTGCATCGATGTGTATCAGTGTATTGCTAACTATTCATTACAGTCATTTGACATGTCAGATTAAAGAATTAATTTAATCACATATATTCAATTTGAGAATTTGTGAAAAATCTTTAATTACTTTAGCAATATATGGGAATTGTACTAATGTAGTTATAATTTTGAGTAAATGGCTCTATTAAATTTTGTTATATTTTATTTTTGACTAACCTATCTCTATGTTGAGTTTTTACTTTTGGATTCAATATTGGTTATTGCACCTGTTTGGTTGTTCTACCATTTTGAGACGAGCTTAAGGCTTACGAAGTTGCATGAATATGAGACGAAGAAGTAGACACTTGAACTTTCTGTTCAGCATGCACGTGATGCGAGCCAATACTTTCATTAGATGGTTTGGAACCCTTTCTGTAGGGTTCCGCTCTGATAAAGATGTTTAATCCCTTTTAAATTTTCAGCAATTAGAACTGTTTGTAGCAGTATAGGCTTGAGAATTATTTGCTGTAGAAATTAGGAATTATGTGAAAATTCCTTATTTACCTATTATCACTTATTCTTGTGGCTGATTTGATTCATTAAAAAATTATTGAATTTGAACTACATTTGAAAGTTTATATCAAGTTTTTTTTATGGACAATAGTAGTAAAAATTATCTTGAAAATCTATCAAGCTTGCTCTTAATTGTAATTATTTCTTGACTTGAACTCTCCACTTTGAGATTCACCCTGTTATACCTGTTTTGAGTGGAAACAGTATAAATCATACATGAAAATTCTTCCACTAAAATTGATTCCTTATATAATTATGAGCAAAATAGAATCATATCGTACTAGTTTGCTCGAAGCAAATAGAAACATTGAAAATTGAAAATGATGATTCTTTGAATAATGTACTAATTTGCATGAAGCAAATTTAATCAAATTATGACATGAGCGGTTCAAAATATGATAAGTCGGATTTTGACTAATTCTATTTTATATAGTATGTCAAATAACATAATCCCTTATGCAAATTAATTTATTTGTGGGGCTTGTGCAAAGAAAAATTTATAGTACGACATTCTCATACTATATTTGGAACTGTATATTTTATTTCTCTTGAATAGAGTCATGGAAATATTTGTGTATTGATATAATTTGGCTGAAACAAATTTATTGCCAAATATTATTGAACTTAAAATTTTGGATTATCCAATAAATCCATTTGAATGGTTAATGTCGATTTGATGACATTAATGATTATTATATGGCATTGAGAATTAAAATTGAGCATTTAATCTCGTCCACATCGAGAATGATTTAGTTGAATTACAAATAGATTTTATCAAAATAATTACTAGACTATTATTGAAGAATTCCAACTTAGTTATTTCATGTTTAGGGCATGAAATTTTACATGGTGCTAATCTAATTTAAATCCGATTCACTGCATATCATGATTATTCCCCTTTTATACCTAGTGCGTAAGAACTAAACATTTCCCATCTGCAAATATTAGAATGTGCAATATTTATTTTCAATATCACCACCACAGTGTACCTCACTTCACGGCCCAGTTGGCTAATTGCACATTTGATGAAGATCATTCCTCGGCATTAGGGGGAGATAAGAATTTATAATTCAATGAATGCCGAGAAATTTTGTGGAATATAAATGATCTTCAATATGAAAATTCATGCGCTAGTCAAAATGAACTGGAAGTTCAAATGATAAATTAACTTGCAATATTCAGCAAGTAATCTGCCAAATTAATTTACTGATGATAAAGAAGTGACTAAAACACATATACTTGTTGTAAATGCACCAAAATGAGTAAATGTGCTAATTTTAGGCAATTATATATGTTAATGCCCCTACACGCCAGAAGCGTAAATGAGCCCTTATTATGTAAGACATAAATCCGCGGTAATTACTAATGCTAGGAAATATATTCAGTCACTCTTGAAGTCTCTTGAAGAGATTCGTCCCGAAGACAAAAATTCTAGTAATGAAGCACGTGTACAAAATAATAAAAATACTAGAATTGTGGAACGACCAGATCAAAATATTATGGGAAATGATGAAGATCTGGTTGATATAAATATAGAAATTATAAATACAAGAGAAATTTACCAATGTTGTCAACAACTTATTCGTTGCCATAATTGCTCTCACTATTGAAAATCTGGATCCAGTACCCAAAAGTCAATAGTTGAGCCGGAAGCGCTTTGATTGGGTAAAATAGGAAGAAGCAATTAAGGCAGAACTCGACTCGCTAATATTCTTGACTTTATCGTGCATACACCCTGAAATGTTATTCCTATTGGATATAAATGGGTATTTGTACGTAAAAGAAAATGCGAATAATGATGTAATGAGGTACAAAGTGAAGTTAGAAGCTCATGGGTTTTTGCAGAGACCCGATATAGATTTTAAATATATACTCCTGTTATGTATGAAATAAAGTTCCGCTACTTAATATCTCTGGCAGTTAATAAAATTAGAAATGCAGTTGATAGACACTGTAACCGCATGTTTATATTGATCAATTGATATTAATATTTATATGAAAATCCCTGATGGATATAAAATTCCTCATATGAAGAATGGTGAAAATCGTATTAAGTACGATATTAAAATTACAAAGGTCATTATATGACATAAAATATTTGGGTCGAATATTTCACGATCGACTCAATTCATTCTTCCCGAAGGAGGAATAAATACATTGAAATATTTCCTTACGTGTTTACAAAGAAATTACTTTGGTGGTGTTTGTATTATCTCGATTTCTGGTGATAATCTAAATATTGTTGGAACAAGTAAGGAATTCAAAGAAAGCTAATTTAATCTTAGAGATTGAATTTTGAAATAAAACGTTGGTGAAATCAACTATTGTCTCGACCAGCAGATTGAGCATTTCCCTAAAGCAAAATGAATCTTTATATACCAATCAGCTTACTTGGAGAAGGTATTGGAGTGATTTTATAAATTTTATCTACTTAGCACACTAGTAATTGTTTGATCCCTTGAAGTGGATAAAGATAAATTTGGACCTAAAGAAGATACATATGACATTTTAGGACCAGAAGTTCCTTATTAGAGTGTCCTTAGTACATTACTACGTTTTAAGATCTGCACCAAATCCGATATTGAATTTATATTGAATTTGTTTGCAAGATTAAGTTAGTGTTTCTCTTATAAGGAGGCATTGTAAAACTTTAAAGCATATGTTCAGTATCTTCGACGTTTGCAATATTTTGATTTAAATACATTTATGATTCATGTGATAATGGTATATCTCCTATCATCCATTATGAGAAAAATGCAACTTTTGTTGTCCATATGAATAATAGGAATGCTAAAGGGAACTTGACAAAGTATATATCCCCTAAAATTCTTTTACCTGCATGAACTCCAGAAGAGTGTGAAAGCATAATACAAAAGACTTGGAAGACTGTTGTCTTCGGGGAGCGTTTTGAAGATTGAATTTAGAAAATCATTAGTTGTATATTTTCTTATTTTACTAAGTTTCTCTCTTTGAATTATCCTAGCGGAATTTTAGTTAGGCTTGAACATCACATCGAATGTCCAAGGGGGAGTGTTGTAAATAATCTATTATTGTGGACATTACTTTGTGTTAGTATTATTAGTGGACTTTATGTCACATGAGTTTTAGGGCTTTTAGGGCTTCAACCCAATTGTTATTATATATACCTTCCTCATTGTAACGCCGTGAGATAGAGAATACTCAGATCATAGTAAAATTCCTCCTGGCTTTGTCGCCACTATATGTAGTCCTTCTAGACGAATTGGGTAAACAAATTGGTGTTTTTGCTTCTTTTCTTTACGTTTATTCTATATTTTACAAACGGACTCTTAGAGTAAATGTATGCAAAAGTAAAGGAATGGGATCTATTTATATCTTAAATTACCAAAATATTATTAAAAACACAAAAAATTATATTAATGTTCATGTGATTTTTTTAAATATTAATATTTAATATGCGAAATTTGTATTAGTAATTTCATAAAAAATAAATATATTTCAAAATGTGATATTTCATGTATAAGAAGATGATATTTTAGTAATAGTTGAAAAAGAAAATTATGAGAGCGAGATGAGAATAGTTGGAATCCGAGTGCACATTTCCCCTTCTCTCCCAAAACCATTCTTCTACTTTCACATTCTCCATCACCCAAACGAAACAATAAGAATACAGAGATCAACAAAATATGCAGGCTGCAACGTCAATGCCTCTAACAACCGCCACCGCATTCCACCTGCCCAACCAGTTTCTCCACCCTACAGCCGCCTCGGACGACGCGAAACACTCAATTTCCACCAACCCCACCTCAATTCACCCTCGCCCGATCAAACCCAGATCACCAACAATATTCGCCGTGAAATCCTCCTACCGACGGCCGTCCTCCGCCACCACTACTCCACCGCCTAAATCCTGGAATATTGACAGCTGGAAGTCCAAAAAGGCATCCCAGCTTCCAGAATACCCGGATAAATCCGCCCTTGAATCGGTGTTGAAAACCCTAGAATCTTTCCCCCCAATTGTTTTCGCCGGCGAGGCCCGACGCCTTGAGGAGAGGCTGGGGCAGGCCGCGCTCGGAAATGCGTTTCTGTTGCAGGGTGGCGATTGCGCTGAGAGTTTCAAGGAATTCAGCGCCAACAACATTAGGGATACTTTCAGGGTCCTTTTGCAGATGAGTGTTGTTCTTATGTTTGGTAGTCAGATGCCCGTTTTTAAGGTCTTCAATCCTTCTTATTTACTTATAATAATTTCATATGTGAAAATATATGTTCTCTTTTGTGCATGCGTCTGTTTTGGTTTATGGATGAGTGTGTAGTCGTATAAATGCAATTAAAATTGTGTTTATCAACCCTGTTCTTATCTAATGGAACGGAAGTGGGTTGCATTTGCAATTGTTTTCTGGCTTTTGATGTTTCCTCATGCATATTAACAAGGGTACTGTTTTCTGAAGTACGAAATTTGTTAAGATGATGTTCTTGGAGTTTCAAACTAAAAATCCCAGTATGTTAATTGCTTTGCAGCCTCTGTGATAAATAACAAGGATATGGAGAATTGATAAAATTACTAGACATGCAGTTTCCCTTTTACTTGTTGCCAGCTTACAGGATTATTTATAATCAATATCGACTAAAAGTATGAGTGCTCTTGTATATTTTTGTGATCTTGTATTCTTTGTGATCATTGATTATTGTGATAATTACGAACGACTAGCAATTCAGGATTGAGCTGTTTGCGTTTTGATTCTTGGGACTTTATTTTATAGGTGGGAAGAATGGCAGGACAGTTTGCTAAACCAAGATTGGATCCCTTTGAAGAGAAGGATGGGGTGAAGCTGCCTAGCTATCGTGGAGACAATGTCAACGGGGATGCTTTTGATGAACAATCGAGAACTCCAGATCCTCAGAGAATGATCAGAGATTATTCCCAATCTGCAGCTACATTGAACCTGCTTAGAGCATTTGCTACTGGAGGCTACGCAGCAATGCAGAGGATCAGCCAGTGGAATCTTGATTTTACCGGAAAAGTGAGCAAGGTGATAGGTATGCAATCCTCTGTTATTTATTCTAGCTATAGTTTTTCTTTTCGATTCATATAGGGGTTTTGATGAGAATAGTAGTGAGAATCATTGAATTGTGAATTACAAAGAAATGATAGTTATATTGGAAGTGTTTTGATCTAATCTTGGAATAATTAGGGATAAAAAATGATTGTTCGTTGAGGAATATTGGAATGATTGAGGAAGAATGACTATAGGAGGGGAAGCAATTAATTAAAATGGGAAAATGATTAACTTATTTTGAGTCTTGTTACCTCGTAGCAATTGTGATGAAGGTGAATTGATCATCTTAAATTCTCATTAACAAGTAACACTTGGGTGCACCAGCTGCAATGTACAACTGGTGCGCAACTAATACTTTTTAACGAAAACAACTAATACTGTTCACTGATTACAACTAATACTGACCAGTTAATACCTTTTAATAAAACAACTAATATCATTTAAAAATGCACATGAAGTGCACAGTGCAACTGGTGTATAGAAGAATTTGTCTTACAACCATGCTCATTCTGATTCTCATTATCATTCCCATTGAAGAATTTTGAACCAAGCGCCCTCTTGATTCACTGGATTGCGTTTCTGAATGTTGCTATCTGGAAAAGGTACCGTGAACTAGCTAACAGAGTTGATGAGGCCCTTGGCTTCATGGATTCCTGCGGTCTTACTTCTGATCACCCGATCATGACCACTACAGAGTTTTGGACATCACATGAGTGCTTACTTTTACCTTACGAACAAGCACTTACTAGAGAGGACTCAACTTCTGGCCTCTATTATGACTGCTCTGCTCACATGATTTGGGTTGGGGAACGTAAAAGGCAGTTAGATGGGGCCCATGTAGAATTCTTGAGAGGAGTTTCGAACCCCCTGGGAATCACGGTGGCTAATGAAATGTTAATGCATAACAAGTCCATCCATCCTGAAAGATGGACACAACTAATACTTTTTAATAAACTAACTAATACTTTTTAATGAAGCTGTTGATCTTACTGCACAGGTTAGTGAGAAGATGGACCCGAATGAGCTGATTAAACTCATCGATATTTTGAATCCTGAAAACAGACCTGGAAGGATCACAGTGATCACCCGAATGGGCACTGAGAACACGAGAGTGAAACTTCCTAGTCTGATTAGGGCCGCTCGCAATGCAGGTCAAATTGTCACTTGGGTGAGTGACCCTATGCACGGAAACACCATCAAAGCTCCTTGTGGACTCAAGACCCGTTCATTATTCAATCAGGGTATATTTCTATGTTTTTTTCTTATTGACAAATACTTCGATGCACCAATTTCACCGTGCAACTCAAGTGCATTTTTAAATGGTATTAGTTGTTTTACTAAAAGGTATTAGTTGTGAGTATTAGTTGCTTTCACTGAACAGTATTAGTGTGCACCCAAGTGTCGCTCTTTCTTATCTTGTCATGTTTCTTCGTAAAATGAAAATGAGAAAATACACACGTACACCACGCTGCAGAACTCTTCCATACATTATGTAACAAATGTTAATATCGAAATAATTGCCAATATTCCGTGTAAAAGCTTCTGTTGGTCATATAAGTCAACATATCTATGGTATCTATGCTTTCTAAACAAACTAAGTGGAATTTCCTTGCAATGTTGTTATACTATCTTCTATATGGACAACAGGTATATCTTTTTATTTCTTTTATTACTTGTATTTATTTCCACTCTCAACACGGGAATCTTGTGGTTTGTGTTGGCAGTCTGAGGTGAGAGCATTCTTTGATGTACATGATGAAGAAGGAAGCTGTCCTGGAGGCCTCCATCTGGAGATGACGGGCCAAAACGTTACAGAGTGCATCGGAGGGTCTAAAACAATCACTTATAATGATTTAAGCTCGCGCTATCACACTCATCGACCCAAGGCTCAATGCTTCCCAGTCTCTAGAGCTTGCTTTCATCGTAGCTGAGCGTCTTCGAAAGAGGAGAATCGGTTAGTAGGAAGCTTTAACAACTATATATTACATCCCTTGATTTTACTTTTCTGTGCTTAATTATCAGTCTCTAGTGGGAGAAGTTCTTGAGGTGATTATAACTGGTAGTATGCTACTTCAAACATCTATGTTGTTCTTTGAAGCATATGTAATAGGACTATCTTTTCTTGTTCATCTTTCCACCACCACCCGTATGTATTAAGGTGGAACCAGGTGGCTTAGCCCACCTGGCCACTGGGCTCCTCAATTGAGTGGGAGACTCATGTTCGATTCCCTTTGGAAACGAATTGGAGTATGGGAGTTATAAGGTGGCTTGGTGAATTTGTGGAGTGTTTGGGTGCTTGGTGTACTAACTACTAACAACTAACTTTGTCCAATAAAAAAAATGTATTAAGGTGGTGTTTGCAAATTATTCAAAATAATATAGAACCTCTCATTTTCAAAAGCTACTGAGATTAAATCTTAAATGGTCTCATAATTTTTTACCTTTTTTGATTTAGTCCCAATAATTATTTTTTGGAATTTAGTCCCATAACTATTAAAATTGGTCAATTTTCCCTGTGTAACTAATTTTTGGAATAATTTAGTCTCATGACTACTAAAATTGCTCAATTTTAGTCCTATTTTGCCGGAAATTACCCAAAACGACATTGTTTCATCAGCGTGTCAGTCATATGCAATTATAAATTGGGGATTCCGGTGAGGCTCGTGTTCTTAGGAACTTATTGACACAATCTAAACACCTAAAAATTAAATTGAGGCTAAAAACTTATTGTTCTTCGCCAAATTGAGTTCTCGCGGATTTAGGGATGGATATTGGGGAAGTACCCGATTTTAGAGAATTTCGGGGATTTAATCTCGCCCCATTTCTTTGAGATTTATTTCAGTAATTTTTCTTTTTGTGTTAATTAATGGTGCAAATTTTGTGTAATTTTACAAGTGCAAATTGTGCAAATCAGTTACTAAAACATGAACTTCGCCGGAATCCCGAATTTAAATGGCACATGACTGATACGCTGGTGAAACAACGTCGTTTTGAGTGATTTCCGGCAAAAAATGAACGATAATTGAACAATTCTAATAGACAACATCGTATTGAGTGATTTCCGGCAAAATTGAACGATAATTGAACAATTCTAATAGTTATGGGATTAAATCATTCCAAAAAAATAGTGAAGGGACGAAAATTGAGCAATTCAAAAAGTTATGGGACAAAAATTGAGCAATTTTAATAATTATGAGACTTAATCGTTCCAAAATATAGTTACGGGACTAAATAAAAAATTATGATCGTGATCATTTAAAATTTAATCCCAAAGCTACTCCTCGCAGCTTTTGTCCTAAAAGTTAATGAAATATTTAGTTACACCTTAAATAAACTAATTGTTCTAAAAGTTGTTAATGAAATTTTTAGTTACACCTTAAATAAACTATAAATTTATTGATATGTCTTGCGATCGTAAGGCTGCGATAGAGTTGAAAATGAAATGAAACGAAAATGAGATGAAATTATTCGATAGTCTTGGTAAAAGATTATTTAAATTCCATTTACTAAACAAGTTCAAATAATATGTTTTTAGAGTTTGAAACTTAAGTTTGAATTCTATGAGTATAAAAAACATAAAGAGTGTAAAATTATAAGGGTGTTTAACTCTAACTAGGTGTTGTAAAAAAAAAAAAAAAAAACTCTAACTAGGGCAAATTTTAGGGTGGACAAGTTTCATGCTATGAAATTGGTTTTTAATTCATGGGCATGTGAAATTATTCAAGATATGATACGGGTCATGTTTATGTCAAAGTATAGGGTGAACAAGTTTCACGGTGAAACTGGTTAAGGAGTGTGACTTATATTACTAAAGAGTGTAATTTTTTAGTATAAAAGATATTACTCATAAAGTGAAGGGTGTGACTTATATTATAGCTGAGGGTATTGTAGTGATAACTGAAGGGTGTGACTATATTACTAAAGAGTATGTTTGTAAAAAAAAAATAGTTTCACGGTGAATAAGTTTCACATCATACCAACTCCAAGTTTATTGGATTAGAAAAATATGTTGACATGAATAAAATGAATTAAATAATCTAATTTCATGATATGAAACTTGTTCATGGAAGACTAACTCATTGGCTAAACCCATATTTAAATTGGTTAAAACAAGATTGATTAAGTTTTGTTTTAACTAGATACGATTAGTTGTCAAATAAATTAAAATATAAGTTGAATTTAACTTATTCGATAGTTGATTTATGATCATTCGTTAAAATAATATTTGAATTATATTTAACATTGTTTTTAAATGCGCTAAAAAGACATTGTTTTTAAATATGCACAAATAATATGTTTGGTAGAGATTGAAACTTAAGTTTGAGTGCGATTCTTTTTAAAGAGGTGTGTGTGAGACGGAGCAAAATATAATTTGTGTATTATCACTTTAATACTTTAAAATGGTTGATTATTAATTTGTATTATTTATATCTGATTTATGTAAGAGACCGTTTAATACAATTTTTTCATTTAAATAGGGTGGGAGATTATTAAAATAATCGAGCTCAGCACGTTATCATTTTTTGATTAAGTTTATTTGAATTCTATTTTATTAGTTATTCCGACGGTCCCACTAAAGTATGTCCTAACTTTATAAGTTATAACACATTAAAGTATGCCCTAATTTTATGACACACATATTAAAAAAAAAAAAAATAAATGGAGTGTTGAAAGGTAATGTGATAAACTTATATTTATAAAATAAATGAATTAATTGAATTAAAGTAAATGAATTAGCTAGTTTGATTGAGTGTATATTGTGTGGGCCTCAAAAGTAATGGTAATTGATA
This sequence comes from Stenogyne calaminthoides, assembly GCA_037126765.1. Classification (NCBI taxonomy): domain Eukaryota; kingdom Viridiplantae; phylum Streptophyta; class Magnoliopsida; order Lamiales; family Lamiaceae; genus Stenogyne; species Stenogyne calaminthoides. The sequence goes on from JBBCBC010000018.1 coordinate 35,750,925, forward strand.
TAAATATGTGAATATTGTGATAATAAAATTTAGTAAGAGGTTTTCTTTTTTAGGTGTGCAAACTTTTGTGTGACGTGCCAAAAACGAAAGTGAACAAACTTTTCTGGGATGGAGGGAGTAGTAAAATAAGTTCAATCTTGAAAGTGGTCCAAACAAAACTTACTATATTGTGCATTTTATTCGAACCAATTTTGTTACACCCTATCTAGCATTTACTAAATAGATACAAATCATTCAATCTAACATCTACAACACCAATATTTTAAATATCAAAGTTAATCCCTCCATTTATGTGTTAAACCGCGTGATATAAATCCTAGGATGACTATATTTTCCAAGTGGCTATTCAACAACATTAAAGATTAATTATGTAACCGCGTGATATAAGTTTGTACGATGACATTAATATTTTCAAAGTGGCTATCCAACATTAAAGATTAATTACTATGTTTTAGGTTTATTTAATGAGGACAACCATTAAGCAACACAGTTAACAGTAACTGCGTCAGCCGCCCAATCCATTACAAATCAACATCCAACTAAAAGAATTGATAATCGTAGATAGTGAAATCTCACAAAGATTTGGTTTTTTTTTTTTTTTTTTTTTTTTTAAATGAAGTATTTTTTTCCCACAAAACTAAAAAAAGAAAGATGTTACAAATGAGATGTGAGAGATGGGAACTTTTGAATCTCAAACTCATCTACTACATTTTTTTTATCGGTAAAGGCAACTTTATTGAAAAAAATGGAAAGATATGTATGAGGGGTACTCGACTACAGTGTACAAGAAATTATATCAATCAATCAAAAACAATCTAGGGTTCGCCAACCAATCATTAAAAGAAAAACGGTGTCAATCTAAATACTTAACAAAACATAAACTCCATAAACGACTCTTAAGTTCCTCCACGACCTTGTCAACACTGAAAACAACCCCCTCAAAAATAACAACATTCCTATGTTTCCAAATAAGCCAAACAAAACATTGCCAAACTCATCTACTATGTATTCTCCAATAAAAGAGATAGGAACTTCATGTTAATTTTAACATCTTTTTTTTATATAGCTCGATATCCGGGCCAGAGCTAATTAAGCACTATATGGATTGACTCATCTAAAAAATTGATGACATCTTAAGGGGTTCAAACTTGAGATCTAGTGAGGAGTGCACTCCTAAGTATCAAGCCTATACCACTATGTCAATTCTTTGGGGTTGTTAATTTTACCATCTCTAAACACCCATATTAGCATTAGAACTTATGTTGGATATTCAGATTTAAAGCTTAGAATATTCATTTTAATAAAACAGAGAATATTCATTTCCAAAGCATGCATGTTTAAGTAAATTTGAAGTTTTGTACTCCAATTTACATGTTATTGTTTATTGTATTTCTTAATAAAGGATTCATTGAAAGGAATATAGAGCCAACGAGCCACTTAAAAGATTTCAAATTCTTTAGCAGAAGTGTAGTTATTTTTAGACAAAAACTCATATAAGACAGTCTCACGCATGAGACGAGGTACAACTTAGCACAAATGACACCAACCCTCCCTTGTGAGACTGTCTCATACAAATATGCATCTTATTTTTACGTCGAAAATGTAAATTTAAGTTATTTTTCAAGTTTGATGCGAATGACGTAGGTATTGGTTTGGTGACATCACTTTCATATTCTAAAGAGTAATAGAAGTATTATTTCATTTTCTATTTTGTAAAAGTTGCTACTTCTCTTTTATAAAAGTGTTATTAGAATAAGTTAGTTAGAAGGAGTGACTACTATATAAGTCCCTCCGTTAGGTTAGATTCATTTTTATCTTTTCACATTAACAATTCCTCAAGCTTCATCTCTGTAACTGATTTTCGTTCATATCAATCAAGATTTGTCTTTCTTTTCTTCTTTGCAATCTATTTTAGATTGTTAATATGGTATCAGTTTTATACTGGTAAATGCCATTCGATCCTTGCTTCCGTTTCTGATATAGAGTTTTACGCTCGTTTTTATTTCTGTTTCCGTTTTGATTCAGAATCCTTTAGTTTTGGTTTCAACAATTCTTGTTGAAATTCATCGATTCTGTTTGTTTTCAATCCGATTCTTGGAGATTTTCCGATGGCGTTGAATGTATCACTCGATCATGCGGTGAATCCGCTATCACCATATTTTCTGCACCACAACGACAACCCAACCATATCAATTGCGCTCGAACCCTTGGATGGTGCGAATTTTGTTTCCTGGCGTCAGTCGGTTGTGCGTGGTTTAAGTGTCAAGAATAAGTTGCCCCTTGTTGATGGTTCTCTCCCGGTTTCGGTTCCGGATGAAGAAAGAGCAATTTATCTGGCGTAAGTACGGGCTAATGACTTTGTGTTGCAGTGGATTCTCAATTCGATTTCGCTCGAAATCAAGAAGACTTTGCGCTATTTCCAAACGGCTAAAGAGGTTTGGACTGAATTGATCACTCGTTATGAATGTTCTGATTTGTCAAAGATAAAAGTCCTTGACCAACATTGCTCAAGGTTCTAAGTCTCTTGTTGCTTATTATAATGAGTTTAAGTATCTTTGGGATGAACATATTAGTCATAAGGCTGTGTTTAAATGCAATTGTGGTGTCATGGCTAATTGTACTTGTGATCTTCCAAAACAATATGATGTTGCACAAGAACAAGATTGTGTTATGAAGTTCTTGATAGGTCTGAGTGAGTCTTATGCTGCCATCCGTAGTCAGTTCTTGTTACATAAGCCTTTTCCTCCTCTTGCTAAAGTATATGCTTTGTTGCTTGAAGAAGAGTCCCAGAGGGCCTTAGTCTTGCCCAATTCTGTTTTGCCTGAGTCTGTGGCCATGCTAGCCAATAACTCTAGGTTTTATAAGGATAAAAAGAAAGGTTTGAAATGCACAAATTGTAATGGAAGTGGTCATTCAGTTGATAGGTGTTTTGAATTGATTGGCTATCCCCTTGGTTGGAAGGGTCCAAGGGGTAATAAGGGTAAAGAGAGATATGTTAATGCTTTGGTTTCCTCTCCTGAGAAAGTCATGGGGTCTAATCCTCTGCTCACTCCTGAGCTTATTGACCAACTTCTGAGTCTGGCTAAGCAAGCACAGAGGCCTTCTGACTCCATTTACTCTGCAGCTGGTGTGCTTGCTCATACAACTCCTAATGCTTCTACAGGATCAGGTAGTTCAGGTAGTTTCTGTTTCAATTCTTACTCTACTTGTAAAACTTTTACTTGGATTTTAGACACAGGAGCAACTGATCACATGGTGTCTAGTTTGGAGTGTTTTACTTCTCCACCAATTTTAGCTAATATTAGAATAAGTTTGCCTAATAATGTTGTTTCAGTTGCAACACACATGGGAACAATGGTTCTTAATGAGAATTTAACACTGCATAATGTGTTGTATGTTCCAGATTTTGCTTTTAATTTGCTTTCCATAAGTCATCTAACAAGGTACTCTAATTGTACAGATTAGTTTTATGGCATCAAGTTGTGTTTTGCAGGACAGTGACACCCTCAAGGTGATTGGTTCTGCTGAACAACATGGTGGCTTATACTTGCTCAAAGTCATTCATTCTGCCAATGCTGTTGATAGCTCTACTTCTTCTGGTATTTTCACCTTATGGCACAATAGATTAGGTCATATGAATCCTTCTACTATGTTGCATATAAAAGATTTGGGATTACATGCTTCTGATGTTTTGAATCAATGTACTGTTTGCCCGCTTGCAAAGCATAAAAAGAAACCATTTCCTGTTAGTGTATCTTGTTCTGTTGATTGCTTTGACCTAATACATTGTGATGTTTGGGGTCCTTTCTCTATTACTTCTCATTCTGGTTATAAATACTTCTTGACCATTGTTGATGACTATTCAAGATGTACTTGGTTATATTTGTTAAAGGCCAAATCTGATGTGAGAAGTTCTTTAGAAAACTTTTATAACATGGTATTAACTCAATTCAATAAGAAAATCAAAGTCTTAAGAAGTGATAATGGAACTGAGTTTTTGCTACATGATTTTTATCACACACATGGTGTAATTCATCAAACATCCTGTGTGGAAACCCCACAACAGAATGGTTTGGTTGAAAGAAAACACCAACATTTACTACAAGTAGCTAGAGCTTTATTGTTTCAATCATCTTTGCCAATAGTGTATTGGAGTGATTGCATTTTATCTGCTGCTTACTTGATAAATAGAATGCCTACTGTGGTTCTTCACAATCTGACTCCTTTTGAGAAATTATATGGAAGAAAACCAGATTATTCTTTACTAAGATCTTTTGGTTGTTTATGTTTTGCTAAAACATTATCTATTAACAGAACAGAGTTTGATCCAAGGGTTGTTAAGTGTATATTTTTGGGGTACCCTTTTGGAACCAAAGGTTATAAAGTGCTTGATTTGAATAGTGGGAAGGTATTTGTTTCAAGAAATGTGTTTTTTTATGAAAATATTTTTCCTTATGCTGATATGAAGGGTGCACATGAGTTTGTTCAACTTCTAATTGCTCAAAATTCTTTTTTGCATAGTGATTCTGACTCTATTGATGATACCACTTAAACTATTTTTGTTACTCATCAAGAAGCACATGATGAAATCAATGATCACTCACATGATAGACAGGCTACTGAACCTGCTGTGACAGATAGACAGGCTATTGAACCTGATATTGCTATTGTTACTGATAGTCAGGCTACTACTGTTGCTGATAGTCAGACTATTGAACATGTTCCTATTATTGCTGATGGACAGCATACTGTTTCTCAAAATGTTGATTTGCATGAAAATTTTGTTAGAAAGTCTTCTAGATCAAGATCTCAGCCTGCTTACTTGAAAGTTTATGAAACTTCTTTACCAAAATCTTTAAATCCAGAGGCAAACATGACTGTTTCTTGTGGAAAACAGTATGATATTTCTGATTTTTTATCCACTGATAGACTTTCTCATGATCATAAAGTTTTTACTGCATCAATTTCTCAAAATCTTGAACCCAAAACCTATAAGCAAGCCAAACACAATCCTAATTGGCAGCAAGCTATGAAGAGTGTATTGGATGCCTTAGAAAGAACTAAGACATGGACTCTAGTATCTTTGCCATCAAATAGAGATTGCATTGGATGTAAGTGGGGTTTTAAAATAAAGTATAAACAAGATGGTTCAATTGAGAGATATAAAGCAAGACTTGTTGCTAAAGGCTATACACAACAAGAGGGTGTGGATTATTTTGATACTTTTAGTTCAGTAGCCAAAGTTACCACTGTCAGAATATTACTTTCTATAGCAATTGCTAAAAATTGGTTCATTCATCAATTAGATGTAAACAATGTATTCTTGCATGGGGATCTTACTGAAGAAATTTTTATGACCCCACCACCTGGTTATTGCAATGACTCTGATTCTAGAGTGTGTAAACTGAACAAAAGTCTTTATGGTTTGAAACAAGCCTCAAAACAATGGTTTACCAAGATTTCTAGTTCATTATTTGAAATTGGCTATGTGCAATCTGAGGCTGATAATTCTCTATTTACAAAACAAACTGATAATGCATTCACTGCTATTGTTTGTTATGTTGATGATCTTATTGTAGCTGGAAATTCTATGACTGAAATTACAAATGTTAAAAGTTTTTTGCACAACAAATTAACAATCAAGGACTTAGGTGTGTTAACGTACATGCTTAGTATTGAAATAGCAAGATCAGAACAGGGCCTTTCTTTATGTCAAAGAAAATACACATTAGACCTGGTAACTGATTTTGGCTATTTGGGAAGTAAACCCTGTAACACACCTATGGATTCAAAACTACAACTCATACAGGCCACTGAACACAATAGGATTGATCCAAAACTTTATAGAAAAATTGTTGGCAAATTGCTTTACCTAACAGTTACAAGACCAAACATCTCATTTGTTGTTCAGTCACTCTCTCAATTCATGAGCAATCCATCCAAGGAACACATGAGTGCACAGTACATAGAGTATTGAAATATTTGAAGGGAACACCAGGTTTGGGTATCTTTTATTCTAGTACTAATGATTTCAAAGTTCATTCTTATACTGACATTGATTGGGCTAGGTGTATAGAAACTAGGAAAAGTGTCACAGGTTACACAATATACTTGGGGAATTCCCTCATTTCTTGGAAGTCTAAAAAGCAAAACACTGTGAGTAGGTCATCTGTTGAGGCTGAGTATAGAGCCATGGCCACTACAGCTTGTGAAATCCAATGGATACTCTACATCTTGAAGGATCTCAGAATTCCAGTCCAACTACCAGCATCTCTATACACTGATAGCAAGTCTGCATATCAGATGGCCCTGAATCCTTGTCTTCATGACAAAAGCAAAAGCATCTCCATTGACTGCCACTTCACAAGACAGAAGATCAAAGAAGTTGCAATAAAGATCATGCATCTACCAACTGAGGAAAATCTTGCAGACATCATGACTAAACCTCTTCTTCCTACACCATTCAAAACATTCAAAGTCAAAATGAGGCTCTTAAACATTCACTCTCATTTTGAGGGAGGGTCTAAAGAGTAATAGAAGTGTTATTTCATTTTCTATTTTGTAAAAGTTGCTACTTCTCTTTTATAAAAGTGTTATTAGAATAAGTTAGTTATAAGGAGTGAATACTATATAAGTCCCTCCATTAGGTTAGATTCATTTTTTTCTTTTCACATTAACAATTCCTCAAGCTTCATCTCTGTAACTGATTTTCGTTCATATCAATCAAGATTTGTCTTTCATTTCTTCTTTGCAATCTATTTTAGATTGTTAATACATATATATAGAGAAGCTTATCGTCAAACACTCTTTTCGTGTTTGGTGCTTTAACACATTCAATGCCCCGTCAAAAAACAAAAATCAACGCCATAATAGGATTCAATCAAAGTTGGATTATTATGAATCGTTTATTCGCCTATTAGATACACTATTTTTCACTTTTTAACAGTGTTTTTTCTTTTAATAACAAAAACAAGTGTCGGTAAACAATCTAAAATTTTAATACTTCTCCAATTTACCCTTATTTTTATCTTTATAAAATCTCTTATCTACAAAAGGTGAACCACCTCAATTTCTATAAAGCCTTTATTTCAAATTTTAAAAATTCTATGAAGAGTTATTTATAATATTTTAATATTTAACTCTTAATTATTCAATTTACTTATAATCATATTTAAGTTGTTAAATTATAAGTAATACTCCCTCCTCTATTTTATAAATGACATTCTGAATTTTTCAGATAAATTAAAGATATTTTTATGCCAAAATTAGTATTAGCCAATAATAATTAAATATTTTTAACAATAATTATTATTGATTGAAAAATCGTTCATAAAAATATCAAAATTACATTTATTATACAAATTTCAATATGTTAAAATCACATCAATTATAAAAGAATGGAAGAAAATATGTATTATTATATATTTTTAATTATATAGTCTACTGACTATTAAGAGATCTAATATTATTTTATAATATAATTTATTTTCAAACAGCATATTTTTGGTGGTACTATATGACATGCTAGAAATACATCTCCAACAAAAAAAAACCCTATAGATTCATTATAGTATTAATTATTTTAAAAAAAAACAAATAACTTACCATAAAAGCCCACAGAACATCACAAATTTGCAAATAATGTGGTCGTGTATTATTCTAAAACACAAATTTCAAACCCACACGCAACTATAACAATAGTAAAAAATTGAATGCGTCGTACAATTAATTTTTTATTATTATTTATTAATATATTATTTTATTAATATTAATTACTTTTGCTAAAGATACTAGTTAAGTACAATTAAATGCATCATAAATACATTTTTTAAATTTCCCACCAATATCATCTCACACAGAGAAGCCTAGAATAAAATTGTGACGTTTTTAACCCTGAGCTGGTGGATAAGGATTCCCCTTTGCTCCTTTTTCTTTACCCAACGTTTTTTTTATGAATATAAGCAAAACGACAAAACTTGTATTCAAAATGATGGAAAATAAATGATGAAAACTGAAAAGACTGATTTTAGATATTAACTTTAGCAAAGGTATCGATTCATTATTATACAATGTAGCCCCACTCGATTTTCTCCACAATTTTCATATGAAAAACAAATGTACATCATCACATATCCACAGTCTCCCATTAATTAAACCCAAAAGCCCAAGGTACAAGCCTCCAAACTCCAAAGTACAACCATTTTACCTGGCTATATCCGTCTATTCACAACAGTTACAGTACTCCCGGCCGCACAGGATCCCTCCCCATAACATTCCAGTTTTTCATTCTCATCCACTTCTTCCAAATACACTGAATTCAAATCTACACAAGTGTGGAACATTGTGAAGTTTGCGGGTCCCACATCGCAGGCAACAGAAACCTGCGCCCGTTAACCCCATGCGCATTATAGCTAGCACCCGTGGTTTTATCCGTCAACACATTCCCCGCGTAACCCGGGTACGCGCCCGACCCGAAAACCCCCGTGCACGCCGTAACGGCCTCCAACGGCGCAGTCGCCGGGCCCTGAAAATAACCGTTATTGAACGGATTCGTAACCGTCCCGGCCAAAACCGCCGCCAGATTTATAACCATGCCGTCAACTCCGACGTCACCATTGGGCGCCACCAGAGGCGGATCCTGCGGGCCGTAAACGGGCTGGTGAAACGGCCACGCGCAGTAGCCCGGGCACTGTGTCTCCGAGTTCCCGACCCACGCGTAGGCGAACCGGGCCGATCCGCGGGTCGATCCGTGGCTGCCGCATCGGTTCATGCAAAAACCGTTGACGGCGACGTCCTTCGCCGTTAAGACGACGTTAACGGCTCCGGTCAGGTGCCCGCCCCTGGCGGCGAGGTAAATGATGTGCGAATTTTTGAGAGATTTTCCGAGGGAGTAATTCTCGTTGAGAAATTGTTTTCCGACGACGAGAGAGGCGGCGCCGGCGGCGCCGTTGTACTTCTCCGTCGTCTTCCACCACGAGGCGACGGATGGGGGAGCCGATTTGGTTTTGGGGGAGTTTAGGGATTGGAGGAAATCGACGATTATGGAGCGTTGGATGGGGGTGAATTTGCCGTACCAGATGAGATTAACGGTGACGGTGCCTTTAAGCAAGGCGCCGTTGTGGTATTTCAAAACCAGCGGCTGCTGCTGCACCAGGACCGCCATTGAAGAAAAGGTGAAAAGGGAAAGGAAGAGGAGAGGGGTAAGATGGTAATTTAAGGCCATGGCGAATGGAGGGGTTTGAACTGGTGAAGTAAAGCGTGGTGGTGGTATTTATATGGGGGATAGCTGGGAGTCAACATCAGTATCGACACGTGGAGGCGTGTGATTGGTAAAGGGTGGTGCAGTAGCCAGACTGGAAGGTGCTGGTTGATGACGTGGGGAGACGGTGACGTGGAATTATGGGAAAATGCAAGTTTGGTGACGTGGAATTATGGCGAGGCAAGTGATGTTGACGTACGTGTTTGTGTGTGATTAGACGCGACTGATATTTGTATGCACGCTTTGAAGTAGCGGTGAGCATTTGGTGAAAATCGAACCGAATCGAATCGAATTAAATTTCACACCATAATATATCAAAATCGAACCATTTAAGCTTAAAATTAATTGAAATCGAACCGTATTTTTTCGGTTAGGTTTCAGTTTAAAACCGAAATTTTAATATTATTGAATTAAACCATTTAATAACATAAAAATTCGGATATATATATAAAGTAAATATTTCGGTTCGATTCGGTATATTTACTGAAAAAATCAAATCGAAATCGAGCACCAATTTTTTTTAAATGCAAAACCGATCCCATTAAATTTAAATCATTTTATATTTGGTCCGATTTAACATTTTTTCGATTTTACCAATATATAAATTTATGAATGGGCTTTGCTACAGGGGTGATTCACCTCACGGGGTCATTAATTTTTTAGGTGTATCAAATAATTATTTTATTTTTAAATATTTTAGTTATTTTTTTATTTAAGAATATAAGAATAATTTTAATCATAAAATTTTTATCAACCCATGGATTTTACCCCACTCACTGATCATTTATGAATGATGAATTTAGACTTGTATTCATGCTTATAAGATTGTATTTTTTATTTATAAACAACAAAAATTATAACTTAAAATGCAAGTATTAGAAGACTATCGACAAGAGCCTCGACCCAATAAAAACAACTGAAGAATGATTCGGACACCTCAACAGAACTTTGAGCTAAATACTTTATTTTATTACTAATCAGACAAAATGTATTATCACTAAAAATCTAATAATAAAAGAAATTATTCTACGCAAGATCCGAATCGACCGCAGACTCATAAAGTCGATTTTAAAATTATGTAATTATAAAAAAATAAAAACTTGCAACTATTCCAAATAGAAGCATGTAATTATGTTCTCATATTAACAATTTCACTTTCTGTGTAAATAAATAGTTTTTTTTTTCAGCATAATAAATTGCACGCTTCTAAAATGCACTATGAATGCAAGATCTAGCCATAATAAAAATATAAGATTAATTTTAACCGATATATATGTATATGCATTTCCTATTCCAAAATATTAAACAAAACAAAAGAAGGATTATCTTTAACAATTTGAACACAAAAAATTATTTACCAATCTCTTAGAAGTATTAGAGACATAAAAATTCATTTTTTTATAAATTAACACAAATTAATATATTTTTTAAAAAAAAATGTTAAAGTGTCACGATCTTCTGTCTTATTGTAAAACCATCTAATGTAAATATATTTTATTAGAGACTCCCTTCGGGGAGAAAATGTTACAAACATGACATTGTTATATAATTAAATTGGTTAAATAATAGTGACACATTTTCATCCAAAAATAAGAATAAGAAACAAATGCACTTACTCTTGGATAATTTAAAAAACTGTATACCTGTTTTAAAACAGGGTAGTCAAACCCTAAAATAGTGAGATAATTCCGTCTCATTTAAAAGCTCGAACTTATAGAGAGGGTCGGGAATAATCTATTTATTTAATTTCCCTCAACACTCCCCTCACAAGTAAATCATCATTCTTCCGCCTCTCCTGCGGAAGGCGGCCCAATAGAGTGAAACAATTTAAATGGATGAAGTCTTACATCTAAAAAGTTCTCAAACTTATAGAGGAGAAATTTTAATAATCTATTTATTTAATTTCCCTCAACAAACAGTAATAGTAATGTTGAATTAAGAAGTTTGGTAAGGGGCAATAATTTGGAGATATATCCATGAAAAAGTAATATTGTAGAGGGGTGTATATAGGGTAGGGTTTTTGGGAGCCCCTACCTATACTCCACTTTTTAATCTCATCAAATTTATTTCAAAATAAATTACAAAAGATGGGTGCAGTAGTACGATCGATGTTTATCTGCAGAAATATTTATATTTTTTATTTATATTTTTAGTAATAGTATTTTATTTGGACCACTAGATAAAGCTATAAATATAAGTAGGAGAGGGCCCTAAAGTAAAAGGGTTGCTGTTTTAAATAAAATACAGAAGCTTGTTGCATAATTCAAGGTATGGGTAGGTCGGGGGCCCCACATCTGGAGTTCAAATGATGACATAAGCTTTTTAGCTTTTTGAGGTTCATTGCTTCCCCAAACTCCAATGCACTTGTACCACGCTACCACTCTACTCTTTCACACTACTCCCTACTCATATATTTTTTTATTGAGATATAACATTAGTAGCTATAATGAACGAATTCTTCTAAAAAAATTACGGTACAACATCAGATACTTTTAGGGTGTGGGTGCGATTCACATGGGATTCAAGCCGGATACTTCACGTGGTGAATCCATGAGTAATTTTGAAAAAAAAAAAGAATTAGAATACGTGTATCTGATATGTTAGATATGCGTATCGGTGAGAGAAGGGTGCGTGACTGGTTATTTTTTTAGAAAAATCATTTTAAAAAAAATTGTTTATTTTTGTAATTTTTTAAGATTAAAATTTATATGATCATGTTATTAAGTATTAAATGTGTTATTTGAATTGAACATTATTATGTAATATAATTTAAATTGAAAATATATTACTTATTTTTTTTATTGAGTTCCTTAATATAAATTATGTATTGAGCTGATGTTATTTGAATCAATGTTTGTTACTTAATTATATTAAATTATTGAAAATGCTTAAGTTTTATGTGAATTACATACATTTGATATATTAATTTTAAAATTTTCATATATCTTATAGGTGTTATATATATAATAAAATATAAAATAATTGACGTATCATTGTCGTATCGCACTCTAATTTTTTTTTTAAATCCGTATCCACGTACCCGTAGACCGTATCTTATCGTCCCCGCACCCCACATCCGCATCTATGCAACATAGATTAGTACTGAATAAAGTATGTTTCATCATAATTTTAAGAAAAAAAGAATATATGTAATATAGCATGGATTTGATGGGTCATTAAAAAAAGAAAACACCAATATATGATTAATGTTTTAATTTAAAAAAAAATAGATTTGAGATTTTAGAAAAAGATGACCGGAAACATAGAGAAGGGGGCGGTGCCGACCACTGACTGGCGGCCGACGAGAACTTTGGTTTGTCGTTTTAATAAAAATTTTGTAGTTTCAAGAAACTTTTGAATTTGTACTACTAGTGTAGAGTCTCGTTTTAAGGATCAACACACGTTTTTCTTTTCTTTTTATTTGCTACTTTTCGAAATATAATCTTTAACATCATATAGTGGGGTTTGTGTTCGAGACCAGGTATATATAAGTATGTTTGTTTCGGGATTTACGTTTGCGGAAAAAGTAATGACTTCGAAATTCTATAGATTTGAAAGTCTTGGTGAGTGAATAGTTAAAAATATATGTTTGTTTTGAAATTTTAATAGGATGAGATTTTACTTTATGTCTAATTAATATTTAATAATGATTGATATGATATTATTATATTGTGTTGAGAGTGAGAAAAGTGTTGATGTGATTGTATTGAATTTTGTGAAAAATAGGGGTGTAGGTGTACTTTATAGGAGAGAATTTTAAAATCTAATTTTAAATCTCAAACTATAATGGGACGGGGTTTTCAAAGTCCTAAGTTCATTCTGGTGAGTCCCGAAACAAACATACCCTATGTGTTTTTGGCACTGCAATTATGTATATTTGGGTATGTTCGTTTCGGGCTTATAGTGGGCGTGGGAAATCCGGACTTTGAAATCCTAGGATTTCAAAATCTTGATGAATAGTTAAGATGTATGTTTGTAATGAGATTTTATATGGTAGGATAGTAAAAAAGATGATTGATGTGATACTATTATATTATTTTGAGTGTATTGGGAGAATAAAAAAGTAAATGATGTGAGTGTATTGAGAGAATAAAAAGTAGAATAGTATCAGGTTATGAGGTAGAGTAAGATTAATAGGATTTCAAAATTCTTACTTTAAGTTTCAAAACAAATGGGGATTTAAGATTGTAAAGTTCAAAGTCCGCGGGATGGTCGCAAAACGAATATACCCTTTGGAATTTCAGGTTGGTTTAATTTGCGTTGGGTGGGTTCAAATTGTTTTCTCTTTTAAATTATATCAAATGAGGTTTTTATCCTATACCTATTGTATTGTAGTATATAAATAATTCCTGTTAACGTGTTGTAGGATATGCAGAAATAAAGAACATAGATTTGATGACCCAATTCGTCAGGAGTGACTACGTCTGGGGGTATACCAAGCCAGGAGATTTCCACTATTCTTCTCGTACGGTTAATACATCAGATATCCCTTTATATAGAATATAATCTAGGGTTACACATAATATCAGGAATTACCTAAACTACCTCTCCATCAGTTACTTCTTGATGAAGGCACATAAATGTATTTTTCTTCAACAAACACGACATTCCAATTTATTTATTTTTTTATTGAACATGAAGGATAATAAAATTTAGAGATATTTTGTCATTTTATTGTCGTAATAAATTACTTTAATTGACAAAAAAATTTTGGTTTATTTTCAATTGAGACAAAAATATTAAAGTAGGCCGCGAATTGAGAAAAATAACATGTAAATTGACATAAGATTTACTTGCAGCTAATGGAAAGTATATTAAACATCCCAATATTAATACCATTGAACAAGGAGAAAAAAAATATGTGAACCTGAGTTCATTGTAAACTCAATTTTTTAGTATTAATGTTATGTATAAAAATTATCATTGTTACACATCAAAATTATAATTATCACTATTATAAAACAAGAAATAGGGGATGAAAATAAAAATTTCAAGACAAAATATATTATATTAATTGGAGATTATTGTACATGGAGAGCATATATAGAGTTACGTACTTAAATTTATTGTGCTAAAGTATGATGTACAACTAAATGAAACAAAACTTAATTTTCGATTCCTACTAACCAGGAGTGGGGACTATTAGTATTGTTAAACGGGTCGGCCTAATTCATTAGGGCCAGTCCTACAGGGCTACGGGCCAAATGGTCCCGGGCCTTAAGCGGTTCATTTTAAACGGGCCTCTAATAGTTGAGACCTAACCCTAACCCTAGCGGGTTGCGGGCTAAATGGACCACCTAACGGGCTCCGGAAAAAATTAAAAAAAAATGTTCAAACATTAACATTACATAATGACAAAAATTTCGATCCAGACTGCCCCATCATCTTTAATAACAAATGTTCAAAATATAAAATTAGTTCCCATCATCTTTAATAACATAATTGAGCAAAGTTCCCATGAAATTAGTTAATAATATAAAATTTGTATCATCACATTTATAAATTAATACCATAATATTAATTTATAATTATAATGATATCAGTTTCATATTATGAACAAATTTCATAATAGAATTTATAAAAATATTATATTATTATTTTATATTGGATTAATATTTTACTTATTTATTCAATTCAATAGAAATTAAAAACTGTTAAAAAATATTGAATTGGGGAGGATTAATTATTAATTGACTAAATTATAGAAATATTTAATTTGTAATTGATTGACCATAATTAATTTTTGCCTTATTTAAATTTGTGAAAAAATATTAAAAAAAATTAATTAAAAAATTAGAAAATAAAATAAAAAATAAAAAATAAAAAAATTGAGTATATATAAATATAAACGGGTTGGCCCGGTTAACCCGCGGGTTAGCCCGTTTAGCCCGCGGGCTAATCGTTCCGGGCAAAAAAAACCCGATTTTAAACGGGTCTCCCATTGCTCGGCCCTAACCCTGCATATAATAGGTTTAAATGGGTCGGCCCGTTTAGCCCGGCCCGGATTAACAATGCTAGGGACTATGAAGAAATTGGGGGCGTGTGGATTTTGACAAGTTTCATTGCACGACATTATTGTTCCAATTTCCTATGGCTAAGGACCGAAAGTACAATGTCCAAAACAATTTGATTATGATGATGTGTGAAGGATATGGGGTTACGTAGCACCACCCCTTCTATGGTGGAGAAATCTCTTCACAAGCTATACAAATATTGACCAAATTCTATTTTTCTATTATTTATAATTTGTGTATAGAGTAAGTTTATAGTGAAACTTGTCCAGTATAAAATTTATAAGTGTAATGATATAAGTTTCATGTTATATATGAACAAGTTTTACATGTTTTTCGCGATTATTTCGGCGAACTTTGGACTTTATAATCTTAAATTCCCATTTGTTTTGAGACTTAGAATGAGTTTGCAACTACTAGTGAATAGTGAAAAGCACTTCTAAAAGTAATAAGGGAGGGTGTGTTTTGAAACACTTAAAATAGCTACCAGAAGCATTTATTTTCAAAGCTTCCTCTAACAGCTTTTAAAAATAAGTGTTTCTGGAAGCTGTTTTAAGTGTTTCAAAACACACTCTAAATTATGACTTGTGAGGGGGCAACTTTAAAAATAAGTGCATTTAGACTCCTCGATTAAGGTTGCAAACACCACCTTAAAGTAAGGATTTTAAAATTATATTAATCCTACTCTACCTCATAACTTACTACTACTCTACCTTTTATTCTCTCAATACGTTTACATCATCTATTTTTTTATTCTCCCAATACACACAAAATAATATAATAATATCACATTAATCATCTTTTTCACCATCATACCCTATAAAATTCCATAACAAACATATATCTTTCTATTTATCAAGATTTTGAAATCCTAGAACATCAAAGTTCGAATTTACCACGCCCACTATAAGCCCAAAACGAACATACCCTTAGGCTGCGTTTGTTTTGTGACTCACACAGATGGACTTAGGACTTTGCGCTCTCTGTCTCATATGAGTTTGAGATTTAGAGTCTGGTTTTTAAATCCTACATTCCATCTACACCTACAAATACATATAAAATCTATTATTACTCTTCTCAATACATCACACTTTATACACTTTATTACTCTTCTCAATATAATATAATAATACAATATCAATCATTATTAAACATTAATTTAACATAAAGTTAACTGCACTCTAACTGAATTTCGTTCGTACTATAGTCTCCAATCAATATCTTGAAAAAGGGAGATTGCATTAGACTATATCAAATATAAATAGATTTAAACAATATATTTCAATTGTAACTCTTAAATCCTTAGTTCATCAAAAACCCCTAAAAACGGGAGTGTGGTTCTATTTTTTAGGTTTTAGATTTGAACCCTTTAATGTGTAATAAATTTTTTTGATGAGTTAGTACATGGCTTGAATTGGATTAAACATTAATTTGACGCAAATTAATCGGCTCCTAACTGAATTTCGTTCGTCCCTATTAGTCTCTAATCAATATCTTATAAAAATATATATATATATATATATATATATATATATATATATATATATATATATATATATATATATATGGCATTTGTTACGCTCACGTACTCTAACTTCTTAAGACCGTGTTTGTTTAGGAATTATGGTGATTGAAGAAAATTTGTCGATATTTAGAATTTCAAAATTCTAAAACATACGGACCAAAAATTAATTAAATAAATGAATATAAATAAAATGTACCACATCTATATATGTTGCTAATCCATATGTATATATGTCATCAGCTTTTTATATTAATTTGAAGGTCATGTGAGCACTCACAAAAGGTAAGAATTAATTTTAAATAATTATGATATGCAGGCGTGATCTCAACTCATAATGTACCGTCTGCCATTTACATTATTGTACAACTTTCTCTGCACATAAAAAAAATATGTTATATATTTTATATATATATATATATATATATATATAATGTTTTTGTTACGCTCACGTACTCTAACTTCTTAAGACCGTGTTTGTTTAATCGGGAATTATGGTGATTTTACATGAAGAAAAAAAAACAAAATAGAATTTCAAAATTCTAAAAAATTTAAATATATATTTTATAAATAAATGAATATTTTATAAATTTTGTACCACATCTATATATGTTGCAATTATATGTATATATGTCATCAAAGATATTAATTTGAAAAATCATGTGAGAGTAATATAAATTTAAAATTTTAAATATTTAATTTAAATAATTATTAATTTTTTTTTTTTAAAAGAAAAAATCCGTTATTTCAACTCATAATGTACCGTCTGCCATTTACATTATTGTACAACTTTCTCTGCACAGACAAAATATGTTACGGTATTTTAATATGTACGCGTTCGCACGAGGTAATAAGAATGATATAAAAAAAAAATTAAAAATTGGACAAATAAATTTGCTACAATGCTCATGTTCAGGTATTAATATAACAATTAAATAAGGTGTTTCTAAAATTGCATTATGTTTAAAACTAAGAGATGTGTAAGTTTTTTTTTTTTTTTTTTTTTACGGGAAAAGATGTGTAAGTTTTTGTGTCAAATATTATTGACATCAGTTAGTAGTTTAGATATTAGCAAAAAAAGAAAAAGAAAAAAAGTACGTGAAAATTTATTTGGAGTAGTTTAGTCATGCCCTGTCGATTCGGACCGACATTTCGGTTCGGAACCAGCGGATTTCGATTTGAATAAATGCTAAACCAAAATCGAACTAGCAACATGTATGTGTCGGTTTCAGTTTAGCCGGATTCGATTCCAATTGGCCGGTTTTCCCTGTTTCTATGCAAAGTTAATATTTTACAATTTTTAAATTTAAAAAAACAAATTACAACTTGCGACTTACAATATACAAAGATTTATAGTTTTATGTATTTCAATACTCAAAATATATTACACCTTATAAAATTACAAGTTACAACTAACAAGTAAAAATGACAAAATAATATATATATATATATATATATATATATATATATATATATATATATATATATATTTATATGTATAAACATATATTTTATAAAATGCCAGTTTGGAACAACCAATTTTGATTTTCCAAATTTTGGAATTGAAACCAAATCGCTATTTTCTCGATTTTGATTTTGGGTTCCATTGATTCCAAATTTTCCCAATTTTGATATTGGTGCGGAATCACGTAACCGCCGGTTTGAACCGTCAATTTCAGTTCATATGGGCAAGTCTACCTGTTATCATGATTTGATTGATCGGTTTAACCTACTAATTTCAATTCAAATTCTAAATTGTGTAGTCTGTGATTCTTTAAAATTAAGAGCAAAGTAGGTTCATCGATCAATTTAATTTAGTATTTCAAATGATTTACTTTTAAAAACAAATCTTATGAAATGTTCGGATAGGAGACGTAGTATAAATTAATATAAATTCAGACCTATATTTTTTAAAATATTAAAACATCCAAATTATGTGACACAGTAAAACGTCGCACGTGCATTTTAAAAAATATATATATATATATATATATATTCGTACATGTATGTAGTGTCAGAGTCGTGTCTTATTTTCCTATTCTAAAATAAACTATTTTTCAATAAATTTCCTTTTCTTTTTTTTCGAAACAGACAAAAAATTTATTCACACCCAAAAAATGGGGATGAAATACAAGCAATATTCCAACCCATATCGTCCAAGTTACATTACATCACAACACAACAAAACGAATAAGCTCCCATCAAGAGCTACAATCAACAGTGAAAATCTCCCAAACAATATATTAAAACAAAACTCATATTAGAGGATTTGCCAAACGATAAAACGCCATAAAATTTAAAGACAAATTACATTCATCTCTTAAAGTGTTAAAGTCGATAACGTTTTATATATATCCCCGCCTCACCATGGTATTTATCTTACGCGATGCTTTTATATTAATAATATCAAATATCAAATATCAAATATCAATATTATCAAATATCATAAATAGAATTTGAAAAAACGTCCTCGAAAAGTTTAGAAAGTCACGTGTTACATGACTTTTTGTGTTTGGAGAGGGGAAGGTGGGCATGAGAGGGAGGATAAAAGTAAAATTATACTTAGTGAATATTTTAAAACACTTATAACAACTTTCAGAAGCACTTATTTTTAAAATTCTCTCACAACTTTTGAAAATAAGTACTTTTTGAAGCTGTTATAAGTATTTCAAAACACACCCTTACTCCATCACAAATCAGTTTTCATAATGTTATGTGGACACGAAAACTAAAAAAATATTTCTTTTGCTCTATTAAAGTGATGAAGTAAAAATATCTGAGTTAAATTAACTTTAGTTGTATAATTGTGAGTTAATTGTGTAAAAAAAAACATATAGTGTAAAAAATTTAAGTAAAATTGTGAGGATGAGGATTATAAATAAAATTTTATCTTTTGGGTGTAAAAATTAATGTGGACCCCGGGGATAAAGAAGGAATAAATTTTGTAGGAAATCATCTCAGGCAATCATTGCATCTAACATATAGTGTCACTTTCTAAAATAAAAGTGTCTTATTAATTTTTCAAAAACAGTACATTCAAGCTGAGTGATATTTTTTACATTCAATTTGACAATTTGATATATTTTGTATCAGAAAGTGATATATTTTCCACACGGCATGAAAAACTGCGAAACAATAACACCAAATATTTTTGTGTAAAAAGAAAATAAGAAAAAAGCATTTATTAAACGTGAGCCAAAAAAATGTAGGCCATAATTGGCTAGCCTACTAGCACTAGTACTAAAAGAAACCAAACTAACAAGCATGCCCATCTAATGACTTTTGAGAATGAGTACCCGTCTAGCAAAATTGTCAGCATAATTGATGTTGATATGCTCGCTCAGCTGTATAGAAATTACGAAATCCTCAAAGATGTCTTTTTTTGGGCATCTGGTCCCGATGAATGAAAGGCACCAACCCCGGAGGGTTGTGTTCTTTAATAATTTGGACACGATGGAAGCGGGCCTTCGGTTTCCACTCCATCCGGCTATCACTCGTTTGCTCGTAGAATGGAACATTACCATTACATAGCTGAAGCCGAATGGGTGGCACATGATTATGAGCTTCTTGACTTTGTTCGGCAAAATGAAGCCCGTATATTATCCCACAGCAGCTGAACTCGCACGACTAGTGCATTTGACCCGTCCGAAGGGCGAACATGGATGGCTGTTCATGCAAGCAAATGCTAAGTGCAAAATCATTGAGGATGTGCCGAATAAAATTAGTGATTGGAAGGAGAAATTCTGGTTCGTTGGGGGCGATTGGAAGAGTTCGGCTTCTGGAAGCGAACCAAATGCTCGTTTAGACAATCCCACTGATTTTGGGATTTACCGAAGTAAGTATTTTTGTGTCTTTTGATCGTTTAGACATCCCCACTAAGCGAACCATATTTTTGTAATATGGAGTAAGTTTTAAAATAATTTTTGGTATGCATAAAAAAAATAGTATTGGCATTAGAGTGAGTCTTTTGTGCACCCAAGTGCATCGTGCATTCATTTAACAAAATGACCTATTTAAAAAAATATTTAATTCATTGAATATATTAGACATGTTCCTTAGATATACGGGTAGGAGAGGGCCTGGAGTAAAAAGGTGGCTGTTTTAAATAAAATACAGAAGCTTGTTGCATAATTCAAGGCATGGGTAGGTCGTGGACCCCACATCTGGAGTTCACGTTTTTCTTTTCTTTTTATTTGCTACTTTTCGAAATATAATCTTTAACATCATATAGTGGGGTTGGTGTTCGAGACCAGGTATATAGGGGTACGTTTATTTCGGGATTTAGGTGTGCGGGGAAAGTAATGATTTCGAAATCCTATGGATTTGAAAGTCTTAGTGAGTGAATAGTTATAAATATGTGTTTGTTTTGAGATTTTAATAGGGTGAGATTTTACTTTATGTCAAATCAATATTTAATAATGATTGATATGATATTATTATATTGTGTTGAGAGTGAGAAAAGTGTTGATGTGATTGTATTGAATTTTGTGGAAAATAGGGGTGTAGGTGTACTTTATAGGAGATAATTTTAAAATTTAATTTTAAATCTCAAACTATAATGGGACGGGATTTTCAAAGTCATAAGTCCATTCTGGTGAGTCCCGAAACAAACATACCCTATGTGTTTTTGGCACTGCAATTATGTATATTTGGGTATGTTCGTTTCGGGCTTATAGTGGACGTGTGAAATCCGGACTTTGAAATCCTAGGATTTCAAAATCTTGATGAATAGTTAAGATATATGTTTGTAATGAGATTTTATAGGGTAGGGTAGTAAAAAAGATGATTGATGTGATATTATTATATTATTTTGAGTGTATTGGGAGAATAAAAAAATAGATGATGTGAGTGTATTGAGATAATAAAAAGTAGAATAGTATCAGGTTATGAGGTAGAGTAAGATTAATATGATTTCAAAATTCTTACTTTAAGTTTCAAAACAAATGAGGGTTTGAGATTGTAAAGTTCAAATTCCGCCGGGATGGTCGCAAAACGAACATACCCTTTGGGATTTCAGGTTGGTTTAATTTGCTTTGGGTGGGTTCAAATTGTCCTCTTTTAAATTATATCAAATGAGGTTTTTATCCTATACCTATTGTATTGTAGTATATAAATAATTCCTGAAAACGTGGTGTAGGATATGCAGAAATAAAGAACAAAGATTTGGTGACTCAATTCGTTAGGAGTGACTACGTTTGAGTGTATACCAAGCCAGAAGATCTCCACTATTCTTCTCGTACGGTTAATACATCAAATATCCCTTTATATAGAATATAATCTAGGGTTACACATAATATCAGGAATTACCTAAACTACCTCTCTATCAGTTACTTCTTGATGAAGACACATAAATGTATTTTTCTTCAACAAGCACGACATTCCAATTTTTATTTTTTTTATTGAACATGAAGGATAATAAAATTGAGATATTTTGTCATTTTATTGTCGTAATAAATTACTTTAATTGAAAAAAAAAATGTCGTTTATTTTCAATTGAGACAAAAATATTAAAGTAGGCCGCGAATTGAGAAAAATAACATGTAAATTGACATAAGATTTACTTGCAGCTAATGGAAAATATATTAAACATCCCAATATTAATCCCATCACAAATGAGTTTCCAATTTTTGTAGATAATACTGAACAATTGATCTCAATTGCTACCGGTTATTAGTCATGCCCTGTCGATTCGGACCGACGTTTCGGTTCGGAACCAGCGGTTTCGGTTTGAAGAAATGCTAAACCAAAATCAAACTAGCAACATGTATGTGTCGGTTTCAGTTTAGCCGGATTCGATTCCAATTGGCCGGTTTTCCCTGTTTCTATGCAAAGTTAATATTTTACAATTTTTAAATTTAAAAAAACAAATTACAACTTGCGACTTACAATATACAAAGATTTATAGTTTTATGTATTTCAATACTCAAAATATATTACACCTTATAAAATTACAAGTTACAACTAATAAGTAAAAATGACAAAATAATATATATATATATATATATTTATATATGTATGTATAAACATATATTTTATAAAATGCCAGTTTGGAACAACCAATTCTGATTTCCCAAATTTTGGAATTGAAACCAAATCGCTATTTTCTAGATTTCGATTTTGGGTTCCACTGATTCCAAATTTTCCCGATTTCGATACTGGTTCGGAACCACATAACCGCCGGTTTGAACCGTCAATTTCAATTCATATGGGCAAGTCTACCTGTTTTCATGATTTGATTGATCGGTTTAACCTATTAATTTCAATTCAAATTCTAAATTGTGTAGTGTGTGATTCTTTAAAATTAAGAGCAAAGTAGGTTCATCGATCAATTTAATTTAGTATTTCAAATGATTTACTTTTAAAAACAAATCTTATGAAATGTTCATATATGAGATGTAGTATAAATTAATATAAATTCAGACCTATATTTTTTAAAATATTAAAACATCCAAAAAATATTCCCTTTTAAAAATCATATATATATATATATCGTCCATGTATGTAGATTACATCACATATTCATTCAAAAAAAACTATTTTTCGAATAAATTTCCTTTTCTTTTTTCGAAACAGACAAAAGCTATTCAATCAAAAAATGGGGATGAAAATCAATATTCCAAATATCGTCCATATATTACATCACAACACAACAAAACGAATAAGCTCCCATCAAGAGCTACAATCAACAGTGAAAATCTCCCAAACAATATATTAAAATTCATCTATCCTAAAGGTATTAAAAAAAATTAAAAAGACAAATTACATTCATCTCTCTTAAAAGTCACCAAATCGATAACTTATTTATAATCCGGTCTCACCATATTTATCTTATATAAATAATATCAAATATCAATAATATCAAATATCATAAATAGAATTTGAAGAAACGTCCTCGAAAAGTTTAGAAAGTCACGTGTTAGATGTTACATGACTTTTTGTGTTTAGAGAGGGAAGGTGGGCATGAGAGAGAGGATAAAAGTAAAATTATACTTAGTGTATATTTTAAAACATTTATAACAATTTTCAGAAGCACTTATTTTTAAAGCTCCCTCTCATAACTTTTGAAAATAAGTACTTTTGGAAGCTGTTATAAGTATTTCAAAACACACCCTTACTCCATCACAAATCAGTTTTCATATTGTTCCGTGGACACGAAAACTAAAAAAATATTACTTTTGCTCTATTAAAGTGATGAAGTAAAAATATCTGAATTAAATTAACTTTAGTTGTATAATTCTGTAAAAAAAAAACATATAATGTAAAAAATTTAAGTAAAATTGTGAGGATGAGGATTATAAATAAAATTTTATCTTTTGGGTGTAAAAATTAATGTGCTATAAATTTAAAAAAAAAATTGTGAAAATTGATCTAAGACCCCGGGGGATAAAGAAGGAATAAATTTTGTAGGAAATCATCTCAAGGCAATCATTGCATCTAACCTATAGTGTCACTTTCTAAAATAAAAGTGTCTTAATAAGAAAAAAGCATTAATTAAACGTGAGCCAAAAAAATGTAGGCCATAATTGGCTAGCCTACTAGCCCTAGTACTAAAGGAAACCAAACTAACAAGCATGCCCATCTAATGACTTTTGAGAAACATATATCCTCCCAAATTTCTCCATATTAATTATTTGGTTGTTACTTTTAAATTGGACAAGGTCATATACAGTGACGGACCTACCTTGACCCCCAGGAAGGTTATTGGGCCCCTTTGATCTCACTTGAATTTTTTATATATATATACTTATAATTAAGACAAACCTGTATGAGACAGTCTCATAGTAAGACGAAATATAAATTATGTATTAACGCTCTAATATTTTGAAAGAATGAGTATTATTTGTGTTATAGATTATACCCTATATCATGTATAAAACTATCTTATACCAATGTCTGTCTCCTTTAAACAAAGTATTATGTGCATCATGTTCACTGTACACCACTATTACTAATCCTTGTAAAAATCTACACTCTATAAATAAAATGTTGATTTTTAGGTGAGAAAGGGGTAACAAAATAGAGAAAGAATATGTATAATTTACATTTTCAATATACATATAAATGTATTCAACTCTGTTAATATAAAGATGTTTAGTCCAAATAATTTTTAAAATATATAAAAATTCTAAAGTGCGTTTAAATACATTATGTTATAAATTGGGCCCCAGAAAAAATTTAAAGATTAAAATCGTTTGCATATACATGACAATAATTTGTGAAAAATGCATAATAAGTTTGACGACAATTAATATATCTCCATACACAAATGACTTGATGTATGCACATGCACATGCACATTTCTCACTATAACTTCTCACATTAAACACGAAACACAACTAGTCAAGTATATATGACCATTAAGGTAGATCAAAATTTAGCAGTAACGATTATGATAAGCATGGTGCGCCGAAATATTGCTCTTATATGATTAATTATAATATTGTAGGATTTTAATGCTAATATAATTTTAATTTAAAATGTTACCGTATAAACTTACTTAATTTTTGTAATATGGAGTAAGTTTTAAAATAATTTTTGGTATGCATAAAAAAAATAGTATTGGCATTAGAAATGAGTCTCTCTTGTCTTGTCAGATCGTCGTCTTATTCATAATGAATGACCCATTTAAAAAAATACTTGACTCATTGATTATATTAGATATGTTCTGTGGATATACGGGTAGGGTTGGTTGGGGCGAGTGCACATATCTTAAATCCGTGCACCAGTTGCACATGAAACTTTGTCAACTTTATTATAATAATTAAGTAATATACATCAGATTAAAGAAATTGAAGATCTTCTATAAATTTCATTTAAATATAATAGCAAAAATTCAAAATAATGAATCGAAAAACAGCAATGTGAAAGCACCATATGCATGATTCCTGCTACAGTGCTACCTGATATGTTTGGCCCAAAAAAGTTCATTTTATATATTTAGAAATGATTAGGACCAAGTTAATGACCTATACGTCGATAATATATCTTTGTCCATTTCTAGTCTCTGTCGTACTCAAACTCATCTCCTTAAACAATTCTATTGGCACACAATTAATCATTTAAAACTGATTGTCCTTACATTTTTTTTTACGTAAAACCATAATAATTGAACGTGTAATTAATAATTTTGGCATATATTCCAGTATCAATGTTAGGAGTTAATGAGAAAATTGACGTACTACCTTCACACTAATTATCATGCATGCACTAAGTCGGCATCTTATGCATGTATCACGCACGTAGAGAATATATATAGTGGTCAAATAATTGTTGTTAGGTCCGACTAATTTTTTTTTTGAGCGCCGGTCCGACTAATTAAAAATTGTAATAATCTTATGAAAAAAATAATAACATCTATAGTTAACTGGACACAGAGATGGATCTAGGAGTCGGGGCGCTCGCCCCATTGAGATTTAAATTTTTAGTACTATATATGTAGAAAATTATATATATATATATATATATATATATATATATATATATATAATTTTATCATTTCGCTTCTGTTGAAATATTAAAATTTCATCATCCTTACTCAATGGTAAATTTTGTTTCATTTGAAATGAAATTCTGGATCCGTGGACACCTTTTCTCATAATGCCAAAACGGCAAATACTAAAATATAGGCAAACCCTTTCTTAAGACGATTTTATGTGGGAAAAAAAATTGAGTTCTTATTTGAAAGAACGATAAAATTGTGAACTGATGATTAGATCTAACACATTAGTAGTATAGACAAAGTCTAGTATTAAAATTTTCACAATCAAATTCTGTAATTGGTGAAGGTTAAGATAAAATTGAGTGGTTCATGGTTCACCCGGCCAAGTGATTCATGGTTCACCCGGCCCAAATAAATCATAATTTAGGGTTAATTATTTAATATTTAGGGTGTAGATGGTTGATTTAGGACAATTTTATAGATTTTCATACATGAAAATTTTCACACTAGACCTACTCATTAGTATATATATCTTTTTTTATCGGTAACACTAATACACATTTGGGCAACAACTGTAGTATCAACGCCCATAAGCTAGATTAATATAATATATAACTAATTTGATCGATGAAGGTTTTAAATTCAAATTAATTGTAAATTAGGGTGAGGCCAGCCATAATCCAGGCTGTATAGAGTTATAGACTATAGTTTGTAGAGGTAGCTGCTGTGGACTATCACCCACTATTATTACAATTTAAACCACTTTTATGGAATTACCGACATATTATATTGTATTTATAATGATTGCCTAACTTTTAGTATCATTAATTATTGTGAATATGTCACTGTTACTACTATTCCTACGACGTTGATAATATTACAAGTTGCAAGTATTAATGTCATATTAATTAGAACCAAAGTCAATATTGAAGCCTATTATGGGCAACAGCTGTAGTATCTGAATGTGACGCTGATTACACTATCCCTTTGTTTTTAACTGAAAATTGACCCATGATCCACTCCATATATGCAAATAAATTGGATGAAAAAAAAAATTGGTTCGTATCTTGCCTTTTTATTTAGAACCCGGCTAAGCTTTTTTTAAAACAACTTATTAAAACATCTTATATAAGATCTAATGTCTTATAAGTTGTCTTAAAAGCTTATAAAATATAATTTTTAAGTAACATATATAAGTTATTAAAGTGTTTGTCTATGAAATTTATAAATTTTTTTAATAATTTTCTTTTAAAAATTTAATTTAACATAATTTTGTTTTATATTGAGATGATTGGTTTCGGGCCAGGTTCATGCTGGGCCGGGTTTGTTTTTAGTAAAATAAGTTGAAATATCATAAATTATTTTTCTAGAGCTTATAAACTTATATTAAACATCTTATTTTTATCAAACAAATTTGAGGAGCTTATAAGTTCCTAGACAACTTATAAGCCGCTATAAAAGGCTTATAAGCTAAGCCAAACATGCTCTTAATTATTGAAATTATATTCAAGTTAGATTACATAAATTGAACCCACTAAAAAATATCTATACATATATAATAACAAAATGTTGGGTCAAGATATTGTGCCAAAAAATTGTTATAATTTTTTAATAAAATTTTAAACATCTTAACAAATTTGATATAACTTAAATGATATAATAAATATTTTTTATCTTCTTTGTATGCAAGAGGTACAAGGTTCAATTCCTCATATCTACCACACATATATACTAATTATTTTTTAAAATATTTTCTAAATTATTGATATTATTTTTTAATTTTGAAACGAGATCTATTTATACATATATAATAACAAAATATAATACAAAAAAGAAAAAAAAATCAACAAAAAAATTATTACAAAATTTTGAACTAGATCTATTTATACATATATATATATAAATAACAAAATATTATACCAAAAAAGAAAAAAAATCAACAAAAAAAATTATTACAAATTTATCATGAAATTTTAAAGTGACACATAAATGATTAATAATATAAAATGTTATATTTTGTAGTTGATATGATCTGTAATAAACAATATAAAACTACACTTGAATATAAAATTCCTTATTCTCTCCGCATCCAAATTCAAATAAAAAATTTAAAAGAAAAATTACGATAAATTACACAAAAATTACACAAAAAATCTTGGTGCGTATTTTGAACGTTGGTATAATAATTGAGATGGGAGAGAATTTCTGTGTTTGGGGTAGATGTGTGAGGGATAATAATTGAGATGAGAGAGAGAATTTTAATCGGTGTTTGAATGAAATTAATATGAAAGGGTGGAAAGTTGTATTTAATTTGTTAGGTTTGATAAAATAAAGGAAAAATAACTAAAGGACAAAAGTGGTATAAATGGCACCTCATAATAATACTAAAAATGTAGTGCACCTTAGAGTAAGACTACTCTAAAAATGGTACTAAATTTTTCCTACTATATATGTGTGGTAGATATGGGGAATTAAACCTTGTACCTCTTGCATACAAAGAAGATAAAAAATATTTGTTATATGATTTAAGCTATATCAAATTTGTTAAGATGTTTAAAATTTTATTAGAAAATTATAACAATTTTTGGCCCAATATATTGGTCCAACATTTTATTATTAGATATGTATAGATGGTGTCGCTATTAATAAAGAATTTCCTCATTAAAACTCGTGTAAAAAATTCAGTGAGCAATCTAAAAAAAGATGGGAGGAATAACCGGTTGTTTGAATTTACTTATTTTTTTATTATTAGCCCTTTATTATCTAATTAATTGTGTGCAGATTTTTTTGTGTAATTTTATTATCTAATTAATTCTATATTTTAAATTGAGTTTTTTTTCCCAAAAAAACTGCACACCCCAATTTTTTGTTTAATCATCTGTCCTTTTATTAAAAATTTTACAATTTTTAGAACTAATTTATTTTATAAAAAAAAATCAATTAGATAAAAGAAAAAATGTGAGGTGTAGAAAAGTGTCAAATTTTAAATCTACATGGCCCTATTTTTCTACACACTACTATTCACATAAGGGTAATTGAGATATTTTGGCTTAATTTTAGCACTTAATAGTAAGACTCAAAAAGACTTGCACCTTAGAGTAAATGTCCATTATAAATTGCACCTCATTGTAAATGCCCCTATATACTAATTATTTTTTTAAATATTTTCTAAATTATTGATATTATTTTTTAATTTTGAAACTAGTGTTGGAATTTAGAGGCACGTAAACATGTAATACATGCGCAGCGGAAATAAACAGTTCACCAACAACGAACAATTAATTGCATAATTAAATATGAGTAAACTTAAACATAATTCTTACAGTAATTCGTATACAGTTTTCTCTACTGCGGTATCCACGTAATCCCCAATTGCGGACATGCACAGATTTGCCAGCGTTGAATCCCGAGATGAATTTGCTAAGAAAATTCTAACTCTAGATCTTATGGAGAATAATAAATTAACGTTATTTGTGAATTCCCAAGAGCTCATATATATAGGGAAGGCACATCTTAAATCTTAAGCTAACCTGATTGGAAAATAAAATCTCTAATCTTTATTTAAATAAATCTCTACGATTTATTTCCCCATATAAAATCTCTACGGATTTAATTCCTATATATATCAAATCTCTACGGATTTGATTCCATATATATTAAATCCTATAATAATATTTCATATATTATTATTGGGAATATTATTTAATTAAATCCAGTTTAATTAAAAATTAATAATAATTAATTCCAAATTAATCTATTATTAATTAATTCTCCATAAATTAAATATTAAATCCAATTTAACATTTAATCAACCAACTATAATCCGTAAAAGGGAACTACTTGTTGTGTGACCCATAGGTCCTCATATATCGAGCGATTAGTCAAACTAACGGTCTTAATTGAACCCTAGACAATAAATCAGACATTCTCAATATATGAGGTACGTTGCGAGAAACGTGCAACTACCTGTAACTGAAACATGGGCTATTACGATTTCCTCCTTTCATTCGCGAATACTCGATTAGTCTTGAACATGATGAAGTGTCTATTCAAATAACATAATCAATTTATCTCTAATCACTAATTGATCACTTATGTCACACTTAGCCACAAAGTCTAAGTTGACGTGCATCGGCCGATGACTTTGATCCAATTATAATGAGAAAATGAGTATTCTCTCTAAATCCACATTGAGGAATGAATCTTATTCTTGGCTCAACTACCACGCACATGCACTTCGTGATGAACCCAATCCAAGCCGTATCTACCCATGGAAGGGTGCAAGCATTGGTCATGGTCAAAGTTCATCACTCCACACATGTCGTGCGTATTGACCTCAAGTCAAAGGAGTGTCGCATCGCTCCCACTAACCGAGACACCCGTAGAAACATATAGTGAAAATACATCAAACGGTTTCTCGGATGGGTATACCAATACCCTCTAAGGTATTTGTGCATCCATCATGAGATACCTAGTATCTCGTAGTAAGTGAGATCTTACTACACTCTTTAAGAGTATGATGCAGATCGCACACCAATCTTCATTGCATCATCAATATCCAATTCTTGATGATCATTGATCGAGGTTATTTGAGAATCATGCTTAAGTCATCTGAGTTCTCACAATCTCAACGACAACAATAACTCATATACTAAAAAGTAAAAAGTATTCTGAAAAAAAGAGTTCAAGTGAAGCTAATTTACAATAAATCTACCTATAAATATGGTCATATGATTTTACAATAGTTGATTTTACTCGTAATACGCATCTTCAACCTGTATATTGGCAGTAGCCCCATGCTTGTCTTGTTGGATAGTCTGCCAAACAGTCTAATGCATGTCCATGCTTTCTCCAAAAATGGCGGACAATGATGGTGTGAGGTAAAATTAAATTGCTTTCGCTCTCAAATTCTTGATTAACGTTATTCTCCATCCATCAATTCTTATGAGTGTTGTTCATATATGCACAAATTCGAGCTCCCATTACAGTCACTAAATCAGGCTAGAACCTTGAATCTCCACATTGTTCATCAACACTAACGATGGAGTTCCATGAATATATATCCTTCGAAAAAATCATCTAAACTCCCCAATCTGCACATAACCGTTAATCATTGCATTCCAAAGAACAATATCATCTTTCTAAGGTAATTTATCAAACACCTTCAGTACATCATCCATCATATCAAACTTTAAATAAGAATGCACCAAGCACTGCCTATAAACAAATCACAATTCAGCCTAAAATTAAACAGCAACCCGTGAATATTTTTCAAATATTCAACACTCGAACAAGCCTTAATCGCGCAGGGGAAAGTAAACTTATCAGGGGCTACGCCTAACAAACGCATTTGACAGTAAAACTCAAACGCTTTCAATGGAAAATCATTAGACGCTAATCCAGCTATAATTGAATTATAAACAAACACATTGTGAAGATGGGTTGACGAATTGAAAACAGATACAGCGTCGCCAATGGAGTTTTCTTCCCTTTGATTCTTCGCACATGATTGAAGCAGAGCGATGCACGTTTGGAGATTTAGCAATTCACTTGGTTTGGAAGAGAATCTTCGGGACAAGAGGAAATTAGTATTGTGCAAATGAATTAGTTTTTTCATTGCAAGGAATATTTTTCAATAATTAAAATTTGCAGAGAATGGAGACTGTGTCCGAGTTGATTCACTGAGTTCCGCCGGGAGAGAGAGGCGGGTCGTTATGGGCCTTTCGTTGTAAAGATTGAATTCTGGGCCTGCACCCCCATCTATGGTAATAGTACTAAAAAGAATTTTAAAAAATTACACAGAATTTGGAAATCGCCCAAAAAATCGAGGAAAATGAAGCAAAGTAAACAAAAAACGAAAAATTGCAATTTCAAGATATGTGTTTGCAAACCCCAACAGAAAAGGAAAAGGAAAATGAAACAGCCCCAACATTAGTAGATACGCACGCACAAATCATGTACACGCAAGAGCAAAGATGATGGAGGAGAAGTACCTTAGAGAGTTGGAGAATCCATTGCCTGAAGAAAAAGAAGATGATGCAGCAGCCGCGTGTTCTTTTGGTGGAAGGAAGTTAAAGTTTGTTGGATTATCTGATCTATTCAGAAAGATAACTCTTATGATTACGATGCACAACCATCCGGGATTTCCTGTTTTCGCGCTAATTGGGATGGGAGGCATTGGTAAGACTGCTCTTGCTTGGGAGATCTACCAACATCCCGATGTTGTGGAATGTTTCGACTGTCGTGTCTGGGTGAGAGTCGGAAGAAAATGTCGATTAAATGAAGTTGCACGAGCCATTCTAGCTCAGGTTAATCCTGGCATGGATAGAATGGTGACCGAGTGGGATGACGAAATAACTTGGTATTTGTGCCAAGCTTTCAAGGGTAAGAGATACTTGATCGTGTTGGATGATGTCTGGGACTCGCGGGTGTGGGATTGCTTGAAAAATTGTTTCCCACGCGGATTTGATGAAGGAAGTCGAGTCTTGCTTACAACTAGGCTGCAAGAACTATATGATGCGTTTTTGATCGAAAGATTTGTACCGTTTTTGAATAAAAAAAAAGTTGGGATCTTTTTTGCGAGAAGGTGTTTGGTGAAGGTTCATGCCCTCTTCAGCTTGAGAAAACTGGGAAAAAGATTGCCGAGAACTGTGACGGACTTCCTCTTATGATCATCACTGTTGCTGGCCTCTTGTCGAAGGCTGACAAGACCCCAGAGTATTGGGACGAGGTAGCAGAGAGACAAAATTCACTCTTCAGGGATGCATATGATGAAATATCGGAGGTACTATTTCCAAGCTACCAGCACTTACCTCAACATTTAAAACCGTGTTTTCTCCACATGGGGGCTTTCCCTCAAAAATTCGAGATCCCTCGGTCCAAGATCTTTGATTTCTGGGTTGCTGAGGGGTTTCTGAAACCTAATACAAGACAAACTTTAGAAGAATGCAATAATAAATATTTGCAGGAACTCGGTGATCATAGTCTTGTTATTGTCCATAAAAGGAGCACCACCTCTTTGTCTCGACAAATAAAAACTTGCAGCCTCCATTCTTCATAGTGGCACCTATGTAACAAAGAAGCTGGGAAGTACAAGTTTCTTCACGTGTTCAATAATAGCGGTGATGTTTTTGAAGAAGGTGCGAAAAAGCAGCGCAGATTATGTTTCCACAATAACATTCTATTGGGTATAGAAGATGTTTACAATTCAGTGGTAGATGATTGTGCATCCACTGCACGTACTCTCCTCTGTTTTGGTTCTTACCATAAATATCCAGTACCAATATGTCCAGAAATGAGGTTACTCAGGGTGTTGGATGCTCTTAAAATCCGTCTCTACGAGTTTCCAGTACAAGTACTTAAACTAGTACAGTTAAGGTACCTTGCCTTAACTTGTGACGGAGAGCTCCCTACTTCCATATCCAAACTTTGGAATCTTCAGTTCTTGATCATCCATCGATATCTGACCATCACATCTTGTGATGATTCGACGTATGTACCTATAGAGATTTGGGATATGCAAGAACTGAAGCACATTCAGATCGTGGGACGCAATTTACCCAAGTCTAGCGGTGGCCCTTCCTTGAAAAACCTCTCTACGCTTTTAGGTGTGAGTGCTCACAGCTGCAGCAAGGGGGTTCTTAAAAGAATCCCAAATCTAAAGAAGTTGGGAATTTTGATTGAATTGGTGCCCGATGACAAGTAGAAGACTCTGATCTGGTGCAATGGAAAGTGGGTTTTAATAGGTTCACGCGTCTTAGAAACCTGAGTATAAAACACTGTTACGAATTAGAAGAGTTCCGTTGGGAATTTGATTACTTTTTTAGAAATATAGAAGTAGTTGACAGCAACCCTTTAGAAAAGAAGGTACTTTCCGTGATGTACATATCCGTTCTTGGTGGGACGAAGGGAAGTGACTCACCTGCACATACATGAATAGGTTAGTCATCAAATTTTACTTCAATTAAGAGTAGTGTTTTTATATTCTGTCATGCTATTGCGTATATCATGTCAAAGTTCACATGTATTGAGACGAATATGGGCATCGAGCCATGCTGGAAGTCAAGGAAGGGATCTTTCGAAACAAGTTCTTCCTTTGGAAGTTGATCGGAATTCAAGACCCGACTCATAAGCTGTTCAAGAGAAACTACAGCTGCCATTTTTTGGTGGTCGAAAAATCCTGTGAACGAAAGGTGTTCGACCTGATGCCTCACAGAACTACACCATTTCTGCTAAAAAGCTTTTGTTTGGATCTTGAATGGGTAACGCATCGATCGATGTTTGTATAATTGTATTCATGTATAGATGTTAATCAAAAGATAAACACAGCTTGTATTAATTGACTGTTAAGTACTGCAATTACAGATAAGATTTTTTATGTCAATTAAAGTGGATAATTATGAACGTCTGCCAAGGAAATTGAATTTAGATTCTCTATTTCTATTAGCATATTTATAATTAATTAAACACTATTACTATAAAAAATATTGAAAAGGCGAATGCCCTGAAATGGAATAAAAAGTTTTGTAAGGATAAAATTTCAAATTTAAGGGAAGAACATCACCACCAAGGCAACAAATCAATTAACTGTACAATTTCAGCACAAAAAAACTAAATAAAATATAAACAAAGCCCTATATTCAAATCAAACCTAACTATCCATGAAAACATTACAAACAAGTTTCGACATACATTAAATTGTGGGGCGAACACTCGACTCCCATGAAGAATAGGTGCGAACTTGAAGGATCCTATTGTCATAGCTCTCCTGGTCCTCCCTGATATCCTCTGCTGATTCCATAGTAAGACGACTGCATTCAACCAGCTCGATGAGTTCAAGGCCACCTATGTATCCAAACTCAAATGGGATTCCATCCAACCTATAACAATGCCTGATGATCAGGCGTCTGAGGCTCGGAAAATGGGAGTCACTAGCATCCCAAATCTTGAAATCCATGTATTCAAGGAGTAAGAATTTCAGCTCTTCAAATACGTAATCATCAGAAGACGGACACCAGGCTTCGCCTTTGAAGGCAAGCTCTCGCAGTTTCAGCACTTGAAGCAATGGCAATCGCGCGATAACTCCCATATCCTCCCATGGAAGTCCACACCCAGTTAAGCTTAATTTCCTCAATGTTTTCGGGAAATCAAGTTTAGGTAGAAAGTTCATCTTTTTCCCGTGAATGGGGTTCAGAACAGTGAATTTGAAAGCCTCAAGTTGTTTGAGTTCGTCTGCAAGATAAAAGCCTATATCGCCTGGTCTCACAGTCCACATTCCAAACTTCTTCAAGCTGGGAAAGTTCTGAAGAACCTCTTTTGTACAGCAAGCAGCATTGATATTTGAAAGAGATTGAAGATTTGCAAGGAGAAGAGGCTTAAGTCCCGGAATTTTTGGCAAATCAGTCTCTGAAATCAAGAGATGCCTTAACTGTGGCATGTTCCAGATGTCATCCGGCAGAAATGATTTTCCAGCGGATATGATCTTTGGCTGTCGACCAACTATCAAGATTTGAAGATTCTGCAGTTTGGATAATGAAGGAGGGAGTTTTCCATTGTAGGTCAAAGAAAGATACCTCAAGTGAATCAGCTTAATTAAGTCATATGGGAATCGAATGAAATTGACTGTAAATGCATCTAATACCCTAAGTAGATCAAAAGTTAAACAGGAAGGCAACGGATGAGGATGATGAGGGCCAGCATATACAACAGTTCTTGCACCTGTAATTGATTTTGTGGACTTATAAACTTCTTTCAGACACATCAAGACATTCCTGTGAACACATAGACGCCGTTGATTCTCCGTGCCTTGTTCAATTTCCTGCAAGTGCCTCTTCACGGAATGAAAGAACTTCTCCTTTCTGGATTCTTGCACAGATAGATCCCGCAAACTATCGTGTATCCCACAAGTTTTTATTCTTCCATCTGAAGTTTTCTTACGAAATAGAATGAGATTTCTCTCAATAAGATCTTCCAAATGCTCCTCTGCAACCCTTTCCAAGCTCTTACTTAACTGTGAAGATGGTATCAGAAAACCTTCAGCAACCCATAACTTGATGAGCCTGGAAACAGTGATCTGACTATCTTCAGGGAATGCTCCCATGTATAGAAAACATCCTTTCAATTTACCAGGCAAGTGGTTGTAACTTAGAGACAAAATCTCTAAATATGAGTCTTCGCCTTTAGCAGCAGCAGCGTTTGTGTCTTCCTCGATACTTTGCCAGTATTCTTCGGTCTTCCGTTCCTGTGAGAGTAGCCCACCGATCACAGTAAGTGACAGGGGAAGACCGCCACAATTCTTTGCAATATCTCTTCCGATTTTCTCCAAGTGAGGAGGGCAATTCATATCTCCAAATGTCTTCTCACACAGCAACGTCCAACTATCTTCTTCACCAAGATGCTTCATTTGATGACAAAAATCACCAGTTTTAACAGATCTAGCTACATTCAAGATTCTAGTAGTCAAGAGAATTCGACTTCCGTTCTCATTATCCGGCAACGATCGTCTTACTTTGTCCCAAACATCGGATCCCCACATATCATCAATCACAACAAGATACCTATTGTTGTATAATCTTTGATACAAATTAAGACCCAACTGTTCATCACTGCCCTGAAAAACTCTATCTCCAGCTTTCTGGCCCCTACTTTCCATAGAATTTAACAGTCTAGCCAAAATTTCCCCAACATGATAATCCTGAGTTACAGTTACCCAAGCACGAAATGCAAACTGCGATTTAATTACTTTATCATCGTAAATGCTAGTAGCAAGAGTAGTCTTACCAATTCCAGCCATACCAGAAATGGGGATGACTTGGAGCTTATCTTCTTCTCTCAGGAGCTCCTCCATGACCACCATCTTGTCTTCCTCCTGTCCCACAATCCTAGAGCTTTTGCTGCCGGAAAACGATCTGGACGGCTGAGATTCATCGCCGGATAGCAAATTGACTCTTTCAGGCCCGACGACACCGGCAAGCTTCTCAGCCGTTTCTGCGATGGGATCTAGGGTTTCAGTAATTTCCTGCAGGGGAATTGATCCCCAATTATACTGATCTCCGGTGATTTCTTCCAACGATGGAAGGTTTTGGTTGAAGATGAAAGATTCGATCGAGTCTTGGGCTTTATAGATTGCATCTCTGATTTGGATTTCCAAATCATTTGCAGCGCTGCGATGGATGAGTTTTTGTACCGGAAAAATTCGTTCTAGAGAGGATTGGATGGAGAAGATATTGTCGTGGAGAGATTGAATTTCTGGCGTCGGAAAATGGCCGAATTCCGGTAACTGATTTAGAAGCTGCAATAGAGAAACTACAGCACCATGAGCAGCCATCGCGGATCAAATAATATGCTGAGATTGAGGAGAAAGAAATAATCGATTTTCTTTCAAGGTATGTTTGATGATTCAGAGTTTGATAATTATCATAATTACAGATTTTGTTTAATAATTATCCAAGAATTTGGATTACACAAAAAATAAATAGGGTTTTGACTTTTGAGTTACATAACTTGCATTTACATCTACCAATAATTAAACTTCA
Source organism: Stenogyne calaminthoides (assembly GCA_037126765.1). Taxonomy (NCBI): domain Eukaryota; kingdom Viridiplantae; phylum Streptophyta; class Magnoliopsida; order Lamiales; family Lamiaceae; genus Stenogyne; species Stenogyne calaminthoides. The sequence goes on from JBBCBC010000018.1 coordinate 35,788,690, forward strand.
CTAATCAACCACACCCTTGTAAGTTTCTAAAGGGGCAATTATAATCTTACTTAAATGGCCAAATTATCAAATCTAACCCATATATCTTATTTTTCATGACACATTTTTTTTCTATCTAATTTTAATACATATTTTAACTTACGCCAAAAAAACATCTAAGTCATCATTTCCAACAACATACATCTTATGAGATTCAGATCTGGTGTTGTCACTCTTCTGACACACACATGCTTGGGGATCACATTAGACACACATACATTCTCATCTGGTGTGTGTGATTGAGATGTGGAGGGTGCAACAACCCCCTCTGTCTGCAAAGAATCCCCTCCCCATCTTATGTGGTTGACGTAGTCCACTTGTATTATTAATGGAGTTTGAATCACAAATGGTCTCATTATTTTAGGGTGTGTTTTGAAACACTTAAAACAACTTTCAGAAGCACTTATTTTCAAAAGCTGTGAGAGTGAGCTTTGAAAATAAGTGCTTCTGGAAGCTGTTTTAAGTGTTTCAAAATACGCCCTTAGTCTCAAATAGATTTAATCTCATAAATTTTTTTTGTCGTCAATTTAGTCTCAATAACTTTAAAAATGTCCAGTTTTAGTCTCAAATCAGTCGGAACAACGTTGTTTTTCCTTTCAATTTGGGGTTTTCCGGTAAATGTTGTGACTGGATTGGCACATATACTAATATGTGTATTTTTAAGTGTGTTTGACTAATATTTGTCGTCAATTCTATTTTAATATTAAGTTTAAAATTTAATTATATGCCTGAAATTTCAGCTGTTAAAAAAATACACGCGGCAACGCAGTCACAACTTCCGCCGAAAAGCCCCAAAAAAAATGGAAAAACGACGTTGTTCCGGCCGATTTGAGACTAAAATTGGACATTGTCAAAGTTATTGGGACTAAATCGACGATAAAAAAATTTATGGGACTAAATCTATTTGAGGTCAAAGTTATGAGACCATTTGTGATTCAAACTCCTTATTAAAGTGTAAATATTAAAAAATATTACCTTCGTCCCAAAATTATTTATTCATTTACTTTTGTATGAGTTTTTGATTGAGACGAATGGAGTAGTATTTTAAGTGATAAAATGATTTTTAATTGAGGGTAATTGTAGTTCTATATATGTTATTAATAAAAAAAAATGATTTTTTTGAGTAAAAATAATGATATAGATGTAATTTTAAAATGTTGTGATAGATATTTTTTAAAAAAGGTAAATAAATATGGAACGGAGAGAATATATGTATAACCACCTAAAATTGAAAAAAAAGTAACCCAAGACATTTTTTATATCCCCTATTTTTTAACCTTAAATTATGATATTTTTTATTTTTATTTTAATGCTTACAAGTCAGTAAGACAAGTGAACTCGTGAAGATCACATCAAATGAATCTTACAAAAGATTATCTGAGTTGCTTCTAAATATTAAATTAAAGAATATATCCTAAAATTAATAAAAAGTTAAAAATATGTACCAAATTGAATTATTTAGCATATACTACCTCCGTCCCATAAAAGCGTGCACACCACCTTTATTATCGAGTTTTAGTGAGCGAGTTGTTTATTAGTATTTTAAATGATAAAGTGATTTTTAAGGAGGGGTATTATAGATCTACCTCTCATCTTTTATATGCATATTTAAAAATTACTTTATTATTTCAAATACTAATAAAAACTTCGCTTCATAAAAAATTTATTAAAACCCATTTATATAAAATTTACGGGGAGTATTTAAAAACAATAGCTAATTTAAGTTTTGTCCCCTCATTAATGCGAGAAAAAAATTGTGAAAAAATTGGCGATAAACTCTCCGTTTGAATGGGAGACCCGGTTTGATCCCTCCGATAGCAATTGGAGTTAAAATAAGGTAGATTGATTTCGTTATAATAATTCAGGATTAATCGAACCGATTCAAACTCCTATTTAAAATAATCATGGCCGTGTAAATATTAAAAAATATTTTGTTCACCCCAAAATTATTTATTCATTTGAAGTTTTTGATTGAGGCTCGAATGAATGGAGAAAATATTTTTTGAAAAAATATCTGAGGGCTATATATTTTTAATTGAAAATTAATTGTAGTTAGGGCTGATATTGAGAAGGAAATTCCAAAGATAAAACCGACATGGTTAAAAAATGATTTTTAATTTGGGCGACCAAAAAAAATGCCTTATAACAAAAAGCGAAGATCAATCTAAAAGACGGAGTTGGAAAAAGTGGTAATCAATCTCGCATGGCCCCGAGTCTCCAAATTATGATAGATATTTTTAAAAAAAGGTAAAAAATAAAAAAAAAAAGAAAAAAGAAAGGTTGAGAGAAATTTCCCGGAAAAAGTTACACCCACACAAGAATTTCCCCGAATATAAAAAATTCGAAAGGATTATCCACATACGTATAACCAGCACTAAAATTTCATCCGTAAAAAAGTTTTATCAAATATTGTAAAAATAATTTTTTTTATCCCCTCATTTTTTAACCTTTATTTTAATTATGATAATTTTTTTGTGAGTTGTTACCAAATTTTATTTTAAATAAAAATGCTTAAATTTTTTTTGGAAAGAAAAAAACCAACCCAAACCACAAACCCTTAGTTAATGAAGCGAAAAAAAAGAAATAAATGCCTCATCTAGGAACACACAAATGAATCTTAGAAAAGATTATCAATCTTGAGGATTTGCTTCTAAATATTAAATTAAAGAATATATTCTAAAATTAATAAAAGTTAAAAATATGTAATAAATTGAATTATTTAGCAAATACGGCAATAATCCGACCTAAACAAATTTTTAACCTATCCATCGTTTTTCATTAAAAAAAGTCCCCCATCACGAGTTTTTTATTAGTTATTTTAAATAAAGTGATTTTTAATGTATTCAAAATTTATCATGGCGATCATAGGGCCCCTTCGATCTTTGAGTCGACCTCTCATCTTTTACTCGAGTTTATGATCAAATGAATCTTTAAAAATTACTAGATAGTTTTCTACTTTACCCATTGCCTATCATCATATTTTTTTTCCCACTTTTCATCCATAAAGAAAATTTTTTCCCAACTAAAAAGTCCGAATCGAATACAAAAAAGATTTGATAAATGTTTGTATGATGTGGCCCCAAAAGAGGATGCCAAGATTTTTCGGGCCACTCTAAATCTTGACATGTGGAAGGCCATGCATCAAGACGGCGAACACATATTAAAAACAATAGCTAAAATCATAGTCTTGTCCCCTCATCACGATTATCGAACCTACAACTAGGAAAGTTTTTGGGAAGAAAGTGATGAATGAACAATAAACCCCGTGCTTTTAAAACCATTCAAGAAAAAGATTAAGTCTTTTTGGGCGTTTTAAGCATAAAACAATCTTTTAACCAAATCGGAGATCGGGACATGTTGGATAGAATCATAATGGACAAGCATCGAAATCTTTAAATATTGTAACTATCACGAAAGACATCGGACAAATACGAAAGATTGTCGCGATTTATTATTTCGAAGCTATAATAATCATCTTACCCAATTCTTAAAAATAAGGAGACTCCGATTGAAAAGCAAGATCGAAGGGGTAAACGTAAAACAAACATCTGATTGATCCCAAGAATCATGTGGAGGTCCGAAATACTCAAAAGAGGGCCTCTTTTTTTGGGAAGAAGGTCGAGAAAGTCAAGAGATTCACATGATACGTTCGAATATGGTCCAATTGGGTGGATGTTACCAAATCATTATCAATGGAAATCGTGCCGTACAAAGCATTCACAGTGAAGAAGACATTTCACACTTGAATCATGTTTTTCGAAGACGATCTCGACAGAATAATAACTCCCCACAATGACTCCTTTTCCTAGGTTGAAAAAAAATCGCTAAATTTTGTTCGCCAACACCCTTCACTATATGGAAAAGCAACTTGAAAAAAATATTGAACTTGTTATCATACCATAGTTTTGGGGAATCAGAATCCAAAATGGTATGATTAAATGTTAGAGTCGAAAAAGAATCAACTCCAATCCGGAGATCCGATCGAACTAGAAGGCTAGATTTTGTAATCGCCGATTTTTATTATAACGTTGGTCTCCCGCTTATTCATTTAAAGCGGCTTTTAGTATTAATTTTAAATTTCCAACACAAGATGGAAAAAAAAGGAATCGAAAAAACTTTTGCTATCATGTGCACTTATTTGATGGAGCAAACATTTCAAGCGAACATAAGTTTGACGAGATCGGACCTAGAACCTCACATAGGTTTTGAACCCATGGAGGTTGATGACGAGCACCGGGGTCCATTCAAGATCCTCGGTGGAAGCAAAAAAAAAGCGAAGCAACACCGCCCGAACAACAACTTATCAACATCGACACAAAAACTTTAAATTAGAAGTGTTCATTGGTTGAAATTACGAACCAATTCAATGAAATGATTGCTTATCTTCAAGCAAACTTGAATGTGTTCGCATGGTTTTGATCCAAGACATTATGTCATTCCTCAACCTTGATCCAATTCAAACTCCGGTTATCCGTAGCCGAAAGTTTAGTCCTAAAAGGGTCGAATAGTGAAATCAAAAAGTTGCAAAATCTTTGAGAGGTAAATGCCCAAGATTTTTTTCCTCAAGTCCAATGGATCTTGGAGACTATGTATTGATTTCATTTTTAAACAAGGCATGTCCGAAAGATAACTTCCGATTTTTCGATTATTTGGTCGATAAATCTGAAAATCCGAACTCATGACTTTCATGGATGCATTTTTTATCATCAAATACCCATGCATCCGAACGATCAAAAGAATACGGCGTTCTGCAAAAATAATATGTTTTTGGCAACGTATGTCATTTTAAAGAATGCGAAAGGAATATCAACGTTTGGTGAACAAAATTTAAACTAAACAATTGAGGTATATATTGATGATATTGTGGTAAAGAGTGAACATAAGGAAGACCAATTTCATTAAAAATGTTTGATAATTTATAACATGACCTTGAAAAATTCCTCGGACATATGGTTAACGAGGGATCGAAGCGAACCCATCAAAGATTCAAGCCATGCTCGATATCTTGAAAAGAGGTTCAAAAGTTAACCGGACGTTTTTTTTATATCAATTTTCTTTGATACATTAAAGAAGGGGAAATTCTAGTGGACCTAGCATTGCCAAAAATGCATTCAAATCATTGAAGCGTTCCTTGCGGATTTTACCTTTATTTTCTATAACACACTTATTTCATCCTTTTTTGACAAACTTATTAAACTAAAAAAAAACCAATTTTTCTTAAAAATTAGCATATTTAATGAGAAAAAAATTGAAAAAATTACATTTATGATCCTCCAATCACCGATAATCTGCAGGAGTAATCATGAAGCGGCCAAGTTATGGCGATTTTATCTCAATATTCTTACAAAAGTCTTACAGTTGATTTCCAAGAAATTTGATCAATATATGGCTGATTTTTATTCTTTTATAATCGTTTATCAAATAAAAACCTAGTACGAGGCCCGAGGCGAACAAATGTCCAAAAGACTTTTATATTTTTTCCAATTACCACGATTGGGTTGCCGACGTTCGGTGGGCCACCACACTTTTATGTTCAAACGATTCCGAAGTAAGGGAGTATATGTTTCTCAAGAGTATTCTTAATAAGGCCCAAGTACTACGGGTCGATTACAATCATTACAGTTAAAAAGCATTTGTACAAAAGAAATTTTCCACTTAAATAAAAACGTATACGAAAAATCCATGATGGAGTATTTCATATTTTATCCCCTCAAAAGATTGCCGATTTCGGTGGCCAGTACCCACACTTTTATTCATAGCCCGATTCCGAAGAATTAATGTTCTATAGCCCGATAGGCCATTTGCTAAATGGGGGATCGATTTGATCGGCCCATTTCCTCTTGGCACGTCGGAGTAAAATTTGTTGTGGTTGCCAAGTTGATTACTATACTAAATGGGCGTAAGCGAGGCCATTGTCAAAATCACCGAACAAAGAATGTGGAACTTTGTTTGGAAAAATATCATTTGTCGATTTGGGCTTCTCAATCATTAATGAATCGAGCAAATAATTTCAATAATTCAACAATTGTGCTTTCATTTGATTATTCAACTCTCTGTATTATCGATCAAATCGGACAAGTTGAAGTCTAAAATTATCAAGCATAAAAATAATTCCATGAAAGAACAAATATTATGGGCTTATCGAACAACTTTCGAAATCAATCTAACCCGTTTGCCTTGGCATTTGGTGCCCCAAGCAGAAATCAAGATTCCAAGTCATCGAACAATGACTTTTGGAAGCACATCAATGACCGGGATCTCAACGAAAGCGGACTGTTGGAAGAAAGGAGGAAAGGTCTTTCAAGAATGCCATGTACAAAAAGAGATCGCGGTTCTACAACTCCAAAGTCCGAACACGCATGTTCAATTTTTTTAAGACCAATCAAGTGGTGTTGAACAGATGAAAAATCGTAAATTTGAAAAAAATATTATCAATAGAAGCAAGCATAGTGATATTGTCCACGCCGAAAACGAGTTCCAAAGTTGTCCTCTCACACCTCAAAACGATCTGTCCTCACAGCCATAGTTGGCGAACATAATTGCCGGCGCATCTCAAACATAATCGATCGTTCGCGAAAAAGACCAACAAAGACATTATGTTAAACACATCCTTGAAAGGAATCTGGCAGAGGAAAGTCAGAAGAGAAAGATCGTTTACGACGCCGAAGAACACCATCGAAAATTGCGTTCTATAAATAGAGGCATATTGACGCGAAAAAAAAATTACTACGCCGCCGCAGGAAAGAAAAAAAATGTTGTGCGACGAAATCTGGCCCCAAATCGTGTCACCCTCGCCAAACAGGTCAGATCCTTGGGGAGGATAAGTCATTAAACCCATTTTGGAAAAGGTTACCAACTTTGCTACATTGGATAATGGACCTTCCAAACGACAAAAGCTTATGTTAGTCTTTTGAGCATGTTACTAAAGAAAGAAGGGTAGACAGGGATGGACCAAAACATCAAAACAAGGTCAATTTGTTTTTAAATTCAAAACCCTAGTCCTTATCTATCGTATAATAGATAGTCTTCTTCAAATTTGGGTTGATTATATTTGCAAATTATACTTTTTTGTTCGCTAATTTTTTTTAGTTCAATCTTTTGAAATGTCTAGTGTAGGAGTATTATTACCATCTGACGCGTATTCGTATTTTTTACAGTATCACTATGTATGCACTTAAGTTATTTCTGCGGATTGTTTTACTTTTTGAAATCCAATCCGATGCTGAATGTTAAATGATGTTTTAGGATGAACACAAAGCAACAAAGCAAATAAAGCAACTTGTTTATCAACAACCACATTCATCCTCATGAAATTTAGATACTTCAATATGCAATTCAACCATCCGGTAAATTAACAAATACTTACAAGTATGGGAGACATTGTAAACAAAAGATAAGACAAAAAATTACAAACAAATTTTCTTACTAAAAATTGTTTTGGGGTGGGCCTGATCGAAAACTCCATATTCTAAATGTTCCATGATGCATGAAAAATGCAGAACAGACAAATACCAGATCATCAAAAGAATGGAATCTATATTCAAATCTAACATGCAATGAGACATGAAAAATGGAACTGATGATTGAGTCTGGTAACCCACAATCACAAACTAGGATAGGACATTTATTTTGTGTTGTTTTCGAAATTTGGTCTCCTCGTGATGAAATTTGTTGGCAATTCTTTTGAACAGGATCAATCAATCAGGCAAGACAGAGTTGTAGGTTTTGAAGATGAAGAAGAAAAGCTTAATAAACTATCTCATGGAACCAGAGAAGGAACTGTTCTCGATGTTATATCCATCATTGGTATGCCAGGCTTGGGAAGACAACTTTGGCATGGAAGATCAGTCGAAAAAAAAATATGTTTCAAATTCCCTACGAGTCGGATCCCATCCCAAAAATGATTTATCCTCGGGTCCATGTTTCTCAACGTTTCAACAGCAGGGAAGTGTTCCTCAACATTCTGAAGAAATTCACAAATCAGAGACATGTTCTAACACGACTCTTGGCGGCGCTTGTTCGCTATCATGACTTATCCCAGTCCGGACGGTCCGCCCTGTCTGGAGAAGGAGATATTCTTGTTAGTCATCTCGGTATGTTTGTCTGGGTCGACTGGAAAGTGATATGAACAAAATAATTCATTATGTGTTAACATCGCAAATGGAAGGAATGTGTTACCTCTAATAGCAACAGATGATGAGGGGGGAAGGTTCATTTCTTCCTATGATCGTGAATTCGAGGTTCTCCAGATCGTTAAAGCGAGACTCGGATCAATTTACGAAACACTACTAAAATAATAGTTGTTGGTCTCGCTTATCGCTCGTGAAAATTGAAGAATGTTGGTGTTCATGCTAATGTCATTCGAAGAGCCACAACCATTTGTTTCCAATCACCGTTTTTCAGCCCTCAAGAATTTTGAGGCATTAGCTTGGAACCACCTCCGGGACGGGTTAAGTGCACCAATCGAAAGTTCAAATTTGGGAATCTTGATAAATCATGCCCCCAGGAACTGCAAGCGTGATGGGAATGTTCCAATCAATGTGACGAGCAAGCGGGTGATGGCAGTAGTGGTGATGGAGGAAGGCCGCTTTTGTGTCGAGTTCAGACACAACCCTCGAGACAATTCATCGAGGACTCTTGCCCGAAGACATCCTTGGGGGTTTAAATGAGGTGTCTGAAATTATGTGGGCTCATTTCTTGCAGAATGATAAGGAGAAGGCCATTTTAGACATTATACTCGTTATATGGAATTGAGTTATATCAAGTTCGAATTTTGCTCACCACCCAGATTACATTTACTGAGAGATGGTTTTGTTTAACATTATCATGGGACCTAATTTGAGTTTTCCTGAAGAAAAATCATTGCAATCCCATCCTGGATTCATTTAGACTTAAAATTTGTCGGAGGAAAAGAACGGCAAACGTTTGCGAACTTGCAACGAAATCCCGAATCGGATTTTCGTCTCGACGCATTAAGCGTCGTGGAGGATTTGTACAACATAAGGAAGGGAAGAGCTTGGAGGAATCTGCAGTTGAAAATTTTCGTGGATGATCTTATCAGCAGGAATTTACTGATGGTTGATAAAATTAATCCCATTGGTGAGATCAAAACGAATACAAAGCGACGTTCATGATATGATGTTCGATTTTTGCAGATCAAAACACGCTTTGGAAAATAATCATGCAGAATATGTTCCAAGAGATAAAAAAAGGATGGATTAAATGAGCTAAGAGAGCCCGAGCCTCCAGATCCCGACGGAGGTTCAAACGTTCCATCCCGAGGCTCGTCTCTGTTTCCAATCCGATCTCACCAAGTTCCTGTCTCAAAGACCCAAGGGACCACGTGTTATCCCGAAGACCTTTTATCCCGTTTTTTTAAAAAAGGGCGATATTCGGAGCCTGGTTAAAAAGGGCGAACAAAGCATCCAAAAAAGTTAATTTGGGCGACCAAATAGATGCCTTATAGACAAGCAAAAGCTCAATCTAGAAGACCGGAGTTGGAAAAGTTATCAAGAGTTCTTGCATGATCTCCAAATTTCATGCTTACGCAGTTCATGCTTGTCAGTTTTATAAAATCAGAGAAATTTCCCGAAAAAAGTTACACCCACACAAGAATTTCCCCGAGGATTCCGCAAAAAAAAATTCAGTGATTATCCACACATCTAAAACCTAAAGCACTCATATGCAAACTCTCCAAATTATCTTCATCTCAGAACGATTCATCTTCATAAGGTGTATCAAATATTGTGAAAAAGCTTCTACCACATCCTGTTTCCATGCCCCTAGTCATTTCCCATTTAACCCCGTCAACAAATTCATCTTATTTACAGTTTATTTTACACGTGCATATTTTGTTTGTGAGTTGTTACCAAATTAGCCACATCATATTCCTCAAATAAAACGACTCGCGACAGTAGAGTGTACTAACTTTGGTGTACTAACTAATAACAACTAACTTTGTCCCCTAAAAAAAAAAGTAGTAGTTGTGGACTTGAAGTACTATTTTTCTTCGCTTTCCTAGATCCAAAAATATTAAATGTCCGTCAGAGAAAAAATCAGTAGCACTCATGTAACTTTGGTCGAATTCACCAATAGTTATGTAAATTTTTACTTTATTAATGTTGGTCCTTTTGATTTAATTTTAGTCTTTTTCGTTGAATAATATAAAATTTAATCAAAAAATTGACTTAACTTTTTATTCTAGCTACGTCAACGATGGTCGTCACTTTCATTTGAACTATCTTTCATCACAAAAAAAATCCTTCAATCAATTTCATGTTTTGATTACACATTTCCCGTGAATCGCAACTTCAAAATTACGGATTACATTTATTATCATGGTTAATTTAGAGTGATTTAAGTTGAGGTGAGGGTCGAAAGTCAAAATCTATACTAATTTTTTTTCTCACTGAACCCGTCATTTTAATATATTTTTTTGCATTATTTTGTATGATATATCATATTTTCGGCCAATTTTCGACCAAAAGTTTCAATTTTTGGATGAAATTATTAAACTAAAAATAAAAAAACCAAAATCATTAAAATAGAAATTTATAAGACCTTGAACAAAATTACATACTCCCTCCGTCTCAGAAGACTTAGTATACTTTTCTTTTTGGTATGTCCTATAAGACTTTCCACACTCATAAATGGATACACTCTTCTCCACTTATAATTTTACAACACTTATTATCCCACTTAAATAAAATCAAAAATTAAGCGCAGTAGTCTTTTTTTTTTGAAGCATTTACGATTTTTACTCAATATTCTTACAAAGTCTTACAGTTGACTTTTATGATTTTATCCCACTTGCCGACGTTCGGTGGGCCACCACACTTTTATGTTCAAACGATTCCGAAGCGAAGGGAGTATATGTTTTAAGAGTGGATCTCATGTCCATCCGGATGAATCGTGCATTTTAGAAGCGAACAACTATACAAAAATGTCAAACATGAAATTATGTTAATATTAATTTACATTTTTACAGTATAAATAAATCTCACTTTTTTAAGATAACAAGTTATACACTTAAAAATGGTTTTTGAATCTGCCATGAAGATGCATCAATACAACAATTGAAAGTCTCGAGTCTTAAAAATATCCCAAAACAACATTTTCCTCTGCCTCTTGAAAAGCTAATTCCCTTTTTCCCACTCTCTCTTTCTCCCCTCTTGTAAAAATGGCGGAAGCAGCAGTGACATTCCTGCTTGAACAGATGAAAGAGGTTGTAAAATGGTACAAGGATCTGATATCCGGCGCTGAAAACGAGTTCCATCACCTCAACAACGATCTCAGCCTACTGAAAGCGCATCTCAGAGACGCCGCGAACAAGACCAACAAGGACGAAAGCTTCCGCGAACTGGAGAGGCAAATTAGAGAGGTCGTTTACGACGCCGAAGACACCATCGAAAATTGCTTGGCGAAAGCCGCCGCAGGAAAGGAAAAAAATGTTGTGCGACGAAATCTGGCCCCAAATCGTGTCACCCTCGCCAAACAGGTCAGATCCTTGAGGGAGGATAAGCTTAAACCCATTTTGGAAAAGGTTACCAACTTTGCTACCGTGGATAATGGACCTTCCACGGCCGTCGAAGAACCCTGGACCAAACACAAAAAGGTCAATTCTGTTTCAATTAATTTACTATCGTATATTCTGTTATTTGGTGATTATATTAGTATTGTTTCTGCGGATTGTTTTACTTTTTGAAATCCCTCCGATGCTGAATAAATGATGTTTTAGGATGAATACATCTCTTATAAAACTTGTTCATAGTATGAAATTTATACTATTATACTTATAAATTAATACTACAACACTTATAAACTATACCTTGAAGTTTTCTTAAATTGTTATGCACCTGATCGAAATCCATATTCTATGTTCCATGATGCATGAAAAATGCAGAACAGACAATGTATTTTCAAATAATGTAATCTATATAACGAAGCATGCAATGAGACATGAAAAATGGAACTGATGATTGAGTCTGGTAACCCACAGTCACAAACTAGGATAGCATTTATTTTGTGTTGTTGAAATTTGTGTGCAACTTTTGAACAGGATCAATCAATCAGGCAAGACAGAGTTGTAGGTTTTGAAGATGAAGAAGAAACCTTAATAAACTATCTCATGGAACCAAAGAAGGAACTCGATGTTATATCCATCATTGGTATGCCAGGCTTGGGGAAGACAACTTTGGCATGGAAGATTAGTCAGAACGAAAAAATATGTTTCAAATTCCCTACTCGGATATGGGTCCATGTTTCTCAACGTTTCAACAGCAGGGAAGTGTTCCTCAACATTCTGAAGAAATTCACAAGCAACGACATGTCTAACACGAGCGATCATGACTTATCCCAGGCGGTCCGTTCCTGTCTGGAGAAGGAGATATTCTTGTTAGTCATGGACGATGTCTGGAGTGTGGACGACTGGAAAGTGATACGGAATGTGTTACCTCTCAGCAATGGGATGGGGAAGGTTCTGATAACGAGTCGTGAAAAGAATGTTGGTGTTCATGCTAATGTCATGCGAGAGCCACACATGTTGCGGTTTTTCAGCCCTCAAGAGAGCTGGGAACTCCTCCGGTGGGAAGTGTTTGGGAATCTTGATAAATGCCCCGAGGAACTGCAAGGCGTGGGAATGCATATTGCCAATCAATGTGACGGTGTGCCGTTGACAGTAGTGGTGATAGGAGGAATTCTTGTTGATCAGAGATCGAGGAGACGAGCAATTGCTCTTGTTAAGAAGGAGTGGAATGAGGTGTCTGAAAATGTGGGTCATTTCTTGCAGAATGATAAGGAGAAGCGCATTTTAGACGTCGTGGAATTGAGTTATAACACATTGCCAGATTACTTGAGAGATGGTTTTGTTTATATGGGAGTTTTTCCTGAAGAACATGCAATCCCATCCTGGATATTGACACGTTTGTGGATTGCAGAAGGATTTGTACAACATAAGGAAGGGAAGAGCTTGGAGGAATCTGCAGATGAAAATCTGGATGATCTTATCAGCAGGAATTTACTGATGGTTGATAAAATTAATCCCATTGGTGAGATCAAAACGTGTCGCGTTCATGATATGATACGCGCTTTTTGCAGATCAAAAGCTTTGGAGCAGAATATGTTCCAAGAGATAAAAAAGTCTAAGGATGGAGCGCTTGAGCCTCCAGTCACGGAGGTTCAAACGTTCCATCGTCTCTGTTTCCAATCCGATCTCACCAAGTTCCTGTCTCAAAGACCCAAGGGACCACGTGTTCGTTCCTTTTTATGTTTTTATAAGGAGCCTGTTGAATTGGATCCAAAGTACATTTCAACTATACCCGAAGCCTTCAGCTTACTTCGAGTTTTGGATTCGAAATCCATCAAGTTCCATCAGTTTCCAGCCAGGGTTACAAATCTAATTCACTTGAGGTATGTCACTCTGTACATTGATGTTCTCACAATCCTCCCTAAACAAATTTCCCAGCTATGGAATCTACAGACTCTTGTAGTTGATACAAAGTCGCGTACCATTGAAATGAAAGCGAATATATGGAAGATGCATAGGCTGAGACATGTCAACACAAAAGCAGCCATTGTGTTGGACAAGGAATGGGACGGGGAAGCCGGTGAAAACCTTCAGACACTGAGCAGACTGTCGCCTGAATCTTGCACGGTGAACATGTCCAAACGGGCCAGAAACCTAAAGACATTGGGAATTCGTGGGAAATTAGCCACTTTTTTCAACACCATGGCCCTTCCAGAGCTGAGTCGCCTCGAAAAATTGAAGCTAATGAATGATGTACAGTATGAATCAGCGTCTGAGGATCGGTTGGTTAGCCTTCCTCAGCCGAGCAATTTCCCACCAAATCTCAAGATGCTGACATTATCAAATACATGTCTTGATTGGAAGAGTATGTCCACATTGGCCAAGATTGATACTTTGGAGGTCCTCAAGTTGAAAAAGAATGCATTCACAGGAATCTCGTGGATTGCTGATGGTGACATCTTCCGCGGGCTCCAATTCTTGCTCATTGTGGACGCGGATTTAGTTCTTTGGGAGACTTCGTCTGATAATTTTCCGAGTCTTAGGTCTCTTGTACTTAAGAACTGCGAAAAACTGCAGCAAATTCCAGGTGGCCTGGGGAAAAACCTCGAGATTTTGGACATTGAGCGTCTTCGCAAATCAGCAGTCGACTCTGCAAGGAAGATTGAGTCGGAAAAGAAGGGGCAAGAAAAACAAAAATCGGAATGGGGGGTCCAATTCAAGCTCCACATAGGTCCGGGATGTGAGCAATCAGTGAACTGATCGAGCACAAAAGCAGTATCTTATCAGGTATCTTGCTAGTCTTTCTTTCAACATATTAGTTATCAAGTATCAACTCATATGCTTATCAAGATTTCTTGATTCGTGCAGGTGAACAACAGTGTGTATCACTGCAAATCTTGTTAAGGCAATTGATGTCTGATGAAACAAGAGCCACCTTATTTCCCTATTTGATTGTTGTGTGTTTCTATTTTTGTGGTAATTGAAAACAATAATAGTTCAAAGCTTAATTATGTGTTGTGTGCTCCTTGTCACTCAACTTCACTTGTATCGTGATTAATGCAAGAATGACACATTTTCTATTCTCAATTTCTGGCAAGATTCATGTTTTAATCTTGTTTTTATTGCGTTAACTAGAATATATACATTTTTGGGTTAGACAACACAACTGACCTAAATTCTGTGTACTTTTTAGCTACTAATCTATGCTCTTTTTTTTTTTTTTTTTTTTAAGGACAAGGCGTGTCATGGTATCTATGATAAGATACGTACATTATTGGAAGGATGAGCTTCTTTGATCATTGATGCATTGTTTTTCCTTTGATTCTTCAAAGCTATATATTGGATGAATTCTTGAATCCACAATTGTTGCAATGCTCAGGTTTGGCATAGGCTTTATAAGCCTAAAAATCGCCATGATTTAATGAGTGAGATGGCAATGAAATAGAGATGAACGGTTCAAAATTGGCAAGTTTGAAATGAAAGAATCAAAAGTTGAATAGATCTAGTCTTTGGACTTTCCGATGTTTTGCTTTGATGTTTCAGGAAAAATTGTTTCTTCTTCGTTTATGCATTCAAGACATGAGTATTTTTCTTGTTTTATCTGAATAATGGTTTGGCAATCTTATAATCGATTAAAATACTATATATTCTACTTTGGTGTTTTATTATTGTTAATAGACACTAATAATTCTCCGTGGCAGCGATTCACGAACTAAAAGTTATAAATTTTAATATGCATAATACGTGGATGTCTCAAAAGTATTTAGTTAATTATATAATTTTAAATTATGTACTAATTTCATCGTAAATACTAAAATTTATAAAATAATATTAAAATTCAATAAAGATTACATAAATTAAAATAAAAATATTTAAATTCAACTTATGGTTATAATTGATAAACTAAAAATTTTCTGTTGAGCTTTTGATTCTTATACATAACTCAACCAAGTTGATACTAGGTCTAATCCTCTAAAATTTCGATTTGTGTTTTTTCCTGTAGTATTAACTATTAACACACTCATATGTTCCAGGATGGAATCTGACATCTCAAGCATTTGGTAATAGAGTTACTTTGGCAGCTTCCGCTGCTAGAAATCTAAAATGATTTTTGAAAAAGAAGCTTCATTTTCTGACATTAATGTTGGTGAAAAACATGTAAAGGAAGAAGGTGATTTGACAAAGAACCCACCATGCCAATAGAATACCTATACCAATAAAAAAGTGCTCAATCCTGTCCGCTAAGTACAGAAAATCTATATTAATCTGATCTTTAGCACACTTTCTTGTGAACCAAAAACGATTCATCACCAAAAGAGCCTTGAATCCCCGAAAATAGGGATACTTCTTGTATGATGTTTCACATGAAAAGACGAAGCTTTCTGAGTTCCCAGCTCCTTTAGGCCTCACGATAGCCACGATCTTAGCTTCTCTGATTATTGATGCAGTGTTTTTCCTCTGTTTGTTCAAATACGACAAATTCTTGAATCCTAGGTTGTTGGATAGGATCAGCTTTTGTGTAGGCTTTCTGTCGATGATTTTGTTGACTTCCAGCAGGGGCTCGATGGCCGTATTCGCCTGAATACATGTGAACTTTGACATGCTACATGCAAGGGCTCAAGCTAGGAAAACAAGAGAAAATGGATCAGAATTTGAACAAAAAATGTGTTTGGAGTTGCCAAAGTTTTGCTTTGATATTGCAGAAAGATTGGTTTCGTAGATTGTTCTTTTCTGCATTTCAAGACAACCTTTCGTTGTCTTGTCTGATTGTTGTCTTATCATATTCAACGGCTACACTGTGCACATAATATAAATTGAAGCAACAAAACATGCTACTGAAAACATTACTTTAGCATGAGTACAAAATATGAAAATTTTAGTCTTTGCAGTTAAGATGTAAAGTTTGATGACTAACCTCTTCATGTATGTGCAGGTGAGTCACGTTCCGTCGTCCCATGAAGAATGGAAACGAACATCACGGAAAGTACGTTCTTTTCTAGTTTTTATACTGTGTATAAAGGCCGCAGCTAAAGGGTTGCAATCAACTACTTCTACATGAATAAAAAAGTAATCAAATCCCCATTGGAACTCTTCTAATTCATAGCAGTGTTTAATGGTCAAGTTCCTTAGCCGTGAGAAGCTTCCAGACCCCACTTTCCATTGCACCAAATCAGAATCTTCTATCACAAGGAATCTAAGCATTGGGAACTCGAACTCACCTACTTCCCAGGTTGGACCACTAAAGGCATAGTGTCTTAATTTGAGCGAAAGAAGGTTCGGTAAAGAGCCGATTATATTCATATTTTCCCATGGATAGCCCATGCCACTCAAATGCAACTTCTGTAGACTTGATGGAAACATTGAACGAGGAGCAGGGAGGGCAACAACCTCGGACCTCAGTTCAGGATTCACTAGGACACATTTAAGTGATTCTAGTTGGTGGAGACGATGAATGCGATTCAAGCAACGAAAGGGCATACTATCGTCATCAGGCACCAACTCAATATGAACCCCCAACTTTTTAAGATCCAAGATTCTTTTAAGAACCCCCTTGCTACAACTGTAAGCACTCACACCTAAAAGTGTTGAGAGGTTTTTCAAGGAAGAACCACCTTTGGACTTCGGTAGGTTGCTTCCCATGATTTGAATGTGCTTCAGTTCTTCCATGTCCCATATCTCTATAGGTACATACGATGTTGGAGCATCACACAGTGCGATGCTCAAATGTCGATGGATAATCAAGAACTGAAGGTTCCAAAGTTTCGATATGGAAGTAGGGAGCTTTCCATCACAAGTTAAGGAAAGGTATCTCAAATGTAATAATTCAAGCACTTCTATTGGAAACTCATAGAGACGGATTTTAAGAGCATCGAGCACCCTGAGCAACCTCAATTCCGAACATATTGGTACTGGATATTTATTGTAAGGACCAAAACAGAGAAGAGAACGTGCAGTGGATGCACAACCATCTACCACCGAATTGTACACATCTTCTATGCCGAGTAAAATGTTATTGTGGAAACATAATCTGCGCTGCCTTTTTGAACCTTCTTCAAAATCATCAGCCCAATGTTCAAAGACGTGAAAAAATTTGTTCTCCCCAGCTTCTTTTTTACACAAGTGCCACAATGAAGAATGAAGGCTGCAAGTTTTTATTTTTCGAGACGTATGGATGGTGCTCCTTTGATGGATAACAACAAGACAATTAAAATCAAGTTCCTTCAAATACTTGTTTGCACATTCTTCTAAAGATTGTGTTGTATTAGGTTTTAGAAACCCTTCAGCAACCCAAAAATCGAAGATCTTGGACCGAGGGATCTCAAAATTTTCAGGGAAAACTCCCATGTGCAGAAAACATGGTTTTAAATGTTGAGGCAAGTACTGGAAGCTTGGAAATAGTACCTCCGATATTTCAGCATATGCATCCCCGAAAAGTGAATTTTGTTTCTCTGCTACCTCGTTCCAATACTCTAGGGTCTTGTCGGCCTTTGATAGGAGGCCAGCAACCGTGACGATCATGAGAGGAAGACCATCACAGTTCTCAGCAATCTTTTTTCCAGCTTTCTCAAGATGAAGAGGGCATGAATCTTCACCAAAAACTTTCTCGCAGAAAAGACCCCAACTTTCATTTTTATTCAAAAACCGTACAGAGCTTTCAAACAAAAACGCATCATATACTTCGTGTAGCCTAGTTGTAAGCAAGACTCGACTTCCTTCATCAATTTCGCGGGGAAAAGAATTTTTCAAGCATTCCCAAACCTGCGAGTCCCATACATCATCCAACACGATCAAGTACTTATTACCCTTGAAAGCTACGTACAAATACTGAGTTATTTCCCCATCCCATTCAGTCACCATTTTATCCATGCCAAGATCCACCTGAGCTAGAATGGCTTGTGCAGCTTCATTTAACTGACATTTTCTTCCAACTCTCACCCAGACACGACAGTTAAAACATTCCATAACATCAGGATGTTCATAAATCTCCTCAGCAAGAGTAGTCTTGCCAATACCACGCATTCTAACCAGTGAGAAAACGGGAAACCCTGCATAACTGTGTTGCGTAAGCATAATGATTTTTCCGAGTAGATCCGATAATCCAACCATCTTTGACTTCTTTCTAGTAAAAGTCCCTGTACAAGATGAAACAGCTGCATCATCATCTTCTTCAGGCAATGGATTGTCCAACTCTTTGACGTACTCCTCCTCCATTGTTTTTGCTGCTTTGACAAAGGAATTGACATCTTGTCTCAGATCCTGCAGGTCTATGGTCAATTGAATCCCATCTCCAATGCTTTCAGATTGTGAAATTACCTGATTTGAGAGATGGGATTCAAGTAAGTCTTCTAAATTGCAAACTGCTTCTCTGATTTGTCCATCCAAAGCATTCTCCTTCTTCCTGTTGTTGCCCTTGCTGCTGCCGTCCAATCTTTGAAGAGTTACTTGCAGGGACTTGAGCTCCGTGTAGGCAACTTCTAGGATTTCTCTAGAGGAAGCAACAACCAAAATGTAAGAAGAAGTCAGAAGACGCTCAATGCTGTTCTGTACAGAAATCACAGCAGAATATGCCATCTCTCTCTGATCTGAGATCTCTCTTTCTCAAACAAGTTTTACTTTTTTTTGAAGACTTTAGCTTAATCATAGTCACTAAAACAAGCACATGAAATTATAGTCAATCTACAACTTGTCACAGATATTATATGGCAAAAAGAAAATCGTTTTTGCATAAATACCTGTGAAGACTTTTAATATTTTCGAGAATTTTGACACAATTATTTGAATTCTTCCCCAAAGAAAAAGTCAAAAATTGTATTTTGAGAATATAATTCTCTGTTTTGACTATAAATTATATGAATTCTTCTTGAGAGGTAATTTATTAATTTTAAAACTAACATCTCTGAAAAGGTCAGGATGGGATATCATATGACTCAACATTAACTAAAAGGAATTTATAAATAATGCATATGGAAGTTTATTACACAAAATTTACTGGAAGAATCACCCGATAAACAATAGAAAAATGTAGTCTTCGCAATTAAATTGAAAGTTGGGCGACTAACTGATAGTCAAGACTTCAGGTTCCCATCGTCCCACGAAGAATGGACATGAACATCACGGAACGTACGTCCCCTTCTCGATTTTATCCGGTGTATAAAAGCTGCAGCTAAAGGGTTGCAGTCAACAACTTCTACTTCTTTAAAAAAATAATCAAATTCCCATTGGAACTCTTCCAATTCGTAGCAGTGCTTAATACTCAAGTTCCTAAGCCGAGGGAAGCATCCAAACTCCACCTTCCATTGCACCAAATCAGAATTTTCAATCACAAGGAACCTAAGCATTGGAAATTTGAAATCATTTATTTCCCAAGTTGGGCCACGAAAGGCGTAGTGTCGCAGTTTGAGCACTTTAAGATATGGTAATGAACCAATTATGTTCATATATTCCCAGGGATAGCCCAAGCCACTCAAATGCAACTTCTGTAGACTTGATGGGAACATCGACCGAGGAGCAGGTAGGGCAACAACCTCAGACCGCAATTCAGGATTCACCAGAACACATTTAAATGATTCTAGTTTACGCAGACGAGAAACTCGATTCAAGCAACCAAAGGGCATACTATCGTCATCAGGCACCAACTCAATATGAATCCCCAACTTTCTGAGATTTGGGATTCTTTTAAGAACCCCCTTGCTGCAGCTGTGAGCACTCACACCTAAAAGCGTAGAGAGGTTTTTCAAGGAAGGGCCACCGCTAGACTTGGGTAAATTGCGTCCCACGATCTGAATGTGCTTCAGTTCTTGCATATCCCAAATCTCTATAGGTACATACGTCGAATCATCACAAGATGTGATGGTCAGATATCGATGGATGATCAAGAACTGAAGATTCCAAAGTTTGGATATGGAAGTAGGGAGCTCTCCGTCACAAGTTAAGGCAAGGTACCTTAACTGTACTAGTTTAAGTACTTGTACTGGAAACTCGTAGAGACGGATTGACAAAGCATCAAGCACCCTGAGCAGCCTCAATTCAGAACATATTGGTACTGGATATTTATGATAAGAACCAAAACACAGGAGAGAACGTGCAGTGGATGCACAGTCATCTACCACTGAATCATACACATCTTCTATGCCTAGTAAAATGTTGTTGTGGAAACATAATCTGCGTTGCCTTTTCACACCTTCTTCAAACCCATCCTCCCAATATTTAAAGACATGTGAAAACTTGTTCTTTCCTGCTTCTATGTTACACAGGTGCCACAATGAAGAATGAAGGTTGCAAGTTTTTATACCGTGAGACCGATTAGTAGTGCTTGTTCCATGGGCAATAACAAGACTATTAAAAACAAGCTCCTGCAAATATTTGTTAGCGCATTCTTCTAAAGTTTGATAAGTTTCTGGTTTAAGAAACCCCTCGACAACCCACAAATCAAAGAGCTTAGACCAAGGAATCTCATATTTTTCAGGGAAAACTCCCATGTGAAGAAAACACGGTTTTAAATGTTGAGATAAATACTGGTAACTTGGAAGTAATACCCCAGAAATTTCACCATATGCATCCTCAAAAAGTGAATTTTGTTTCTCTGCTACCTCGTTCCAGTACTCCAGGGTCTTGTCGGCTCTCGATAGGAGGTCAGCAACCGTGATGATCATAAGAGGAAGCCCGTCACAATTCTCCGCAATCTTTTTCCCAGCTTTCTCAAGCCGAAGAGGGCATGACTTTTCACCAAACACCTTCTCACAAAAGAGATCCCAACTTTCTTTCTTATTCAATAACCGCACATCAATTTCGATCCCAAATGATAATACTTTTGTATCGTTAGATACTTCTTGCAGCCTAGTTGTAAGCAAGACTCGACTTCCTTCATCAAATCCGTCGGGGAAAGAATTTCTCAAGCAATCCCAAACCTGTGTGTCCCATACATCATCCAACACAATCAGGAATTTCTTACCCTTGAAAGAATCATACAAATACTGAGCTATTTCCTCATCCCATCCAGTAACTATTTTATCCATATCTGGATCCACCTGCAGTAGAATTGCTCGTGCAAATTCATGTAATTGACATTTTCTTCCTACTCTCACCCAAACACGATAATCAAAACATTCCAAAACATCGGGATGCTCGAAAATCTCCTCAGCAAAAGTAGTCTTACCAATGCCGCCCATTCCAACTAGTGAGAAAACAGGAAATCCCGGATAGTTGAGTTTCGTGAGCTGGTCTACAGTTTGGCTCAATAGATCAGATAATCCAACCATCTTTGATTTCTTTCCACCAAAAGCACCCAAATCATCATCTTCTCCTTTTTCAGGCAATGGATTTTCTAATTCATCGACGTACTCCTCCTCCATCGTCTTCACTGATTCGATGAAGGAATCGACATCCTGTCTCAGATCCTGAAGGTCTAGGGTTAATTGAATCCCATCACCAATTGTTTCAGATTGCGAAATTACCTGATTTGAGAGATGAGATTCGAGTAAGTCTTCTAAATTGCAAACCGCTTCTCTGATTTGTCCATCCAAAGCATTCTCCCGCTTCCTGCTGCTGCTCTTGCTACCGCAGTCCAATTTTCGGAGAGTTTGTTGCAGAGATCTGAGCTCTTTGTGTGCACATTCTATGATTTCTCGAGAGGAGGGAACAATCGAAATATGAGAAGAATTTAGAAGACGATCGATCGTGTTATCAAGAGACATCACAGAAGCAAAAGCCATCTTCACTGAATAATTGTGCTATTTCGTTATGTTTAACTTTAAATTAGCTTCAAAACTGTGTTTTCAAAAACCAGTTGAACCGCCCGGTCGAACCGTGAACCGCTCATGTTGCCGGCCTAATTACTCCTTAAAAATGGTTAATTTGGTTTTATTATTTTTATTAAATCTTTTTAAATTTTTATTTTATTTTTTTCTAAATCTCTATGTACAATGTTATTATTTTTATCTTAATATCATTTTTTTCTCTCATAAATTCATTAACGAGTCATCAACTTCATTTAATCTCTTACCGCAGTCACATACTGTGTGGAATTAATCCACAACGTCATCATCTCTAGTCTCCAAACTCTATTGTATTTATTTTAATATAAGATTTATAAGTTATAAATTAGTATAATTTTAATTTTTTATGAATAAATATTTATTTTTTAATGTAACATACAAAATATAAAAAAAATATGCATAAACTAATTTAACGGTTCAACCGGTTGGACCGGCAATCGATATCCAGACCGGCTTGGTCGCTGGTTCGATTATGAAAACACTTCAAAATACTTCGTCGGCCCAAATAAATTAAATTTTGAAAAAATAATTGTAAAGAAAATTAGTATTACCATTTTATCTATATTCTAAAGTTTTAGTATTATTTTATATTATGAACGAGTTTCACTGGGCATTTTGTGATATTTTAATTGCAGATAATCTAGACAATGGAATTATCTTGTACTCCCTCTGTCCTAATTTTAATTGTTCATTTTTCGTAAATAGCCGTCCAAATTTTGTTTGGTCATTTCCTAAAAAAGAAATAAAATAACTTCCAATACTATTTAACACTATTTATTTTTTTTTTCCACCAAACCCACTTTTTACACCATTTTATTTTCTTCCACTAAACCCACTTTATCTTTAATACTTTTTTTTTTTTTTTTTTTTAAATCTCCGTGTCTACAATAACCGGATAATAAAAAATAGGACGAAAGGAGTATAATATTCCCTTCAAACTGCTCTGCTCATCACCTCAGAAAAAAAAAAAAAAAAAAAAGCATTGCACGGTATAGTTAATTACAGGATCGTTAGATCACACACCCCTTCATGTGTGTGTATTAGATCTAATGGCCCTATAGTTAACTGCACCGTATAGTTATTGTAGGAGATTCACTCCACACTTTAACACTTTGTTAAGGATGGGTGTGATTTGTGTTAAATTATACTCATTTTATTCATTTCATGTATGAGACTATCTAATATGATTTTTTGTTTTATTTAAATTAAACATATTCGTTAGTTTCAGTAGCATATTTACTAAAATAGTTCTCCTAATTAAGCATTATCAAGCCGTTAATGTGAAAAAGTAAAAATGATAAAAACAGTACATATAATCAGAAACTCATACAAGTTGTAAAGTAAACGTGTTACGCTATGTTTGCAATCACTACTTTAAGTGTAGAAACACTTTTTTTTTTTTAAGTTGGGGTCACACTAAAAAAAGTGCTTCTACACCTCTGAAATGAGAATGCAAACACCATCGAAGTACTGGTGGTGCTGCAAAATATGCACGGCTAGATTTCAAGTTCATCATGAGAAAAGTGATCATTTTAGTGGCATTCAATTTACAACAATTTACATCTTTTTTTCCTTTTTTATTGTAACTATTGAACTTCAGTTACATTGTTTGCACTTGAGCATCATGTGATTATACTTAAAGTAATTGATGTAATTAGTTCACCATTTTCTGTATACATAGCTTAAACTCAAGAGCGTTGAATTTCAAATGCAAGATAAAACAACACAGGTATTCTTACTGGAAAAAAAAAAATTACACTAAAAACTCAAAATAACTAGCCAGAGGTACCAAATGAACTACCAAAATAATCCAATACTGATGTTCTCACCAATCTTGATCATAACAAAGAATAACACTCTATACACAACCACCATACCAAACAAGATACCAAGATCAGTCCACTTCGAGTACCCCATCTCCACCTGCCATATATCCTTCAAGATCGTCTCGCCATCAATCATGTAAGGCTGCCCAAGCTGATGATCCGTAAACCTGCTCCCTTCGAATTCGTTTTTGTACAGTCCTTGATAAGCGTACTTGTGGAATGCAATGTAGTACATGGGATATTTCCAGAAAATCTTGGGCAGATCATGTGGCAACTGAAAGAATCCACTGCTTAATATCATTAGGCCTTGAATGCCAGCACCTACTATTAGGCCTAGTAGGAAGTTTGGCATCAAACTTGCGACGATCATCATCAGGCTCTCGACTAGCATCATGCAAGCAAAGAGAATCGAGGCAAAGTATAAAAACGACGTGCTCCCTTGGTGAAGGCCCACCGTGAAGTACGTGATTGCGCTGGGGATTGCGGAGATGAGCAGCAAGAACGGTATCGAAGACACCGTGTTTCCTATCACAAATGCTCCGGCCCCATAGTGACCGTTCAATCTTTCGCGTCGAAAAACCTGTAAGGGCAATGATGTCGTATATAATTCAAATTTGGCAAGTACTGTACTTCTATGCAACAACTGCACAACTTAAGTTCAATTTTAAATGGTATTAGTTTGTATACTAAAAGGTATTAGTTCATTGAACAATATTAATTATTGTCTTAAAAGTGAAGAGGAAAACTCAATGTTACAAATTTACCCTCAAGTCTTGTACAAATGAAGGGAAGCCACCAATTGCCATTATAGTTAACAAAGAAGCCACAAACATGAGTAGTGAGCCTCTTTCCTGCATTGAGATGAATTTGATCATGTATAAGATTTGCATATGCTCTCAAATGTTTTCCAGACAATATAATTAACTAGACTTACATGAATGGAGTTATAGGAGCTGCCTACATTATAAAACACACTTGCTAAGCCAAGACCCAAAGCCACATAAATGGCGAGGCGTAACCAATAATAGCCCAGATCGCGGTACATATTGATAAATGATCGTCTTGCAAGAATTGTGCATTGTGTCAATAGGTTAGCTTTTCTCTCCTCCTTCTCAGTTGGGCTTCCTTCCTACACATGCATAAACCATACAAAATAAATGCAAAAAAGATGTGTATATATACTGGCAGAAACTTATGGTGCAAATTTGACCCAATTTTAGCTCATTTTAATGGATCATAGGACTAAAAACGGAATGCAAATGAGAGTATTAGTTCACATAATGAAAAGTATTAGTTCACATAATGAAAAGTATTAGTTCATATGAATAAAAGTATTAGTTTGTATGCCAAACGGTATTAGTACTTTTCCGTATACCAATTACTTCCGGAGAAAAGAAAAACAATGTTTGGTTGAAAATTTGTGGATCATAATTGCACCATTGCTATTCGTGTATATGATGTGCAATTGCTTACACGTTTACTGCGAATTTCGGACACTAACGTCTTCATCTGCTTACAAGCATCAGACGAAGAATAAGACGTTACGAGCTGATAAATTACTTCCTCTGCTGTAAAATTGTTTCCAGCACCACATTCAATGTCCTAAAAGGACAGTTGAAATGAGATCAAATATTCAATCATTATAGTAAAAATGGATGGTTAAGTAATGCAAAAAATAAGATGTCAGACACCTCATAAAAGTCTGTATTTATCATCTTGAGATAGTGATCAGCAGGGTTCTGCAGAGTTGGGCATGCAAAGCCATTCGTTGCAAAAAACTACGCGAAATCAAACCAAAAGTCGCCAACAGTATTAGTTTGTATGCCAAACAGTATTAGTACTTTTCAGTATACCAATTATATATATACACTCACCTCATTGGCAGACGACGAGGGGCCAAAGTAAATCATTCGTCCAGACGAGAGAAGACACAGATTGTGAAGCAGCAGAAACACCTCATTGATGGGCTGATGGATGGAGGATATAACCGTCATTCCATATTCGCGCGCTAGCTTCACAATTCTGTTCATGACAAAGTATGAAGCTGCAGAATCAAGGCCACTTGTTGGTTCATCAAGAAACAGAAGCTTTGGCCTCTTTAGAAGCTGAATGCATATGCTGACTCGTCTCCTTTGCCCGTTACTGAGCCCCTTTCGTCCCCATTCTCCGATTCTTGTGTCCATCGAGTCTTGTAGCCCCATCTCGCGTATGGTTCTCTCCGCGATTTCCTTCTTCTCTGCTTTTGAGAGTTTGATGGGGAGTTGGAGCTCGGCTGAGTAGTATACTGCTTCTCTCACGGTTAGTGTCCATACTAGAATGTCCTCTTGTGTCACATAAGCCTACATTACAATATGAATGGTAAATTTAATAAGACACTACTTGAAAACATAGGTAAATATAGTTCGTTTAGTCCTGTATGTTATCCTTATTTTGATTTTCAATTGTCGATTTCTTGGATTGAGAGTGATCGTGTAATGTTCAATTGTTCGACATTTTAGTTTGATAATTGGTTGTAGGAGACCAGGAGGTCAAATTTTGGCTGATGCTGACGTGATAGAGTTTGATTTGTACATGTGGCGAGGTCTAATTGGTCAACCAGATATTTCACCTTCTATAGTTGGTCAGTTAACTAAGTGTTGAAAAAATGAAAATTACATGACTATCTTCAATTCCTAAAATTTAACACGGTGTAAATTGAAATATAAGTAATATACTAGACTTTAAAAAAAAAAAAAAAAAAAAAACTATGTTTCTGAAAACATTGTTTAATTACAAAATTGGATCATACCGAAGTTCCATAAGCAAGCCTTAGTTTCCTGCCATTTATCAGGATTTCACCCTTCTGCCTTGCTCTTGAACTTAGCCTTCCTGATATTGATCAAGCTACTAGAAATTAGCAAACAATACCGCATAAGAATATAAAAAAATCTGTTTTTGAATAAAAGATTGTTGTTAATCAAGAATTAAGAAGACAAATATAGTAAGTTAATTACCAGCCAAAGCGTCAAGAAGAGTGGATTTGCCACAACCAGAAGGACCCATAATCCCCAAAACCTGAGAAGGGCATGCATATCCACTAATACCTTCAAGTATGGATTTAGAGCCCTTATCTTTTTTACCAGAATTAACCGTAACCCAAACATCCTCCCATGTCAAATACACTAGTCCACCACTACCCTTTACCACAACATCGTCTTTTTCTTCGGAAAAATTATCAAAACTCTCTTTGCTAATTTCATTTTTTTGATTGGATAAAAATGGAGAAGCCATGCAAGTTGAGTTTAAAAAGTAATTTAATTGTGGGTTGTCATTTGGATGAAGATCCTTAATTTATATACATATATATATATGGTTTGTGGTGATCACATGTGTGCATGGTAGACTTGATCATTCTATTTCGATGAAGACAAGGTAAGATTCCAGGAGAGGCTCGATTCTCCAGTTCGTCCCGTGATTCCAGAAAACTATGTATTTATTAATCTCAAGTCTTGAATGAGATGATCGATCGATGAATATGATGCCAATTATTTGTTCTAGTTTTTCTTGTTTTCTTTCTTATGATATATACAGATTTTTTTTTCTCCGTTTCAGAGAATGCCACTTGGGATTGCTCCATTGGTCTAAACCTTAATTTGGACCATATATTTGTGTCGCAGTCGTACGTACACAACCATGTAAGGCGGGAAGTATTGTACTGATGTAGAGATTAAGGATCTTATTAGCTAAGAGTAGTGAATTAGGTTTATTATATTAACTCAATTACTGTTATATACAAAAAAAATATAACTTTTATGTAAAAAAAAACTATCATTGTTAAATTATGTTTTATTTTTTAAACGATGATAATTTTTTACATAACAGTAATAGTTTTTATACATAATAATGATATTAAAAAATCGAATTTACCATGAATCAGATTCACACAAATTTTTATCATTAATTATATATTTTTAATAAAACTCAAAGATTAATTGAGGGGCTTTTGGTTCCAAAATCTTCAATTGGAATGAGGTAATCAATGAGAATAAAATATGGCCAAACTCAAAATAAATTAATTATTACCCCGTTTAATTAACAATTTTCCTATACTCATTTTTTGGTTTTCTTATTCCATTATTTATGGACCAAAAATAATTTGTGCTCCACTTATATCAAGATGAGAGCAAATATACTAAAAAATATATAACTATTATTTTTATTGTAATTTATTACTATTCAATAATTTTCATTATTATTCTTATTGAAGCTTTTGAACCAAGTGCTCTTATGTAAATTGTATGCATCTATGACCTAATTAACATCATCTGGAAGATTTATTTTGTATTTTGTACCAAAAAAATTTAAGAGGTCATCCATGAACACCCTACACTAATTGCCCAACCCTACCGTTAAAATCGTTGCACTGGTTCTAAAAGTCAACAAGTCAATACTTTTATTAGACTACTAACCTGTTTGATGGGTTACTTAATTCATGGTCGAATTTGATTATTATCCATTAATGTCTCATTTATCCCAAAAAAATAGATATACTAACTCATTGTAAAAATTAGTGTTGTTTTTTTATAGGGTAAATGGTGACTAGAATTTTAACCTCACAGAATTTGATTATTATCAATTAATGCCTAATTTATCCCAAAAAAAGTAGATATACTAGCTAATTGTAAAAATCAGTATTTAATAGTAATACTTCTATCAGTTTCTTGATCAAACGAATGATAATTCACCCCATTAGTCTCTATAACCTACTACCACAAATACAAATTAATTAGGCATGCTATCTGTTAGCACCCCTTATTCTTTATTGCAATAATTTAGTCAGAAATGCTAGCTGAAACTTGATTTAAAATTGGCTTAAAATTCGCAGGTCAGGCGCGGATGGGTCGGGTCGAGCGCGGGAGGGTCGGGCAGGGGGAGCATGAGTTGTAGGCTGTTGGGCGAGCACATGTGTATTTATAAAATTATATTTTTATTGAATATGTGTTGTAGTCAAGTGGTTTAAGTTTGCTGTAATTTGTTTGGTTGCAGGTTCGATCCTTATTAAGCACATAATTTTTTTTTTTTTTAAATTCTAATTTTGTGTGTTACTACATCTATGTATAAGTGTTACTATATTGTTATATTGATAAAACTTCATAAACTTAATATCTTACGTAACACATTAAAAAAACATAATGTAACACATAAATGTTCATCAGGTAACACATTGTTGTTCATATGGTAACACATGAGTATTCACATAGTATTGCGATATGTATACAGTGTTACATATTACTAAAAAAAATAAGTGTTAGTACATGAACAAAAAAATATTACCTTATGAAGAATAATGTGTTACCACATGAACAAAACCAGTACAAGCGCGAAAAGAAATCTTCAGTCCAAAATTACATATTTAAAGAACAATTTGATGTGTTACTATATGAACAAAAAAATGTTACCCTATGAACAAAAGAGTGTTACTACATGAACAAAAATCAGTACAAGCGAGGAAAAAAATTCATCAGTCCCAAATTACAGATCAAAGAATATCGTGAAAAGAGAAGGTTTATTCAATCAAATTTCATACAACAACAACAACAACAATATCATAAGCAATACTAATTTATTCAAAATCTGACAAACTAATTATAAACAAATATTTATTTCTTCATATCGGAGACGGTCAAAGAGAGCACTGGTAAGCCTGAGCACCTTGTCGGAAAAAATCTTGTAAATCGCGAAAGAAGGAGAACTTAGATCGCGAAGAAGAAGAAACATCGAATGCGGATCCGAATGGGATGGGCCTGACCCGTGAGAATAAATAAGCAGACTAATTACACATATCACTTGTATGCAATATTGCATACAAATTTTTGCACAAAATAAAATATTCAATGAAAGCTCACTTAAAAATTGTCGCCTACTACTCTTTCCAAAAAAAAAAGAAAAAAGAAAATTTGTCGCCTACTATTGAATCAAAGTCAGCCTAACTCCCTTTTCTAGAAAAAAAAACCTGACTCTAACTGACCAATAGAGCCATCTCAGTTTTTGTATCATTTATATATGTGTACATTTCACATAATTAAGCTATGGATTTAATAATATATATACTCCTATTTCTACACTTCTCCCCTCAGTTTCATCAACATTCAACACTACGCAGAAATTGTAAATTCAAAATGGATATAAATCCATTTAAATGGTCGTGGAACAGCTAAGCAAATTGGATGTTAGTGAGTCGTAAACATTTTTTTTTTTTTTGGAATTAGCTCTTATATATTAAACATTTATACTATAAATATAATATATTATACTAAGAGTGAAGAAATATATATTTATCATAATTTAATATAATAAGAGTTAAGAAATTTTTGTTGCATACAGTTCAATATGTTTAAAGGAGTTCGTTGCCCTTCAAATTGGACCTCTCAGGACTTCTTGACGACTCCAGTTGATCTTTAAATGAGGTTGATGAGTTCCAAGTGTAATTTTATTTTGATATAATTGGTCTTGGAGTTAGATTACTTGTACATATATACTATACGGTCTCGTTTGATTCGCGAGAATGATCGGGATTGGACAGAATTTGGATTTTAATCCCTATTAATCTATCGTTTGGTTTGTGGGATGAGGGTTCATGATATACTTCACGCCCGAATATAAAATATATTAAATTCCTACATGAAGGGATATATCAATCTCATGAGATAAAACATATCACAAATATAATAATACAAAATATTGTCATTTTATTGTTTGAATAGATTCACAAGAATGAAGTGTGGTTATTTCAATCATACAATAGGTATTTATGACATTTCAATAGATATCTCATCTAATTTCTCAATCAAATCCTACAATCCAAACACATATCTTGATTCAAATAAATCAAGTCCAATCAATCCAGTCTCACTCAATCCTACCACATCTAATCAATTCAGTCCTATGAACCAAACACCCTCTGCACGTATAGATTACTTACATGCAAGTTGCAACCTTGTGAAAAATTTGTCCAATTTAAGAGAAATTCCAATAAATTTTTATTTCTCTAAATTTGATCTTTAGTAATTATGAATTAAAAAAATTACGTATTGTTTTGAAAATGGGAAACATTTTGAGTGATGCTTGTGTGCAATTTGTGCAATTGAATTCAATTTTAATTTGGATGAATCATAAACCCTAAATTCTAAATTTATACTCTAATCATGAATCATTCGGGTCGGGTGAACCACGAACCACTCGAACTGGGTTCGGGTCGATTTGGGTCCCGGGTAAAAAAGCTAAAATAAATTCAATTGCACTAGGATGCACCAAGTATTTGCCAAACATTTTATAGATCAAGGGATTAAAGGATAAAAATGTAGACTAACTCATCTAATTAAACAGATGAACGAGAATAGTGGGAGACTACTGAGCTCTTCATTTGAGTGGGAGACCCAGGTTCGATTTCATTTGAGAACAAATTGGAGTTATGGGAGTTATAAGGTGAATTGACGATTTCGTGGAGTGTGTTGGGTGATTGGTGTACTAACTACTAACAACTAACTTTGCCCAATAAAAAAAATATATATATGAACGAGAATAGTAAAAGAAAAATCGTTTACATTGTTCACTTACTTGTAGTCTTCCAAAAGCACTTTGAGTAGAACAACTATTCACAACTACTCTCAAAGACAAAGTCTAGTATGAAAATTTTCATACATAAAAAAACATTATTTTACAATCAAATTTTGTAATTGACGAAGGTAAGACAAAATTGAGTGGTTCATGGTTCACTCGCCCCACCCGGTCCGAATAAGTCATAATTTAAGGTTCATTATTTAGTGTTTAGGGTGTAGATGATTGATTTATGATAATTTTATAGATTTTCATACATGAAAATTTTTACACTAGACGTATCCATAATCAAATCAATGAGATCAAATACTCAAGTTAATCGATGACTGTTTTACTATGAACGTTGAGAATCACTTCAAAGATAATCAAATCTGCCAAAGTACCAACACCAACAACAAACAAAATAAACACAATTTGCTAAATTGAAAAAAAAAATTGTCCTTAGTTAAAATGAGAAACATGGTGTCATATGTAACTATAACTTCCAAAATTGAACTCGATTGGGTCAAATTCCAAATATATAGATGAGTTTGTGCATCATTTTTTCAATATATAGATGATACTCGATTTCATGGGAATAATATTGAGAAAAATAGAGTAAAATTAATTGTGATTTACATGGGCAAAGATTATCTACTTTTATATTTTATATTAATAATATGTACACTCGTCATATTTTATAATTTTATGAAATTAATAAATTTAATTTAATTACATATTTACTAATTTATAGATTAAGCATATATAATTAATTAAATAAGCTTTATTTTATATACATATTTTCCTTTTAAACATTATGAATTATTAATAGATTTTTTTAAATCCAGAATTATTAATGGAATTAAAAATTGAGTATTTACAAATAAGCTTATTTTTTCTTTAAAAATATGATGATATTTAATATCATACATAATGATATACAATAGACATTTTATAAAAATGTCCGTTGTGTAATGCAGCGCACGAGACGTCTTCTCATTTGTTCTTGGGCTGTACCGGTACGTCTCCTATTTGGTCTTAGTTGCTGAAATGGTTTGGTTTCTCGGCTGCCATGCACAATGGCATCCGAAAACATTTTCTTAATTTCTCTTGCTTGTTACGGGGAAAGAAAGGGAGAAATATTGCATCTTGTTTATGAATCTGTGCTATTTGAGTCTTGTGGAAAGGGAGAAATAAATTAATTTTTGAGGGTGTCCATTTCCTAGTTGATAAGGTGATTGAGGAAATTAAGGATAGATTATGGAGTTGGGTCTCAATGATACCCAAGTTTTTGTAATAAGCCGTTTAGTGCTTGGCTTTCAGAGCCTTTGTCATTTTTAAGTCTGTAAAGTGTAGAGTTGTAATTTTGGCATTGGATACATCTTATATCCGGTGCGCCTTTTTTTAATAAAAGTTTCCTTTTCCTGATAAAAAAAAGACATTTTATAAAAATGTAACATATCATACACAATTAAGGAGAAGACGACACGTAAGCAAACTTAAAGACAAGACGACACATCAACTAAAAAAACTATCTATTAATATGTAGGGGGATTTGAGAACTCAATAAATTTTAAAGAGTACAACCTACAATAAATTAAAAAGATTACAACTTGCACTTATAAATATATATATTTTTTTTATCGGACAAAGTTAGTTGTTAGTAGTTAATACACCAAGCATCCAAATATTCCACAAAATCTTCAATCCACTTTATAACTCCCATAACTCTAAATTCGTTTACAAAGGAAATCGAAACTGGGTCTCCACCGAATCCGACCTGACCCGAACCTGACCCAAGTAATTCATGCGTCATTTATGATTCATGATTTAGGTTTAGAGTATATATTTAGGATTTAGTTCATAATTCATCTAAATTAAAATTGAATCGAACTGCAATTGGTGCACATAAGCAAGCATCACTCCAATGTATTTTATTATATATTACTCCATATAGAGATTTTCAATTTTTCTACTTTCCGTAAACCGTAAGGCGTAAACATGTGTTCCCAAATTAATTATTGAAGTAAGCCAAAAAGGTTGCACCAATATGAAGGAGTAGCCCACACAATTTGAGCGGCCAATAAAAAAATGTCATCCCAATAATTTCTCTTTTCATATAAATTGAACTATACAAATCTCATCTGCTGTTGAAACTTGAAAGTTGTCCTCTCTTTCTTTATCCCTTCCCTCTCTCTTTCAAGAATCAATCAGTAACCGGTTTCAAGCAAAATGGGTTTCCATCATTCTTGATTCCAAAAACCCATTTCTCGTTTAAATTTTCTTCTCAACTCTCAAGCCCTTTGGCTATGGCAGCAGCGCCTTTCTGTTCCATGGGCCGTAGCTATGGCGTCAAGAAGCTCACTGAAAAGCTCCCTTATAGAAACACTATTAGCAGGCAAGTTTCTGTTTTTTTTCTTTACTTCTGAATGTCTTTTCCGCTTGTAGGAATTGGATTTTGCTGTCTATTTACTGCTCAACAAATAATTCATCATAGTTGAAATTCGTAATTGTGATTCTTGACTGTTCATTCAACATAATGAATTCTGGTTTCTGGGATATTTGTACTTTTCAAGAATACTTTTTTCCTAATTGCCTTTTTTTTTTCTTGTTTCTACTTTCTACCTGTATATATATAGTTATCCGATAAGGCTGTCAGACACTAGTTGGAATGGAATTTAAAAATCAATGGCTTAAATTTCTCCAGTAGTATTGTGTGGTAGGATTCATGACTTGAATTCAATGAAATTGTGTTTATAGTGGTGAATCGTCTAAGACGTAATAATATACTACTATCAAATATTAAAAAGGCCAACTTTTTAAAAGTAAATAATCAAACTTTACATTTATAGATGGTGAGATGAACACTACAAAATGGTGAGTTGAATTTGTACAGTACCATAATGTTGCCTTCTAAAGTTCCTGGTCAAGTTTTGTGTTCCGTACTTCCGTCTCGTCCTCTTCCCCTCGTTTGGAAGTATAAGAGGCACACTAAGTTCAGGACATGGTTTTTAAGTTATGATGACTATGCACCACTCAATTTTGACCAAAATTTGACTCATTCACAAATAGACAGTCATATATAATGAGAAATATTAGTTCTTATGAAGAAAAGTATTAGTTCTTACAAAAGAAAGTATTAGTTCATAGACTGAACAGTATCAGTACCTTTTCAAATATAACTAATACTTTTCTATACATGAACTGATACTTTACATCACATGAACTAATACTTTTCGACTGCTTTTTTCTACGACTCATGAAAATATATGAAAGAATAGTTTGGTAGAAATTTTTTAGTCAAAATTGGATCAAAATTGCACCAGTTGCACGGTGCAACTGGTGCGCTGAAATGTTACTCCATTTCGTGAGTAGTGAGTGTTACATACTGAGTAAATTGAATCCAATCATACTACATTCTTCTTTTTCAGGATTTATCAAGAACTCTCTCTGCCAGATCGAAGGCCACTATGCATGAAAACATATTCCAAAAAGACGATCATTAGGCAATTACATTCAACACCAAGGCACTATCGAGTTTTGTTGAAGTGTGCATCAGAGCATAGTGACACTCATATTAAAGAAGAGATGAAAGAAAGTATCTCTAAAGCAACTTTGATATGGAGAGCCATTAAATTACCAATGTACACTGTTGCTTTGATCCCTATAATGGTAAGTTAGCATCTACCTCTATTATATATGCACGTTTTAAATACCAATCGTGTTGTAAACGATGACTAACATATGGCTCAAAATTAATATTTGTACGAGATATTCTTGAGCTCATTGAAAACACTGAGTCAAAGACAGAGTTTATGAAAATTGATTGTAACTAAAGTTTTTGACATTGTTGCCACTGGATTCATTACTCGGTAAAAAATGAAGATGATTGCAATTAAATCGGTAATTGAGTTGTTGAAAATTGCTATTTCACTACAAATCCAGTATTTGGTTGGTGGTGGAGACAGAAACTTCTTGAAATGGTTATATTCTCTTAATTTCCCTTTGCATATTGAAATCAGTTAGTAGATTATGATTTTAAATTTGAGCATTTAGTTATTCATTTGACATAAATCCACACTTACAAATGTTTGAAGTCTCTATAAAAAGAAATGTTTATAGTGTCACTTTAAGGTTAAATAACATCAAATTGTGTATTCTGTAAAGTGTAAATGGATGTTAATGAATTTTGACATAACTCACGATTATAGTTTTTTTTTCCCTTTTTGGAAAAATTATTGGTAATAAACAGGTAGGAAGTGCCGCAGCTTATTTCGAGACAGGACAGTATTTTGGAAACCGTTTTCTTAAGCTATTGGTTTCTTCCATTTTTGTCATTGCTTGGATCAATTTAAGGTTAGAGACTTGCCTTTTCTGAATACTAAATGATATACATTGTGAATGTATACTAGACAGCAACCTTGTTTCTTTAGCTGACTTCATAAGGCTTAATGAATCTTCTAGTTCATTATTTATTAAATTTTACTTTTATTATCTATCACGACATGTATAACTTTGCTATAATCATAAGATGACATGGTTTTTCATCTCGAGTACCAATCTTGATCCTTAGTTAGAAAGTTCCATTTGATTTTCTACTGAATGTCCTTCTAAATGACTTTTATGCCACTCTGTGCAGCAATGACGTTTATGATTTTGATACTGGAGCAGATAAAAATAAGAAAGAATCAGTCGTTAATCTATTTGGCAGGTGAGAAATGGTCTACACCAAATCTGTATCTGTGTGTTCTTTTCTGGAATACTCAAATAACAATCAGGATGGTTTCTGGAATGTTTTTTGAAGCCGGACAGGAACTCATTTTTTTGCTTGGTTACTCCTTGTACTTGGTTTTATCGGTATTTCTTGGGTGTCACATGAGGCTGGAAGTCTACGTTCTCTATATCTACTTGCATGTGCCATTTTTTGTGGCTACATATACCAGGTAAAACTTTTACTGCTTGAAAGATTCTAAATTTTTGTAGCAAATGGCATGCACCTTTTCAAGTGTTTACAGATGTATCTCTATATATTGTAGTTAATATAAGTCCATTTTTTTAACTAATACTTAGAAGCATTGAGGATGACTTTCTAAAGAAATGAGGAAAGGCCAATCAGTTGCAACTTCCATTCAATATTCACACTTCATTTACTCATATTTGGAAAAAAAGAAACAGAATGTGAGGCTCATTTAGGCTTAAATTTTATTCATGGTGCAGTGTCCACCGTTTCGTTTAAGTTACTTGGGAGTGGGAGAACCGTTGTGCTTTGCAGCATTTGGGCCATTTGCAACCACTGCCTTTTACTTACTTCAAAGTGGGACCAGGTTTTCTATTCTACTTGCCTCGTTCTAATACAACTACTTGGAGGGTGTTTGCAAACTATATAAAATGGAGGAGAATCACTTATTTCCAAACACTCCTTCTCACAACTTTTGAAAACAAGTGATTCTAGAAGTTGTTACTTTAGTTTGCAAACACGCCCTTATACTTCAAAGTAGGACGAGGTTACTAAATTCTGCTATGATTATAGGGAGCTGTCAATTTCTGGCACTGTTGTCGCTTCATCGATTCTTGTTGGTTTCACAACTTCCTTGATACTCTTCTGTAGCCATTTCCATCAGGTAATCTCTCTCTCTCTCTCTTTTCTCTCTGAGTTTTTTTTTTTTTTACTGATTTGAACTATACAAAGTTCAGATTGAAGATGATAAGGCAATTGGAAAATTTTCACCTCTGGTAAGTGAACTTGTGTTATACCTTAGATTGAAGTATTAATTGACGAATCAATTAGCATAAACCTTTTGCGTAAATCCAGGTCAGGCTTGGAACTGAAGGGGGTGCAAACGTAGTTAAAGTAGCTGTCGGGGCGCTGTATTCGCTTCTATTTATCCTAGGACTTGGCCAGACTCTTCCTTTCTCATCTGTTGTAAGCCATTATCACTTTATTCACGTTCCTGTTATTTACACGTGCATAATATGTTAATAGTAAGGCCCACTATCAAGAGTAAGTCTCTTGTACACCAGTTGCACAATGCAACTGTACACAACTAACACTGCCCAACTATCACCTTTTAGTTAAACAACTAATACTATTTAATTTAAAGATGCACTTGGACTGTTTTATCAGTTGTTTGAAATGTGACAGGTCTTCTGTGCTTTAACATTGCCTTTTGGAAGATTTGTAGCTAGCTTTGTCCAGGAAAACCACAGGGTGAGTACTAGATTGAACTATTAATTGTGTTTCTATTATCTGTAGTAAAGTGCAATTTGCTGCTTCTTCTGCCCATATGGTAATGCTAATTATGTTTTTTAGCTACTGATATATATGTTTTGAAACTGGAAGGATAAATCGAAGATCTTTATGGCGAAATATTACTTTGTGAGATTGCACACCCTATTCGGTGCTGCATTGGCTGCAGGGATGGTTGGTGCTAGAATGTTTGCAAGAAAGCAACTTCCTCATGCTATTCTTCTTTGATATTCAACACATAAATCATACAAATCTCTCTATCCCTTGAAGAAGGCTGCTGCTCATGCTAACTGAAATATTACTGTTATTGATCATAATTTTTTTAGCATTGTAATATTTAGAACAGCTTTCTTCTTCGATTTAAAATATTCAATGCACTGAATAATATATATACTGAGTTAGTTTCACATTGAATAAAGAGTAAAATTAGGAAATGATTCATGTTGGGATTGGGAAATGACAAAATAATCGAATGAAAAGTGTCAACAGTTTTTAAGTGAAAAAAATAATACTATGTTTTATTTGTTAATATATATGTTACATTTTACATAAATAAAATATATTCAAATGTATGACATATATATTATTTTTATGTATTTTGAAACGTATAAACTAATTTGACCTAGAAAAATATAATTTTTTATTTAAGCAATAGCACTTTTTATATAAAGAAATATAAACGTTATGTATTATACATCTGAGAGGTTCTCTAATAATGGGCCAATTATCGATTAAAATGAAGCATAGTGTGAAATGAGATCTTTTTAAAGGGCTCGTACAATAGTAACATTCTAAAAAGGGGGAAATTACTAATAAGTAAAAAAAAATTAAAAATTTACTAGCAGGTACAAAATGATTGCATATATGTAGGTACAATTGCACTTTCAAATACAATTTTAACTGTATATGCAATCTCATTTGTACCTGCCAGTAAAAATTTTCAAAATTTTGTACCTGTCAGTAATTACCCTTCTAAAAAGATAATGCATGACACTATAAAAATTAGAATGATATACTAAAAATATAACAATGCAAAAGAATCATGAATCCTACCTACAATTAATCACTTTTAGCTTATGTTTTATGGTGTTAATTAATTATGTGTTGTTCTAAAAAATTCACTAAATAATGACACTTCGGTGGTGTTATATAACACCATTGAGACCCTAAAAACACTTCTATTTTTTAAAACTGGAGTCTAATCAACTTAAAAAATAAATGTTTCTTCACTATTGATAGGTGACCGCAAACATACCTTTTGTATACTATATAATGATACTTTGAAGAAGAAAGTTCGTAGAAGTTTTTGTTTTTTTATTGATTTGCATCTTGCACACAATTTATGTAAGATCTATTAAAAGGAAAAAATTAATAATGTAAAATTTTATGTAAATTAATTTTATTGTGCATTTGATTTTGCATTATATATTCATTTTTAAACAATATTAATTATTTTATCAATGAATTACTTATTGGGATACGTTATGACATGATCTATCGGGATGACCTCATAAACACAAATTTAAATTACCGATTATTACTAGCATGAATTAACCTATGTGAATATATATAATAATCAATCCAACAACAACATGCAAACAATAATTCACGTAAAAGACCCTAGCATGCGGAATTTTTTAGGAATTTACGTAAACATGCCCGTTGGAGAGACAATCTGAGACAGGTAGGATCAGGTATCTAGCTACCAACCAAAAGTGTTTCTCAAGTATTCTCAAGTCCTTACTCAACAACCTTGGTGGAAGGTTCTCCAATGAATAATTATAAAACAAAGGAAAAATAAATAAATTGTTGCACCACCTTTGTGGATTTCTAATTTTTTCAACTCATGGAATTGTGTTGGGGATGAAAAAATCATCTCCTATTTATAATTGGGGGGGTGGGGTTCGAAATTTTAGGTGTAATTAGGGTTAGGAAAGATCTTTTCTTGATCTCCAAGAAACCTTGAATATATCTCATATATTCTTCTTTCCATGTGTATTTTTTTACAAAAATCTCACACCCATATTAACCCAAATTTTCGAAAATAATAAGTAGGAGATTTGCAAGATTGGGTCTTTCTTGAATTTATGAGATATTCTTGTATTCCAAGAATACATATTTTTTTCCATAAAATCTTTTCAAGAAAATCAAGAAAATATTTTCTTCCTTCTTATTCCCCTAATTTTTGAAAAATACAATTAAAGAGGCTAAATGGGAGATTTCTTGAATTTGAGTGGGTCTCTTGTGCACCCAAGTGCACCGTGTACTCATCCAACAGAATGACCCATTTAAAGAAAGTATTTGACCCATTGAATATATTAGACATATTCTGTGGATATATGGGTAGGGTTGGGGTGAGTGCATAGATCTTAAATCCATGCACCAGTTACACATGAGACTTTGTCTTTGAATTTATGGGATAATTTTGTATTCCAAAAATATTTATCTGTTTTCCATAAAATATTTTCAAGAAAATCCTTCTCCCTCTTTTCTTTAATAATTTCGAAAAAATCAAGGTAAAATAGCAACAAAATATTTAATTTATTTTATACACTTTTTCATTTAATGGACTTTAATTGGGCTTCTTGAGGGGCCTTTAGGAGAATTGAGATTGACCTCCCAATGGATTTCTGAATTCTAATATTGAGCTACAATATAATTCAGCCCATTAATATTAATTAATTTCACTATATAATTAATATTGCACTATCCATCTCAACTCATATTACGGTAATATGGCTCTAGGTTATTATTTCTCGTGTTTAAGATTATTTTGTCTATTAATTAATTAAGCCATTGAAAAGAATTATATTAATTAATATATTTATCCTTGGAGTAGGGACAACTCAACATTATTATCCATACCGGAAAATTAATTCCACTTACAAGATTTGGTATGATAAAGGTTCTAAGCCCACCAAGGGGACTAATCATGCAAGACTCTCCAAGCACACGATTCTCTGTATTAATTTAGCAATTGTCATGTAATTAATATTATTGCCCAAGATATAGAGTATCGAAGTCGCAGTGATTCTCTTCCCATTATAAGCCAAAACAATAATTACTAATCGCACACAGTCCTTATTAAGTGATAGAGATTAAAAAATCAACAACCATTGAGGTTTAACTCTTCATCCCCATAAGTTAGTGCAGATGAGTTTATTCTCTCTATAGGTCCGCTTCAGCACAACAAATGCACTAATGTAATCTCTTGATCTAGACAAGCAAATTTGAGCCTTACACATCAACTTCTTCCAATAGATTGTTCAGATCTATCTAAGTTGTGAAACACGCACTTGTTTGCAAGGGACCGTTAACGTAATCTTCTGTGATATGGTATCACCACGTTAACTACAATGTACACTACAATAAAGACGGGGTTTAACAACGGTTTTAGCGATGGAAAAAATTGTCGCTAACGACATTAGCGACGGTTTTGGCAACGGAAAATAATCCGTTGTTAAATCGAGGGTCGTTAATCTTAGCGACGATTTTTGTGACTGTCACTGTTTAGCGACGGTTTTTGTGATTGTCACTGTTTAGCGACGCTATTAGCGACGGTTTTTTTTTATTTAATATTTTTTAAAAAAAAAATTATTATATCCGTCGTTAAAATGTGAATTTACGAAAAAAAAAATGGCTCGCGGTGGTTCGAACCCGAGCCCAGGGGGCGCCCAATTGGGCACCGAACCACCCGAACCACAGACCATCTCGAACCCAACCACCAAACATATCAAATATAAGCCACCAAGCCTCCCAATTAAATGAGACAAATTTTCGCTCCCAAGGGGGACGGAACACGGGACCTATGGGCGCCTGAGCGGGGATCAAACCGCTCGGACACTTGCTTTCTTGCGTTTATTTAATGAAATTAATTCTATATGTCCTAAAAATCATTTTTTTCAAAAAAAAATTAAAATCCTTTATTTCAATTATTTAATTTAATGATTTAACTACATTTTAATATAATAATTATTATTTTTATTTATTTATTTAAATTAAATTGTATTATATTAAAATTATATTTATTTATTTATTTTTAATTCATTTTTTTTTTT
Organism: Stenogyne calaminthoides; assembly: GCA_037126765.1. Taxonomy (NCBI): domain Eukaryota; kingdom Viridiplantae; phylum Streptophyta; class Magnoliopsida; order Lamiales; family Lamiaceae; genus Stenogyne; species Stenogyne calaminthoides. The sequence goes on from JBBCBC010000018.1 coordinate 35,830,734, forward strand.
TAAAAAAATTTGTTTCAGTTGTGTAATTTAACTATCTAATAATCTTTAAAATACTAATTATATATATTTTTTACTTTATAAATTATAAATAAATAATTATATTCTTTTAAAATTGTATATGTCCTAAAAAATTAATTTTTTAAAATAAATACTACTTCTATTTAAAAAAGTACTACTTTCTATTTAAACAAACAATACTTTCTAACAAGTACTCCCTCTGTCCCAAAGATATATGCACGTTTACTGTTTTAGCGTATTTTTTATTAGTATTTGAAATGATAAAATAATTTTTAAAGATGCATAGGTAGATCTATAATACCCCTCTTTAAAAATTATTTTATCATTTGAAATACTAATAAACAACTTGCTCACAAAAACTCGACAATAAAGTAGGTGTGCATATATTTATGGGACGGAGGGAGTACTACTTTTCATTTAAACAAGCAATACTTTCTATTTAAACAAGTAATACTTTTAATTTAAGCAAATAATATTTTTCATTTAACCAAGTACTATTTTTCTATTTAAACGAGTACTACTTGTCTATTTAAACAGGTAATAGTTTTCTATTTAAACAAGTACTATTTTTCATTTAAACAAGTAATACTTTTCTATTTAAACAACTACTACTTTTCTATTTAAACAAGCAATACTTTTCATTTAACAAGTAATACATTTCATTTAAATAAATAATACCTTTCATTTAAACAGGTATGACTTTTCTATTTAAATAAGTACTACTTTTCATTTAAGCAAGTAATACTTTCTATTTAAACAAGTACTACTGTTCATTTAAACAAGTATTACTTTTCATTTTAACAAGTACTACTTCTCATTTAAACAAGTAATACCTTTCATTTAAATAAATAATACCTTTCATTTAAACAAGTACTACTTTTCTATTTAAACAAGTACTACTTTTCTATTTAAATAAGTACTACTTTTCTATTTAAACAAGTAATGATTTTAATTTAACAAGTAATACTTTTCATTTAAACAAGTACTACTTTTCTATTTAAACAAGTACTACTTCTATTTAAATAAGTAATACTTTTTATTTAAACAAGTACTACTTTTCATTTAAACAAGTACTACTGTTCATTTTAACAAGTAATACTTTTCATTTAAACAACTACTACTTTTCTATTTAAACAAATAATATCTTTCTATTTAAACAAGTAATACTTTTCATTTAAACAAGTACTACTTTTCATTTTAACAAGTAATACTTTTCATTTAAACAACTACTACTTTTCTATTTAAATAAAAAATATCTTTCTATTTAAACAAGTAATACTTTTCATTTAAACAAGTACTACTTTTCATTTTAACAAGTAATACTTTTAATTTCAACAACTACTACTTTTCTATTTAAACAAATAATATTTTTTATTTAAACAAGTACTACTTTTCATTTAAACAAGTACTACTTTTATATTTAAACAAGTACTACATTTCTATTTAAATAAGTAATACTTTTCTATTTAAACAAGTAATACTTTTCTAGTTAAACAAGTGATACTTTTCATTTAAACAAGTACTACTTTTCTATTTAAACAAGTACTACTTTTCTATTTAAACAAGTACTACTTTATATTTAAACAAGTACTACTTTTCATTTAAACAAGTACTACTTTTATATTTAAACAAGTAATACTTTTCATTTAACAAGTAATACTTTTTATTTCAACAAGTAATACCTTTCGTTTAAATAAATAATATTTTTCATTTAAACAAGTACTACTTTTCTATTTAAAGAAGTACTACTTTTCATTTAAACAAGAACTACTTTTCTATTTAAACAAGTAATACTTTTCTATTTAAACAAATAATACTTTTCTATTTAAACAAGTGATACTTTTCTAGTTAAACAAGTGATACTTTTTATTTAAACAAGTACCACTTTTCTATTTAAACAAGTACTACTTTTCTATTTAAACAAGTACTACTTTATATTTAAACAAGTACTACTTTTCATTTAAACAAGTACTACTTTTATATTTAAACAAGTAATACTTTTCATTTAACAAGTAATACTTATCTATTTAAACAAGTAATACCTTTCGTTTAAATAAATAATATTTTTCATTTAAACAAGTACTACTTTTCTATTTAAACAAGTACTACTTTTCTATTTAAACAACTACTACTTTTCTATTTAAACAAGCAATACTTTTCATTTAACAAGTAATACCTTTCATTTAAATAAATAATACCTTTCATTTAAACAGGTGTGACTTTTCTATTTAAACAAGTACTACTTTTCATTTAAGCAAATAATATTTTCTATTTAAACAAGTACTACTGTTCATTTAAACAAGTATTACTTTTCATTTTAACAAGTACTGCTTCTCATTTAAACAAGCAATACCTTTCATTTAAATAAATAATACCTTTCATTTAAACAAGTACTACTTTTCATTTAAACAAGTACTACTTTTCTATTTAAACAAGTACTACTTTTCTATTTAAACAAGTAATAATTTTAATTTAACAAGTAATACTTTTCATTTAAACAAGTACTACTTTTCTATTTAAACAAGTACTACTTCTATTTAAACAAGTAATACTTTTTATTTAAACAAGTACTACTTTTCATTTAAACAAGTACTACTGTTCATTTTAACAAGTAATACTTTTCATTTAAACAACTACTACTTTTCTATTTAAACAAATAATATCTTTCTATTTAAACAAGTAATACTTTTCATTTAAACAAGTACTACTTTTCATTTTAACAAGTAATATTTTTCATTTAAACAACTACTACTTTTCTATTTAAATAAATAATATCTTTCTATTTAAACAAGTAATACTTTTCATTTAAACAAGTACTACTTTTCATTTTAACAAGTAATACTTTTCATTTCAACAACTACTACTTTTCTATTTAAACAAATAATATTTTTCATTTAAACAAGTACTACTTTTCATTTAACCAAGTACTACTTTTTTATTTAAACAAGTACTACATTTCTATTTAAACAAGTAATACTTTTCTATTTAAACAAGTAATACTTTTCTAGTTAAACAAGCGATACTTTTTATTTAAACAAGTACTACTTTTCTATTTAAACAAGTACCACTTTTCTATTTAAACAAGTACTACTTTATATTTAAACAAGTACTACTTTTCATTTAAACAAGTACTACTTTTATATTTAAACAATTAATACTTTTCATTTAACAAGTAATACTTTTCATTTCAACAAGTAATACCTCTCATTTAAATAAATAATATTTTCATTTAAACAAGTACTACTTTTCTATTTAAACAAGTACTACTTTTCATTTAAACAAGTACTACTTTTCTATTTAAACAAGTAATACTTTTCTATTTAAACAAGTACTATTTTTCATTTAAACAAGTACTACGTTTCAATTATACAAGTAATACTTTTCTATTTAAACAAGTACTACTTTATATTTAAACAAGTACTACTTCATTTAAACAAGCACTACTTTTATATTTAAATAATTAATACTTTTCATTTAACAAGTAATACTTTTCATTTCAACAAGGAATACCTTTCATTTAAATAAATAATACTTTTCATTTAAACAAGTACTACTTTTCTATTTAAACAAATACTACTTTTCATTTAAACAAGAACTACTTTTCTATTTAAACAAGTATTACTTTTCATTTAAACAAGTACTATTTTTCTATTTAATCAACAACTACTTTTCTATTTAAACAAGTAATACTTTTCATTTAACAAGTAATACCTTTCATTTAAATAAATAATACTAGTCATTTAAACAAGTATGACTTTTCTATTTAACAACTACTACTTTTCTAGTTAAACAAGTAATATTGTTTTTTTAGCAAGTAATACTTTTCATTTAAACAAGTAATACCTTTCATTTAAACAAGTAATACTTTCTATTATTTAAACAATACTTTTAATCTAATCAAGTACTACTTTTTATTTAAACAAGTAATACTTTTCTATTTAAACAAGTAATTTTTTTCTATTTAAACAAGTAATACTTTTCATTTAAACAAGTACTACTTTTCATTTAGACAAGTACTACTTTTCTATTTAAACAAGTAATATTTTTCATTTAACAAGTAATACTTTTCATTTAAACAAGTAATAAACCTTTCATTTAAACAAGTAATACTTTCTATTATTTAAATAATACTTTTAATTTAAACAAGTAATATTTTTCATTTAACCTAGTACTACTTTTCTATTTAAACTTAAGTAATATTTTTTATTTAACAAGTAATACTTTCATTTAAAAAAGTACTACTTTTCCATTTAAACAAGTACTACTTTTAGTCAATATATATATATATATTTAAATATACTATGAATTAAATTTTATACCGTAAATTCTTCGAAATATATCTGACTACGGTCATGTGGAACTCTTCTCAAAGTGATTATAAATTAAATACACGGTAAGGTGAATTAACAACAATTAAAAAACCTAGTATAATCCTGAAACATAAAAAATAAATACATAATTAATATTAAAAAAAAAGTTATAAAAAAAAAAAAAAAATCCGCTAAAACAATCGCTAAAGGGGTTAGTCCAAAACGTCGCTAAAACCGTAGCTAAAACCGTCGATATTTGCGACAATTTCGTAAACCGTCGCTAAAACTGTTGACTTTGACCATTTGACGTAACCGTGGTAAAAATAGCAACGGTTCTTGCAGCCGTCGCTAATATTCGTCGGTAAAACGCGTGTTTTTTGTAGTGGTAACACGTGCTATTTTATGAACGGTTTGCAATAAATATACTCCCTCTGTCCCAATCTTTAATGTTTTCTTTCCATTTTTTTTGTCCAATCTTTAAGGTTTCTTTCCTAAAATGGAAATACACTTTATAACTTTATCACATCACTTTATCACTTTATCACATAAAATACTAATAAACAACTCTTTCTACCCCCAACTACCCATCATTTTATCACTTTATCACATAAAATACTAATAAACAACTCTTTCTAATCACTATTCCCATAAATCCTTATGAACAGTCAAAAAACCCTAAAGAACGGGACGGAGGTAGTATATAACTAGGGGTGGACATTCGGTTGGTTCGGTCGATTTTGAGACAGTTTTGGCCCGAACCAAAATAATTAAAATTTTAATAATTAAAACCAAACCGAACTGAACAAATTCAAAAATCGAATTGACCGAACTGAATTAAAAATTCAGTTGGTACGGTCAGTTCGGTTTTCCTGCACAAAATAATATTTTTCCAGCAACTAAGCATTTTCCCATCATTTTTAGACACTAAATTCAAAATCAAAATCATAAACGAACTACCACCTTAAATCAAATAGACAAACACATAGTTCATAAAAGTTCAGCAATTTCATCAAAGTTCTAACAAATCCAATAAATTAAAATGAAATCTCATTACATAAATACTTGAAAAAATCAAAATATGAATTCTTATAATTCATGAAGGTTTGGTGAATTACAGAATTAAGGTTTAACTTGTGTCCATAAATTTAATACTATATTATTAATTATAAATAAATATAAAATTAAATCATTTATATATACATATTGGTCGATTCGGTTTGTTCGATTTTTATACCCTACAAACCGAACTGAAAATTTAAAACCGATTTTTTTTATATTTTGAACCGAACCGAACCAATTAGTCATTATAACCGAACCATTTTAACCGAAAATGCTATGGTTCGGTTTGGATATATTGTGTCCACCCCTATATATAACATTCAATCATATTTAAAGCAACAATGATAAATAATTTATTTCAGTAAATAAATGTTTAATACATAGGTTATACAAAGTAAAATCATACTTTCACGTATAACCCCAACATTAGTTTGATTAGTATTAATTATTTCATTAAAAAAATTGTTAGGGAGTGATAATTACAATAAACGTACTTTACATACAACCAACACTATTAATAATTATAGTCAATGAAAAAGAGAGTATATTATAAAATTTCTTAAAAAAATATATGTCAACTATTAAAATATGTAATTTATTTTATTAAAATATATAACTTTTTATGCAAAAATATGTAACTTCAAAGAATAATACTCCTATAAATCATATATATATACATGATCTCTATCATTGTTATGTATAAAAACTAGGGATCAAATTTTTTGTAGTCATGTAACTTTGTATCGTTTTGAAATTGACTATAATTGTTTTAACTTTTTGATTTTGGTCCTGTAAGTTTCCTAAAAATTTGAAATTGATCATTTTCACTTGCTGTAGCAGGCTACCAAGCAAGTAAACACCAAATATATAATTATTTTATTTTTCTCTTTAATTTCTAAGCGCTACTTAAACTTTTTTAATCATAATAATTTTGATCGGGTTTTAGGTCGGATTTAAAATAATTTGTATATTAAAAGACAAAGCGAATCAAGTCGATTTACTGGGTCTAAACTGATCAAAAAAAAATCAATATACGTAGAAAACCACTATCCTTTCAAAGTCCCAACACAAATTATTTTGATTAAAAAAGTTTAGGTGACATTTCAAAATTAAAGAAAAAAATAAAATAATTACATAGGTGACGGTTACCTGTTTAGTGACCTGCTACAACGGGTTAACGGACCAATTTCAAAATTTTTGAAAACCTACAGGACCAAAATAAAAAAGTCAAAACAATTGAGACCAATTTCAAATCGAAGCAAAGTTACAGGACTACAAAAATCTAAACCCTAAAAACTATTACAATTTAAAATAATGTTTTAATTTTCAAATATTAATAACTTTTATGCATAAATAACAATAATAATTTATATATATAATAGTAATATTAAGAAAATAGAGTTCACCCTTATTCACATAATTTTTTTGTCAACTTTAAATATGGCAAAAGTGAAAAAATAGCAAGTTAAGCGAAAAGGTATGCATTAGTCCTACCTATTATTATGATCAGGGAAATCACATGTATGTACACACCATTTGGTTGCCATTCACGCACAAGGCCTATATGGTAGCTTAGCTTCAATGTGGAGACGAATCCCATCTCCTCCAACACAAGCATTTCAGATTATTGTGTTCGAGGAAAATTCGAAATCGAGCGGCGAATCAATCAAATTGGGATGTGGGTTTTCTATTTGTTATCTCTGCCACTCACCGTGGGGATGGTGGGATGGACGCTGTTGTACTTCGTTGGCCCAGACGTGGCTCCCTACGTCCGCTTCACCGTCGGCTACACCTGGTTCTGTTCTCTCTCTATGATCATCCTCGTCCCCGCCGACATTTGGACCGTACGTTTCATTCTTCTTCTTTTTTATTTTTTTTAATTGGATCGTGTTTCGTTGTTTCTTCTGTTGCATTTCGCGATTTGAAGGAGGGAAGGAATGATGAGTGTGATGCGAGATGTAGTTGGATTGAATTTTGGACTCCTGTTCGTATCCCTAAAAGTTATTGTTATAGTTCGATTACTTATGCATGTTGCTTTAGCGTCTTTCTTCTATGTGGTATGGAAGGGTAGTGTGGCTTAATCTGTGATTCTAAGTGAGATTATTGTACGATTCAATGTCATGAGAACTTAGTCTACATTTGCTTGTGAGATTATTTGCTTTTTTCTCTTAGATCGATAGGGTGAGCGGAGTGGAAGAATGCGAAAGTTTGGGTTACAGGATGTGAAAATTTTGATGCGGATTCGTTCTTTTCTGATATGATTATGGATATTGTAAGAACTTCTCCACTTGAATGAATATGTTATTACTGTTCTCCGGAATATGTGACAATTCTTCCCTTATAGCAGAATTAGAGATCAGAGTTATTTGAGTTTAATTCATATATTGAAGACAGTATTCATAAGTTGCTCCTTTTTTGGGTTTCTTGTGTGGGTGACGAGAGGACTACCTAAGTCGAGTTATCTTCTGCATCACATGTAGGACTATTATTTATGCCACAGATTTGTTTTCATCTTTATCATGATTCTGTTTGGTTTTGTAATTGGCATCTGATGAGTTAAATACCATAAATAGATTATTTAGTCAATCTTACCAAAATGGCGAAAACAATGCTGCAGTAAGTATTTATTAACATGAAAAATGATGAGTGTGTTGCTCTTGTTTAGCTCATTAAACTTGTTATTTTACTCACTAAAGGTGAGTTGTCCAGTGAACTTTACTCTCGAAGTTCTATGCACTATCAAACTTGCATTCTATTTGATAAACTTAAGTTTATATATGTAATGATTGCCTTGTATATATCCGATGAAATTCTGGTCATTATATTAAATCCTGCAGTGGCCTTTTTTCGCTTCCGGCTTGATTATAAATAGGGAATTAGTTATTTTTTTCACCAACACCTGTAACGATTGTAGGAGAACGGGTGGTTTTGATAGCACGTGGCTTCTTATTATGGGCATTCCTTTGTCTTTCCCTTTTATATAATTCTATCCTTTCATCCAACTAAAAAAACATCCCTTATTTCTTGCTAAATAATTGGCAAATTAATGACCGAAAATTCGTGGTTCCTTAATCATAATCTGCAAAATAGTTTACAAATTTGTACTCTGATTCAAAATTCTATTAGCTTTTACAAAATTGGCTCATGTTATCATCATAATGATCCGCGTCTCATGTTGTCATCCTACCATTTTCTCTTTACTTTAACTCCTATGCTTTTTGGTGTCAGTTATTTGTTACTCCAATCCAATTGAAGTATGTCCATAGATAATTCCGTATGGTGGAAATCCAACTATGAAGAAAGTTAGTTTACCAAACTATTTAACCTGCCAAAATGTAGCTGATCCCTTTATCATCTGATGCAGGCAATTACCCATCATAACAAAGGTGGTATCTCTTTCTTCTGGAGCTGGTCATACTGGAGTACATTCTTACTTACTTGGTATATTCTAAGTATGATAATTGAAATATATACTCGCAAGATTGCTTACTGCTTATTTTTGGGTCATCTGAAGTAGTGTTCTTCTCAAAGAAAATATCTTCCAATGTTATTATTGTGTTTTTTCTATCTACTATATCTTGATGATTTTGTCTATTTGTCGTTCTAATTTCTGAGGTCATAAGTAAAATTATTTTGTGCTTGTTGCTTGGACTATTTGCCGTTTGTATTTTTAGGCTGACTGAACTTACAATATGAATAGTTAATGCCTTTGTTGTCCTATCAATGCCTCTTAGATTCTCAAGTTAAATTTATTAGGAACTGATAAGAACAATTCTAATCTGTACTGGTTTATTATATTCTTCTAAATTTGGTATATAACCAGCATCCTCCTTTTTATGATTGCTAAACTGTTCTAGGTACTTGTCTTATAATCCTCAGTATGCTTGCCTTAGGGCTCGTTTGGCTGAGCTTATAAGCTTTCTAAAAGAGTTTGGTAAAAGAAGATGTTTAACGGCTTATAAGATCTATCAATAAGCTCTTTGTGGCTTATAAGCTCCAAAAAAAAAAAAAAAAAAAAACCAATATCCCAACTTATTTTTCTAAAATCTTGTAAGCTATACTTTAGTTTTTTTAATTCAATTATTAAAAAACAAAAATTACCCCCCAACCCCCACCCCACCTCCACATAAAAAATAGAGGCATAGACACTTTAACACTTTGGGAGGGGTGGGTGTAATTTGTGCTAAGTTGTACCCCGTGTCATGCATGAGACCGTCTATATGAGCTTTTGTCTAAAAAAATAATAAATATCATTAGTTTATATTAAAATTAAAAATAATTGTTTTTATCTCAATTTGTTAAAGAACTTATAAGTTTATTAGCCAAACACGTTAACAACATATAAGCTCCTTAAGAATTAGTACATCTTATAAGCTCTTGAAACAACTTATAAGATGTTTAGAATAAGCTTGGCCAAATGAGCTGTTTGAGGTGTTTGGCACAATTTTCGTGGTAGAAAATTACACACATTTTCAAAGAATAATTCGAGGTTATTTCTTTAAGCAGGGTTGTGGTGCCTATAATTCAGGGTTATGAAGATGCAGGGGACTTCACTGTCAGGGATAGGTTAAAGACGAGTGCTCATTTGAACCTGATCTACTATTTATGTGTTGGTTCTATTGCACTATTCGGACTTATACTGCTCATTATTTTCCACAAAAACTGGTTTGTTTCTTTCTCTTGCAAAATATATTGCTTTTTGATATATCTAGTTACTTTGTGGTTTCATAACTTTAATTGTTGTGCTTCTATAACTTAAGATACTAACTAACATAATAATAATAATAATAAATAGAAAAATATTGAACATAACTGAAATATAACACAAAATCTGTTTTCTACTGAAAGCTCTTCTCGAAATTGTCCACATTTCAGATATTGCAATACCTACCTCACCAACGATCTATGAAATTAAAAATTGAATCCTTATTGAAGAATCAGTTGTATGATTTAATGAGTGTAGCTTTTCATAGCTTATAGAAAGGAAAAATCAAGTTGATACTTCAAATTGGATCTTCTCAACTAGAGATAAAAAGATGCTATTAATTAGCGAGTGATTGATGAGCTATTTCTTAATTGAAACCCTTGAGCATTAAATGTCACAGACAGACTGGATTAATCTTAATATATGTAGTATTTTAGATTCTTGAGTTATAAAAAAATTAACCTTTTAAAAACTTATTGTATCTAACGGTATTAATTTGAGCAATTACTTTCTGCATGTTACATGAGATCATATATTGCAAGTTCGCAGCAGCTGACACTGAGCTAAAATAAGAGGATCATGGATTAGTAAATTCTGTAAATAATTTTTATCTTGAACTCTTTTTGCTCTACTGGGTTGAGTATTTTGAATCAAAAACACATTTCATAATTTTACAAAATAAATTGTGTATATGCAGGGGTGGCAGTGTTTTAGGTTTTGCTATGGCTTGCTCAAATACATTTGGTCTTGTAACTGGGGCTTTTCTTTTGGGTTTTGGTTTAAGTGAGATTCCAAAAGGCATATGGAGAAATGCTGATTGGACAATTCGTCATAAAGTACTCTCTCATAGAGTTTCTAGAATGGCACTCAAACTTGATAGTGCTCATCGGGAATTTTCAGATGCAATAGTAGTAAGTTCCTCCCAACTTATCTTTCTGTTAAGCACTCAAGGTAATAAAGCAAATGATATTGTTTGGATTTAATGTTAAATTGTTGAAGTTACACTACAATCTGAATTTCAAATATTTGGGAAAGGTGCATTGAGAAATTACGTTTAGTTCAGAAGTAATGATTTTTTTTTCCTCAAGATTTTTGTGTTAATGTGTTGGAGTCTGAATTTGAGAGGCCGTCCGGAAAGTTGAAACTTTACAAGTGACAGCTTACTTTTTGTTGGTAATTAAATTATTTTTAAAGCAGCCTTCTAAAATTTTCTCGGAGGATTGAATTGAATAACTGATTAGTAAAGCTATTTCAAGCAACCTTCTCTCATTTTCTCTGACGTCTTAGTTGTTCTTTCCCCCTTAATACCCATCAAAGTTGTTGGGTTAGCTGAGAGATTTGCCAAGCATCCTTACTGTCCTTATGATTATCCTTGAATGGTTACTGTTTAACTCATTGCTTCTAAAAGTTGGGTAGTTCTCAGTTAAGTTCTTAATTCAGTATGCTATTGTCTTTATATCCAAACAGTATGAGCTAGAAACATTTTCTACCTATTTTCTTTTAACTTTGTTTTATATATTATAATAGGTTGCTCAAGTAACATCAAAACAAATGTCGAGGCGTGATCCTCTAAGACCATACATGAATATAATTGATAAAATGTTGACCCAGATGGTAATCATACTTATCTTATATTCTTGGTGTTCTAAGCTACTTTCACGGTTTAAGTACCTTTTGTTACAAAAAAAATTCATCGATAATTCAAATGCAGCTTAGTGAAGATCCTATCTTCAAACCGCAAGGAGGAAAATTGGGGGAAAATGACATGGATTACGACACTGATGAAAAGAGCATGGCCTCTCTTAGACGTCATCTGAAGAAAGCTCGAGAGGCGTATTACCGTTGTAAAAGGTAAAGGTAAAATGAAAATTTCTCTCTTAAATATTATATACATTGCAAGTTCAAGTTTTCTTTATGTGTAGTTAGCATAGTTGGTAGTAGTTTCACTTTACCTCTCATTATATATATTCCATCGTTATGATTGTTTACTACTATGAAGCATGCAGTGATTTTGTATTATTAATATTATCCATAGTGATAAATGTCTACCCCATTGTTATCTTATGCAGGCCCTTGAGTCTTGTTATAAGTAAAAAATTTAATAACTAAGGTCTGAGTTTAGTAGGTTTAATATATTGTGGAATGGAGTTACTATTGCCAAATAAATTTTGCATAACGAAATATATATGCCTTCTTAACTAAATATTGATATTGTGTTTATGTGTGTCTAATTCGGAGCTGATGCATGATCCACAAAATAATTATTTCAATTATGAAAACGCTGTCCTTAAAAATACATCTATCGTCGCGTGAGCAACTTAATCTTGCTTTTGAGTGTGTAATTATTGCAAAGTTTTTTTTGTTTCTTGGTCCATATATTGATAGCTTAATTTATTAATGTCTTCATTCTCTAGTGCAGCGAGTATATTAATTTTGTCACAGAAGCTCTAGAGCTAGAGGACACCATGAAGAATTATGAGCATTGTAGTTCTAATGGATGGTAAGTTCCTGCTTATCCAATTAACTTATCCTTTTGGGATTTGTTGACATCCAGGATTTATCTTGCCCCTTCTCAATTCCAGCAACATATTGTCTTCATATTTCCTTCCTATTAGAATGCACGACAACTGCTCTTTTTTATTAAGATAAGAAATTTGATACAACATTTTCCTCTTTTTATTTTCTTGTTAATATTGCAAGCAACTCTTACTCCCATTTTGTCTGATATGAACGAATCATGTCACATGTAGTCCCCATGTACTGAACTTTTGTCTTTGGTATGATTATTAAGGAAAAAAGATAATATGACCTGAAAACTAGGAATCATGTGCCTAATGTTTACCCTATCACCTAAATATTGCTCATATTTTCATTTCTTAAAAATGCAAGACTAGAAATTCACACACATTGCTTATGATACCTTAATGAACCTCTGAAATTACTGTGGCAGTTTTTTTTTTAAATGCTTTTTATGTCCACATATAAATAATTCTTAGATAAATATGATAATACAAGTCTTGCGTTGTCTACTAATGTCTGAGGGTATTAGCATAACTATATAGTCTTACTAAGTTTGATATCTCTGGTCTTGATATCTCTGGTCTTAACCCTTAGTGGCGTGGTGTTGTGGAATCGCTAAATGCCGATTTCATTATTACATGGAGTAAAACGCCATCCTCTCAAGGACTTTCTGTTATTATAGTGACCGAATCTTCTGTCAACTAATAGAGAAACTATGAATTTTAACAATCGATTTCTCAATATCGAATTCAGTTATTTCGAAGCAAACAGATCTTTGTGCTGTAATCATGGTATCTTGTTTCATGATCTCTGATCGTTTTGTGGAAACACCTTCATACATCTTTTTTTAAAGATAAAAGAATAATGTACTTATAGGTTACTAAAGAATAATATCAGTACAGAACGTTAGCTGCCATCTTTCTCTGACCCAATGTCATGGATTTTTTTATTGTAACCTTGTTTTGAACAATTTTTGCAGGAAATACGAGTCAAGTTTTAGACCTGAACGTAAAGGCAGACTTGGGCCCAGCCTTGATGTCATTGGTAATTTGTATTAATGCATTGCTTACATGATCTCACAATTTTAAGGTACTTGAATGGATAAGACCAGTTATTATATCATGCACATTCATTACATATTAATCGTAAAGTCACGTAAATGAAACACATTTTCCACAAGAATTAAATCATTATTTACTACTGAAAATTTGTCAACACTGTGAATTACAAACCCGGTGAGTAAAGGATTGCCTTCTGAAAGCTCTGATATTGTGTTATCCATACCGCTTGTTTCCTACCTGAATTATCTTGAAAGATTACAAATTTTCTATTTCATAATCTTCATTTTATTTATTATTTCTTGCAGAATTGTTATGGCGGTGCATACTAAGAAAACAACTTCAGAGACTTTTGGCTATTGTATTGGGATGCATGTCAGCTGCAATTCTTGTTGCAGAAGCCACTCTTCTGCCCAATGATGTTGATTTATCTCTTTTCTCAATACTCGTGAACGCTGTTAACAAGAATGAAGTGCTTGTGCAGGTAGAAGCTGCACCTCCTTTCATTTTTTTTCATAGCGTCTATCACTAACACCCTATTTAAATTTATCCAGACTTCCAAAGTATTCACATTAACTTGAAGAATTTAATTTAATTGATTAAATATTGTTTCTGTTGTTTTTTAATTTATGTTTGCCACTGTCTTACAGGTTGCTGCTTTTGTTCCTCTAATGTACATGTGTATTTGCACATATTACTCTTTATTCAAGATTGGGATGCTGACTTTTTACTACCTGACTCCAAGACAAACAAATTCAGTTAGCTTGCTTATGATATGCTCGTATGTCTATTTTACCCTTTCTCCATATCCATTTCTCACACTCGTTCCCAATCTCCCGATTAAAGAAATAATTTATCAAATATTTTGTGTTCATTTTGCAAAGTAATAAATCTTTGAGTTTATTTCAATAAGGATGGTTGCTCGCTATGCTCCCCCGATTTCATACAACTTTCTCAACCTCATTCATCTTGGTAATGATGCCAAGACGGTATTTGAAAAGGTAATTGTGTTTATTGCATTTCTTTTCTTTAGCTCTCTTTATGCACAAATCTATAATGACAAATTACTAATAATTTAGATGAGGTGCTTATTGAATTTATTTTCCGAAATATATGATCATTGAATTTATTCTCTGCAATTTGGCGACCAAACATTCCATATGTGCAGAGAATGGGGAATATAGACGATGCTGTCCCGTTCTTTGGAAAAGGGTTCAATACAATTTATCCACTCTTTATGGTTATATACACCATACTGATTGCAAACAATTGTTTTGATCTCATCATCAATTATTTCGGAAATTGGGAAATATTCAGATCTCGGCGTGAAGCATCTGATGATTTAGACGGTTTTGATTCATCAGGGTTAATTATTTTACAGAAAGGTAGACAACTAGAGCTTCCTTTGTTTTCTTCTGCTCATACGGTTCTATGATACCAAATTTTTTTGGGGTGAGGAAAGAGCATGGTTGAACTGTTTTGCTTACTTGTGTTCTCAGAACGATCTTGGCTTCAACAAGGGCATAAAGTGGGCGAACTTGTCGTCCCTTTGGCAAG
This sequence comes from Stenogyne calaminthoides, assembly GCA_037126765.1. Taxonomy (NCBI): domain Eukaryota; kingdom Viridiplantae; phylum Streptophyta; class Magnoliopsida; order Lamiales; family Lamiaceae; genus Stenogyne; species Stenogyne calaminthoides. The sequence goes on from JBBCBC010000018.1 coordinate 35,845,961, forward strand.
AAGTTTCAGCAATACAACCATTGATGTTGAACCTGGCAGCCATATGATGGTATGTGAATCACACTGTGCATAAAAGCATATTTGGGGTCTTTGTATTTACATTCGTTACAATGAGTTTGTCTGATGTGAAACAGTTTTACGTGCAACTGGTTCACAAACAACTAATATTTTTAATGAAACAACTAAGGAGGCTATTGGTTCAAAATTCCTCAATGGAAATGGGAATGAATATGGTGTCATTGTGGTAGTTAATAAGAAAAAAAGATAATCAATTCATCTTAATCATACTTTGTACGGGATAATTGGACTAGTTAATGAGGAAAAAAGATGATCAATTCATCTTAATCATACTTTGTACGGAATAATCAAATTAAAAAAAAAAAAAATTAATCATTACCCCATTTGGGTAACTACCTCCCTTCCTATTTTCGCAATTTATCAATCAACAATCATTATTTATCCCCTTTATTAAAAAATTAGAACAAAACACTAATAATGTAAACCACTATTAGGACATCCCTTCCCCCAACATATCCCTTTCATTATGGGGGGCGTGAAGGGAAAAGAGATCTCATTAACATTCTCATTGAAGAATTTGAACCAAGCCCTTCCTATTTTCGCAATTTCTCAATCAAGAGAACAAAACACTTAATGTAAACCACTATTAGGACATCCCTTCCCCCAACATATCCCTTTTCATTATGGGGGGCGGAAGGAAAAAGAGATCTCATTAACATTCTCATTTGAAGAATTTGAACCAAATTTTTTTTAAAACAACAAAACTATCAAATTAATATCTTTTAAAAAAACAACAATATTTTTTACAAATACACAGAAAAAGCAAACCAGTTACATGGTAAAATTAATTTACATAAGACTTTTCCCGTAACAATTAGGTCCATGCTCTCTTAATATCATTGAGCTTTCGTCGTACTTTCTATCTTGTCCAAGTATAGTCCTCCCTACACTCGATGACTTTCAAATTTGATCCTGATTACAATAACGTGGCTTAGGTTCCACGAAGAACGCAATCATCACGGTTGATTGTGGAGGAGGGTGAAAGTAGCCATTCCGGGCATCTGAAAGATCCCAAACGAGAAGGTATGACAAAAACAGAGGCAGCCATGACATCGAGAGAGACGACGTCTTATGATGCAGAGGCAAAACAAGCATCTCCCAGAATAGCATCCACCTGGGATTCAATAAAGATGGGTTTGCAAAATTTCAAGTCTCGTATTGATGCTAAAAGATTTGTTCCCCTTGGCCAAGTTCAAGATGATCACCACGATCGTGTTTCAACTTCTGAATCATTGGATCAAATATTTGAAAGAATTAGACAGCCTAATGCGCATCACACTGGGTACGACGACGATGATAATGATGATGATATTGAATTGGCTGTTAATAGGCTAGGCCATGACCAAACCAGATGACAGCTGATGCTGGATTATTCATACAAGCTGAAGATTTTTGCTGGTATACGTATCGTACAGGAAATAATGGAACTGAGAATTTGAATCTCATTGTAGATTTTCTTTTAGTTAAATAACGGGTTTTTTTTTTGAGAAAATTATTTTTTAGTAGTTGCCAATTAAAGCAAATAGATATATACGTACCTATATGTCATGCATATTTCGTTACTTTCATTAGAAGCATGGCGTTCATAAAATTGGATTATACTACAAATCACTAAGTATTGATATTTGACATGTACTTTGGAAGCATGCTTAGATTTTAATTACAAAAAACATGCTAATAGTAGTTCAGAAATCACTGTTTCATGACGTTATTATTTTTTTTTTAATCAATCATAAGCAAATTTATCACTGATTTATGAAGTTGTTATCTTTGAATATCAAGTATAAACAAAGCATCTGCAAACTTTTTACCGACATTCATTATATTTATAGAGTTTTCTAAATTAAATAGTGTTGTCATTTAGTAATTTATAATAGAAAGAGTCTTGAATGATAACAGTATAATGTATCACATATAGTACTTTGTCTATTTTTATGATATTTTTATAAACTTACAATTTTTATAAAAACTTACAAGAGTATCACGTGTCAATTTATACAATACATTTGTTTTTTGAAACTCAACTGAAAATTCTATTAATTAGTAACGAGCATACAAATAGTTGAGCCAGTCAGGGAAACCCTTATCAACCCACAGTTGGGCCGAGGATATAGACAACGAAAATGAAGCTAAAGCATGCGCTAAGACATTCTCCGTTCGAGGGGTGTGCACCAAGCTTTTGAAATGCGGGGTCTGTAACAGCATTTTGAGCTCGTGAACTGTAGTGCCTAGACAATGTCTAAATTCTCTCGTGACCGTAACTGCTTGTACCGCTAGGAGAGAGTCAGAAAATGCACAAATATTAGTGTACCTCGTATTTTTAGCAAATGTAAAAGCGTGGAGCAGGGCCATGAGCTCGCCCTGCAACACCGATAGAGGTTGTAGCGTGGGAATTGTTGCGGCTGCTCAGATCCGTCCCTGTTTCTCAAACAGGATAAAACCAACACCATACTGCCCTTTGTGAGGAGCATAGGCCGCGTCAACTTGGAGGACAAATTCGCTGGGTCGACACGCAGGGGTGGGGGTCCGGATGGGTCTGGTTGAGTCTGAATCACAGTTGGGATAGTACGGTGAAGTAAATCGTGGTATGCCTGCTCACCAACATCCACCTTGTCCACGTCAGGAGGCGACAATTTTGTCTTGTCTGAGTGGTTATAACCACACACTGCATTCCACGTTGCCCACGCGATATGTTGCAAAGAGAGCATATTCATGAGATGACACGAACCGACTCACCAATTCCGCACAATCCCGAAATGGCCAATCCCGGCAAGGTGCTAACAACTCCCAAAAGACGGACTTCTTCCATCCCTGGCGAGTGAGATGGCAAAATATCAAAACATGAGACGTGGATGTTGTTGGAGTTCCACATACGGTACACATACCCAAAGTCAGAACGTGGTGGCGACGTAGATTCGTCGGTGCCGCAATAGCTTCTCGACACGCTTGCCACAGAAAGACACGGACCATCGGAGGTACCTTAAGAGACCATACAACTCGCCACCATGCTGCATCAGGGTCATCTGATGTAGTCCGAGGAGGTTCATAGAAATCGATGGCCAGTTTATATGCCGACCGCACTGTGAAAAGGCCATGTTGCTCATATCGCCAAAAAAGCAAATCTGGTTGCATGTCCTTGCGGATTGGGATTTGAAGTATTGCGTCTCGTTCGAATGGGAGAACTGTATTGTCGAGTAGGTCCGTATCACAAGTTTTGTCTGGCCCAATAAATTGATCAACTGTTAAAATTGGCTGTTGTCGATTTATTATGCATCCCGAGTTGAGGCCAGGGATCCACAGGTCCAAAAATGGATTTATTATTTTTCCATCCCCTCCCCTCGTCATCAGCCCTCTTTGGACCAATGGTCGAGCCCACATCAGTGAGCGCCACACTGCAGAAGGATTCGAACCAATACCAGCCTGGAGCAAGGTAGTATGTCGAAAGTGTCGTGCCTTGAAAACCCGGGCGACCAAGGAATTCAGATGTATGAGCATATTCCATATCTATTTAGCTAGCATCGCCTGGTTAAATTTCTCTAGCCTTCGAAACCCCATCCCGCCTTTACATTTAGGTTTTCCAAGTTCATCCCACGTGAACCAATGCATCTCGTCAGACGTCGCTATAGTCCCCCACCAGAAACGAGCCATAGCCTGTTGTATCTGATTACAAATGCATTTGGGCAGGCGAAAGCAGGACATAGTGTTGAAGTTATACTGTAAAGTATGCCTTTTACTTTATATATAATCAGGCAGAGTTTCTTATTTATTTACTGAAATACATTATTTATCAATGTTGCATTAAATATGATTGAATGTTATATTTTTTTACTGCATACCTGTTCATTAAATAGTAAGTGCTACATTGTAGTTAATGTGGTGATATCAGATCACAGAAGATCACATTAACAAATCCTTGTAACTAAGTGCAAATTTCACAACCTAGATGTAAATGAACAATCCACCGTGAAAGATTGAAGTGTAAGGCTCAGATTTGCTTGACTTGACCAAGAGAGTACACTAGTGCATTATGATGCGCTGAATAGGACCTACAGGAGGATAAATTCTTCAGTACTGAACATGAAAGAATTAGACCTCAGTGGTTCATTATTTCTTAATCTCCGTCCCTTAAATAGGATCGTGTGAAATTAATAACTATTGCTTTGACTTATGTTGGGTAGAGAGTAATTGTGACTCGATACTTTATATCTTGGGCAATATTATTAGTTACACGACGATTGCTAAGATTTAATACGGAGAAGCGTGTGCAAGTACATCTTGCGTGATTTGTCCCCTTGGGAGGCTCAGAAGATTTATCATACCAAATCTTGCAAGTGGAATTAATTTCCGGTATTGATAATAATGTTGAGCCATTCTTAAACCAAGGATAAAATATATTAATATAAAGCTTTTCAGTGGCTTGAATTAGTTAATGGACTAATATAATCTTAAACACGGGAAATAATAACCGGGAGCCATATTACAATTATATGGGTTAAGATAGATAATGCAATATTAATTATGTAGTGGGATTAATTATTATTTATGTGCTTGAATAATATTGTGGCTCAATATTGAATATTCAAAGTCCATTGTAAGGTCCAATTTTAATTATCCTAAAGGCCCCTTTAGTAGCCCAAAGATAAAGTTCAATAACTGAAAAAGGTGCTTAAAATAAAAGATATATTGTTGCCTTATTTTTCTAATTTTTTTCGAAAATTATGGGTAGGAAGAGAGAGAAGATTTTCTTGATTTTCTTGGAAAGATTTTTATGGAATAAGTATTCTTGATATACAAGTTTATCTCATAAATACAAGATAAGTCAAATATTCTTTTTCTTCCTTATTTTTCCAAGATTTTCGAAATTAATGGGGTGTGGGGAAAGAAAAGATATTTTGTGATTATTATGGAAATAGAATATACAAGATATATTCAAGATTGTATCTTGGGAAGATACAAATAAATTTCATAACCCTAATATGACACAAAATTTTCGTCCTCCACATCTCTATAAATAGGGGATGAATTTTTCATCCCCAAGACAATTCCATGTGTTGGAAAAATTAGAAATCCACAAAGGTGGTGGCAAATATTTTTCTTTTTCCCTTTTCGTTAAATTGTTCGCGAGCTTCCTACCACCGGATTGTTGAACAAGGACGTGAGAATACTAAAGAAGTACTTTGGGTGTGTTCGTCGAACCGTTGCTCACCTGTCTCCGTTTGATTCGCCAAAAGGTATGCCTTACGTAACTCCTAGAAATCCGCATGTGTAGGATTTACGTGGTTTTATTATATGCATGATATGTTGTTGCTATTTAATTATTATTTGAATTAATATAGGATTAATTCATGCTAGTAATAATTAAATAATTTAAATTTATATTTAAATTGCACCTCGAATAGATCCGAGCACCCTATTTCCCAACAAATGGTATTAGAGCCTCGATTTCGAGCTCTGTGATTTAGATTGTAATTTAAATTGTTGTTCATTAAATTTTGAAAATTGGATAAAAGAATTGTTAGATCTTTTTTGCAGGTATCCAATTGTCATGGTAATTTAATGTTTATTTAATTCATATGATTGTTGGTTTTTTTTTTAATTTGACTCGTTCAGATTCATTTTTCTCGTGAGAAAATCCACGAGTAGATTAATTTTATTTGATTTGCATGCTAGTAAACTACAGTTTATTTATTTTTCCGCTAAATAAATCGTAAACCGATTTATATTTAATCCAAAACCGCGGGAGCACCGCGCGAACGTGTTGCGGAGGTACGCTGCCATGACGCGTGACATCGCTGGGCACATGCTAACGGCGAGGAGTGTGTCGCGGTACACGGGCCAAGGTCTTCAGCGCAATTCGGGCTACAAGATCGGGCAATGGCGCTGCTGCAACTACGCGCAAGGCGGCGTCGCTGGGCCGGGCGATATGCGATCGGGGCGAAAGGCCGAGCGACAAGGGCGTATTTAGATTTAGCCAAAACCCGCGAGAGAATGAGGCTTAGCGACGGCGTACTGGCGCAGGCGTGAATTAATCGACCGATTTAATGCCAGGCGGTATCCTGCCCGATGAAGCCGACGGTGCACGAGACGTGAAGAATTTTTTTTAGACGATCGAGTGAGAGGAATTGAAGACGGACGATTACTCAAATTCGAGACAAAAATTTAAACTGTAACAATTGGATATAAATGCCCAATGTGTTTATTTTTTTGTTGATGTTATTTTCTTATGCTTGTATTTAATTTGTTTAAATATGTTTGCTTGAGGATTTGTTGTACATGAAAAATCTTGTTTTTCAAAAATTACTAAGTATGCTTAAATAATTAATTAACAATTCTATTTCGGATAATAAAATTGGATTAATCTTGACCTCCATGATTTATTTATTTGTGAATTCTTTTGGAGAAATTCCCCTAAGGGACGACCAAAAGAAATCTTTCAAATGAATAAATTCTCAAAAGGATGATTGTGAATTATTATTAGTGGTGACGATGACCCTCCCAAGAGGCTCGTTCATAACGAAATAATAATTTTGTATTTAATCATGGTTATTACTTAGGTATAAAGTTGATATGCATATACTTCGTCGAAGTCCCTGTCAATTTTATATTGGTCAAGTGGGAGCCAACTATTATTTTTTTATGGAATTAAAGGTTTGTAACTGTTCTTGTTTGTATCTTTGCTTAAATGTGTTTTAAATGATGATGGCTGATGCATGTTCATATTTTTTTTGAGATTTTAATATGATTCATGTTATCGAATTATGTGATAATTTTTGTGTTATTAAAACAAAATGCATATTTATTTTGGGGTAATTACAACGAAGTACACTTTTTTGTTAGGCAATAACAGCGCACTACATCCATCTTAGGAAATAGCATCCTAATACATTTTTCATGTAGTGAAATACCATTATTGTCCTTGAAGGTAGGCAGGGGTTTTTTTGTGTAATTAAAATGGTCAAATCAGGTTTCTTTACACCATCTTACGCATTGTTAATCATCATTTCCCACTATCCCCATTTCAATCCCACTCTCTCTCTATCTCTCTCTCTCTTTAATTTTTCCCCACCATCTCCATTAAACCTCTCTCTCCCTTTATCTCTCTCCAATAATACCGATTTTTATAGTTTTGCGTGGGTTTGGATGGTGGCGGCGGCGGGATGGATCTGCGATGGAAGACGCCGCAGGGGGATGGCGGTGGCGGATGTTGGGGTTATACTGGAAAGTATGTTTTTACTTTGTATAACCAAAACTGAATTTCTATCTTATTTACTGAAATAAATTATTTATCACTGATGCTTTAAATATCATTGAATGTTACATATATTTACTGCATAACTGTTCAATAAATAGTACGTGTTACATTGTAGTTAATTTAGTGATACCAGATCACAGAAGATTAAATTAACAGTCTCTTGTAACTAAAAGTATGCTATTCACGACATAGATGGAAATGAACAATCCATCGTGAAAGGTTAAAGTGTAAGGCTCAGATTGACTTGTCTTGACCAAAAGATTACACTAGTGCATGACTGATGCACTGAATAGGACCTACATGAGGATGAATTCTTCAGCACTGAACTAGGAAGAATTGGATCTCAGTGGTTCGTTATTTCTTAATCTTCGTCCCTTAAATAGGATCGTGTGTGGTTAGTAATTATTGCTTTGACTTATTACGGGTAGAGAATCAACGAGATTCAATACTTTATATCTTGGGCAATATTATTGGTCACATGCGATTGCTAAGATTTAATACGAAGAATCGTGTGCAAGTACGCTTGTTCGATTGGCCCCCTTGGGAGGTTCATAAGATTTATCATACCAAATCTTGAAAGTGGAACTAGTTTCCGGTATGGATAATAATGTTGAACCGTTCCTTAACCAAGGACAAAAGATATTGATTAATGAAAAGCTATTTCAGTGGCTTGAATTAATTAATGGGCTAGATAATATTAAACATGGGAAATAATAACCGGGATCCATATTAACAGTAATATGAGTTAAGATAGATGGTGCAATATTAATTATGTAGTGGGATTAATTAATATTTATGGGCTTGAATAATATTGTGGCTCAATATTGATAATTCAAGATCTATTGGAAGGTCCAATCTTAATTCTCCTAAAGGCCCCTCAAGTAGCCCAAACATAAAGTCCAATAACTGAAAAAGATGTTTAAAAATAAAATAAATTTTGTTGCCTATTTTTCTTATTTATTCGAAAATAATAAATAAAAGAGGGATAAAGATTTTCTTTGAATTTTGTTATGAAATGAAGATAAGTATTCTTGGAATACAAGATTATCTCATTAAATTCAAGAAATCTCCCCACTTGGTTATTTATTGTGAGATTTTCGAAAATTTTGAATGAATAAGGGAAAGAAAGATTTTCTTGATTTTCTTGAAAAGATATTATGGAAGATATGTATTCTTGTAATACAAGTATATCTCATAAATTCAAGAAGATCCAAATCTTGGTTTCTTTTTCCTTAAAATTTTGAAATATCCTATAACAAGAGGAGTTGGGATTTTTGTGGAATATTTTAATTATGGAGAAATGAATATATGAGATATATTCAAGATTTATTGGAGATCAATGAAAAGATTTTCTCACATTATTTTTCCCCAAAAATTCGACCAACCCCTCATCTATAAATTGGGGATGATTCTTTTCATCCCCAAGATGTTGAAAAAATTAGAAATCCACAAGGTGGTGCAACAAATAATTTGTTTTTTTTTTTTGTTAATTGTTCATGAAGTTTCCTTCCACCCGGATTGACGAGCAAGGACTTGGGAATACTTGGGAAGGCTTTTTGGTGTGTTCGTGTTTAAGCGAAGTCCATTGCCATTCCAAATGTGTTAGGTCACGTAAACCAGAGTAAATTCCGCGTCGTGGGATTTATGTGAACTGTTTATATGCATGATTTGTTGTTGAATTATTATTTGAATTAATATAGGATTAATCATGCTAGTAATAATTGTTAGAATTAAATTTGTATTTAAATATTCATCCCGAATAGATCCGGACAATTAATTCCCCAACAACTGGTATTAGAGCCTCGGTTTCGGGCTTAGAGTTTTAAATTGTAATTTAATTCATTTTCATTAAATTTGAAATTGGATAGTAGAATTGCTAGATCTTTTTTGCAGGCATCCAATTGTCATGGTATTTGATGAATGTTTATATTTATGCATGCATATAAATTGTGGTTTTTAATTCGATTCGTTCGAATTCGTTTTGTCTCGTGAGAAAATCCACGAGTATATTAGGATTTGTTTGATTCGTTCAATGTAATAGACTAGTCTAGATCTAGGTTTATTTATTTTTCGTAAATAAATTACAACCGGATCGTGAGCCAAGACGAAGACGATGGATTAAAGACGGATGGATCCGAAATCAGGCACAGGCGGTGCGCGTCATGCAAAATGTGCCAAGGGAGGCACGCGCATGACACGGGCGAAAGCGCAGCGCCGCAAAGGCGTGGGGAGGCGAGGCCGAGCGCGGATCAGATCATGGTCGACGCGACACATAGGCGACACGCGAGCGGCGACGGGCGAGGTGGCATGGGCGCATGGGCGCGGCATCGGGCGAATACAGCGCGACACATACGCTACTGAATGCGCGACGCCGAGAACCGCCGAAGGATGTTGCTTGAATGGGCGTGATCCGCCAGGCAACAACGTCGTCGGGCGCTTTGTCTTGTAAGACGGGCGCCACTCGACACGGCCGGGGAGTGCTAGGCGGGCACTCCGACCCGCGAGCTGGTCGATGACGTTGCTTGACGTGGCGAACTTTTCGAGACGAACGATGAAGGCAAAGAAGACGATTTCTCGAGATCAAGACATGACAAAAATTAACCGTGACAATTGGATATATGTGCCCAATTTTTATTTTTTTTGTTTTGATGTTTATGCATTATTTTATGCTTATTTAAATTGTGTTTGAGTATGTGATGCATGAGAAAATGTTTTAAAAAATCTCACTTTCGAAAAATTACTAAGTATGCTTAAACAATTAATTGATAATTTTATTCCGGATAATAAAATTGAATTAATTTTGACCTCCATGATTTATTTATTTATGAATTCTTTTGGAGAAATTCCCCCAACGGGACGGTCAAAAGATGACTTTCACATGAACAAATTCCAAACAGATGATTGTGGATTATTATTAGTGGCGACGATGACCCTCCCCACGAGGCTCGTTCAAAGCGAAATAATTCTGTATTTAATCATGGTTATTACTTAGGTATAAAATTGATATGCATATACTTCCCCGAAGTCCCTGTCAATTTTATATTGGTCAAGTGGGATCCAACTATTAATCAGGATATTAAAGGTTTGTAACGGTTCTTGTTTGTAACCTGCTTGAATGTGTTTAAATAATGACCCACCCCACGTGGCTTATTTAAACTGTTTCGCGATGTTGGTTGATGCCTGTTCATATTTTTTTGAGATTTTAATATGATGCATGTGATCGAACTTTGTGATATATTTGTGCTTATGCATATTGTTATTTATTTCAGTTCATCATGTCGCAACCTTTTAATCCACTGTTCAATATACTTAAAGACAATTTGCTTACCGGTGAAAACTTCATTGATTGGAGTCGTAAACTCACTATTGTCCTCACTGCACAAAGCCATAACTGGGTTCTCACTACACCTAAACCAGAAAAGCTAAATGATGAGTCAACTAAAGCGGTTAAGAAAGAGTATGCTGACTGGGAGCGTTCCAACGAAATGGCAAAGTGTATCATCTTGGCTTCAATGTCAGATGTGTTGCAACACCAACATCAGAACGTTGAGACCGCTGCAGACATCATGACTAGTCATAAAGCGATGTTTCAACATCGGAACCGTGTGGATCGTCAGATCACCATGAGGGACTTGCTCTCTATGAAAATGGTGGAGGGAACGCCCGTAAGGGAGCACGTTCTTCAGATGATGGCTCACTTTAACAAACTTGAGGTACTTGGCGCTGAATATGACATCGAGACCCAAATCGATTTCGTGCTCCACTCTCTGCCGAAAAGTTTTGAACAGTTCAGGCTGAACTACCAGATGAACAATCAGAAGTTCTCGATGCCTGACCTGTTGCAAGCTTTAGTCTCGGCAGAGGCGATATTGGGGCATAAGAGCCAAGCCTTGGTGGCAAATGGACTTTCTTCTTCTTCTAGGCCAAAGGGTGGTAAGAACAAGAAAAAGGATAAAAGCCACAAGCAAGTGAACTCAAGTGTTGCCAAGGGCAAAGAAAAGGTGAAGGGAGGTGGAGGAGTGAGCAAGCCAGCTAAGGGGAAGTGCTTAAACAACGGTAAGGACAATGGAGGTTTGCCTGTTCCAACCCAAAAGGGCCGGAAAGAAAGGTAATTCTCACGCACTAGTTGTTGAAACTTGTTTAGCGGCGTATACTTCTCATTCATGGGTAGTTGATACGGGATCCACTGATTATGTTTGCTTCACGGGTTCAAGCGAACCCGACAACTTAGTGGGAGTGAGATCCTCATCACACTGGGTGATGCTACGAGAGTGGCAGCTGAAGCAGTGGGAGAAGTGCACCTGTCCTTTGAAGACAGAGTTTTAATTTTAAGAGATGTTCTTTACGTTCCTAGTTTTAGAAAGAATTTAATTTCGGTTTCTAAACTTTACCTTAATGGATATTCGGTTAGTTTTGATAAAGTTGTTACCATTTCTCTTTATGATAAATTTATCTGTCATGAAACGTTGTCGAATAATCTCTATACAATTAACTGTGCACACCACTCACGAAATGCATCCTATACCACATCAACTGTTTTCGATAAAAGAAAATGTTCATCAGACGTGAACGAGACACTTCTATGGCATCTAAGATTGGGACATATTAATCCAAAGAGGATCCAAAGGTTGGTAGAAGATGGTTCACTGGAGTCTCTCCAAGTTGAACCAATCCCAACCTGCGAATCATGTTTGGAGGGTAAAATGACCAAGAGGGCATTCGGAGCCAAGGGGAATAGAGCCAAAGAAGTGTTAGAAATCGTTCACACAGACGTATGTGGTCCAATGCCAATCAAAGCGAGAGGAGGTTATGAGTATTTCGTCAATTTTATTGATGATTACTCAAGGTACGACTATATTTTCCTTATGAAGCATAAATCTGAGACCTTTGAGAAATTCAAAGAATTTAAGGCTCAAGCAGAGAATCATAGGGAAAAACGTATCAAGTCTCTACGATCCGATCGTGGAGGCGAGTACCTCAGCGATGAGTTTTTGAACTACTTATCAGATGAAGGGATTGTATCCCAGCTAACTGCACCCGGAACCCCTCAACAAAATGGGGTTGCAGAGCGAAGAAACAGAACTCTTTTAGAAATGGTTAGATCAATGATGAGTTATGCTGATCTACCCAAGTCGTTCAGGGGTCATGCCTTGGAAACAACGGCTTATATTCTGAACTTAGTGCCATCCAAATCGGTTCCCAAAACTCCCAAAGAGTTGTGGACCGGGCGCAAGCCCAGTTTGAGATACATGAGAATTTGGGGGTGTCCGGCCTACGTGTTGGACAAGGAAGCCGGAAAATTGGATCCTCGATCAAAATTAAGGTTATTTATAGGATACCCCGAGGGAACAAAAGGGTGTATGTTCTATGGTCCCGAAGATCAAAAGGTGGTAATAAGTACCCACTTTAGATTTTTGAAAGAAGACTATATGAACGAAAGAAAACCCAGAAGTGAGATTACCTTAAATGAGCTAAGGGGGTTAACCTCAGTGCCAATTGTACAAGATGACATACCAAACGACACACTTACACAACCGGAACCTCGTCGTAGTGGGAGGGTAGTAAGACAGCCCGAGAGATTCATGGGGATAGGAGAGTCCTCAGACTTGGTCCCCGGTCAAGATGAATCAGACCCATGGACATATGACAAGGCAATCCAAGACAAGGATGCGGTTTTTTGGCAAACATCAATGAAAGCCGAAATGGGTTCTATGGATCATAACAGAGTGTGGGAGCTAATCGAGCCACTTAATGGGGTCAAACCCATTGGTTGCAAGTGGGTATACAAGAGAAAAAGAGGACCGGACGAGAAGGTGGAAACCTTCAAGGCAAGGCTTGTGGCGAAAGGTTATACTCAGAAAGAAGGGATCGACTATGAGGAAACTTTTTCGCCTGTAGCAATGCTCAAGTCCATCCGAATTCTCTTGTCGATTGCTGCGCATCTCGACTTTGAAGTCTGGCAAATGGATGTCAAGACGGCTTTCCTTAACGGAAGTCTTGAAGAGGAAATCTATATGCAACAACCCCAAGGCTTCATTGAAAAATGCCAAGAACACCTAGTTTGTAAGCTCAAGAAGTCCATCTACGGACTCAAACAAGCATCCGGAGCTTGGAACCAATGTTTTGATCAAGTAATAAAGTCTTATGGGTTTGATCAAAATGAATTTGAAAGTTGTGTGTACAAAAAGCTTGTCGGAACTGCAATGGTATTCTTAGTAATATACGTAGACGACATTCTGCTCATCGGGAACGATGTAAAGGTGTTGTCAGACGTAAGGGCATGGCTTTCAAAACAGTTTGATATGAAGGACTTAGGGGAAGCCGGGCACATCCTTGGGATCAAGATTACTCGAGATTGCAAGAAAAGGATGATAGGCTTATCGCAAGCTTCATACATAGACATTGTCTTGTAGCGATTCAGTATGCAGGATTCCAAGAAAGACTTCGTACCTTTCAGACATGGAATCCATCTATCCAAGGAAATGTGCCCTAAGACACAAAAGGAGATAGATGACATGAAAGACATTCATTATGCTTCGGCTGTCGGAAGCCTTATGTATGCAATGCTGTGCACGAGACCGGATATCTGCTTTGCCGTTGGCATGGTGGCAAGATATCAAAGTAACCCGGGAAAAGAGCATTGGACGGCAGTTAAGAACATTCTGAAGTATCTGAAAAGAACTCGAGATAGAATGTTGGTTTATCGGTCAGATAGTCTAATCCCCATCAGTTACACCGACTGGGATTTCCAATCAAACTTAGATTCTAGAAAATCTACCTCCGGTAGTGTGTTTTGCATTGGGGAGGAGCCATGACATGGAGAAGCGTTAAGCAGAAATGCATCGCAGATTCTACCATGGAGGCCGAATATGTAGCTGCTTGCAAGGCAGCGAAAGAAGCAGTTTGACTCAAGAACTTCCTAGTGGACTTGGATGTAGTTCTGGATTTGCCCAGCACAATCACTGTTTATTGTGATAATGCCGGAGCAGTTGCAAAATCAAGGGAACCAAGAGCCCACAAGGCCAGCAAACACATTGAAAGGAAATACCATTTTATACGAGAAATCGTTAATAGAGGAGATATAGCGGTGGCAAAGATCACGTTAGAAGACAACCTAGCAGATCCATTCACAAAGGGTCTGCCTCAGAATACATTCGAGAGACATGTGAAAGGAATGGGTGTCAAGACAGTTGCCAATCTGCTTTGAGTATAAGTGGGAGATATTATTAGGTTCGTGTAGGTGACATTAGATGTCACGCATTAGGAACTACACGAGACATGTTGTAGTGTACTTAAAAGCAGACTTTGAGTATAAGTGGGAGATTGTTGGGGTTATACTGGAAAGTATGTTTTTACTTTGTATAACCAAAACTGAATTTCTGTCTTATTTACTGAAATAAATTATTTATCACTGATGCTTTAAATATCATTGAATGTTACATATATTTACTGCATAATTGTTCAATAAATAGTAAGTGTTACGTTGTAGTTAATTTAGTGATACCAGATCACAGAAGATTAAATTAACAGTCCCTTGTAACTAAAAGTACGCTATTCACGACCTAGATGGAAATGAACAATCCATCGTGAAATGTTGAAGTGTAAGGCTCAGATTGACTTGTCTTGACCAAGAGATTACACTAGTGCATGACTAATGCACTGAATATGACCTACAGGAGGATGAATTCTTCAGCACTGAACTAGGAAGAATTGGACCTCAGTGGTTCGTTATTTCTTAATCTTCGTCCCTTAAACAGGATCGCGTGTGGTTAGTAATTATTGCTTTGACTTATTACGGGTAGAGAATCAACGAGATTCAATACTTTATATCTTGGGCAATATTATTGGTCACATGTGATTGCTAAGATTTAATACGAAGAATCGTGTGCAAGTACGCTTGTTCGATTGGCCCCCTTGGGAGGTTCATAAGATTTATCATACCAAATCATGCAAGTGAAACTAGTTTCCGGTATGGATAATAATGTTGAACTGTTCCTTAACCAAGGACAAAAGATATTGATTAATGGAAAGCTATTTCAGTGGCTTGAATTAATTAATGGGCTAGATAATCTTAAACACGGGAAATAATAACCGGGAGCCATATTAACAGTAATATGGGTTAAGATGGCTAGTGCAATATTAATTATGTAGTGGGATTAATTAATATTTATTGGCTTGAATAATATTGTGGCTCAATATTGATAATTCAATATCCATTGGAAGGTCCAATCTTAATTCTCCTAAAGGCCCCTCAAGTAGCTCAAACATAAAGTCCAATAACTGAAAAAAGGTGTTTAAAAATAAAATAAATTTTGTTTCCTATTTTTCCTATTTATTCGAAAATAATAAATTAAAGAGTGAGAAAGATTTTCTTTGAATTTTGTTATGGAATGAAGATAAGTATTCTTGGAATACAAGATTATCTCATTAAATTCAAGAAATCTCCCACTTGTTTATTTATTGTGAGATTTTCAAAAATTTTGAATGAATAAGGGAAAGAAAGATTTTCTTGAAAAGATATTATGGAAGATATGTATTCTTGTAATACAAGTATATCTCATAAATTCAAGAAGATCCAAATCTTGGTTTCTTTTTCCTTAAAATTTTGAAATATCCCATAACAAGAGGAGTTGAGATTTTTGTGGAATATTTTAATTATGGAGAAAAGAATATATGAGATATATTCAAGATTTCTTGGAGATCAAGGAAAAGATTTTCTCACATTATTTTTCCCCAAAAATTCGACCAACCCCTCATCTATAAATAGGGGATGATTCTTTCATCACCAAGTGAAATTTCATGTGTTGAAAAAATTAGAAATCCACAAAGGTGGTGCAACAAATAATTTGTTTTTTCTTTTGTTAATTGTTCGCTAGTTTCCTTCCACCGGATTGACGAGCAAGGACTTGGGAATACTTGGGAAGGCTTTTTGGTGTGTTCGTGCCGACGAAGTTCATTGTCATTCCAAAAAGGTTAGTTCATGTAAACCCGTAGCAATTCCGCATGCTTAGGATTTATGTGAACTGTTTATATGCATGATTTGTTGTTGAATTATTATTTGAATTAATATAGGATTAATTCATGCTAGTAATAATTGTTAGAATTAAATTTGTATTTAAATATTCATCCCAAATAGATCCGGGCAATTAATTCCCCAACAGAGGAGCGGCGGCGGCGGCCGCCATTTTTTAATGGAAAGACGCGACCAGGGGAGGGGGGAAGGAGGCAGATGATGAGCCCACACGCCTCTTCGGGTCGCAATTGGGCCCGATCGCGGCCATGAAGCATAGATCGGTCAAGATTTAGGGGTTTTCTGGTGGTGGATCTAGGCGGTGATAGGGGCGGCATGTGTGGATCTGGGGGTATAGAAGTCACGGTTGGGAGCGGCGCCACCGGTGGATCTAATGGGGGTGCTGCATCAGCTTTTACCATATCAAGATCCCAAATTCAAAGGATATTTTATACATATTTTATGGAAAAAGGTAGTGTGTTTTTCATTTCAGCAGCAGATACCACTGTGATTGTGCACAATATTAATTTTGCAAAAGGAATAACTCATCTTTCTTTGCTTGTTTTGCAGTAGGAAATGTGGGCAGACAACAAGGTTTGTAAAATGTAGATACATGATTCTTCAGCATTGTACAGAGCTCATAATTTTTTAATCGATCAAGATTTTGATTGTTTAGTTTCAATCTGTAAGTTTTAATGATGGGATTTCTTGATGTTCATTTTTCTTGCTCTTGCTATGTGTAAAGATTGGATTTTTTTTTTAAAAAAAAAAGAGTTTATGTGGGAGGTCTATCTGCTAAGATTCTTTTTTGTTGTTGTTTCTTAAAAGCCCAATTTGATTGTTTGAAGATATGGAGGATTGTCAATGAGTGCAGATATGATTATTGGGGAAGGATGATTTGAGATTTTTTCTGGGCACATATGCAATGGGAAGATGCAAATGCTTAAGTGTATACACAATATTTTACGCGTATGCAATGTAATTTACGTGTAAGCAATGTTTTTAGTGTATACAATGTATATTAGTGTATATGAAATATTTTCAGTTTATATGCAGTGTATTTTTAATATATGCAATTCTTTTTCTACACAATGTATTTTTATAGGTATATTCATTTTAAATTGATATTATTAGAAAGAAGAAATAATTATATTTTTTATTAATAAAATTATTTTTATTAATTAATAACATAATAAGAAGTATTTCTTATTTCAATTAAAATGGAGAAGATATATTAAATGAGAAAACAAATAAGAGATGGAAAAAATATTATCTTAAGTGAAGGTTAACATTTTTTTAAGTCTGAATAATGAGAAGTTAGAATATTATGAAAAAATTAATTCATGTGTGGCCCACTACAAAATAAAATACTTTTTAAATAAATGATAAAAAAAATATGAACAAATTATCATAAGTGATAGATCTACAAAATTTGGGGCCACCACAAAAAGGTAACAAAAAAAAAATGTGCACTACCTTTTTCAAGTGATGGGACATGCAGGGAAGGTGGGGAGTGCAGTTGAAGAAAGAGAAGAGGTTGGAGGTAGTTTGGCCAAATTATATATCTCAAAAGGTTAAATTGTACCCCATTGTTATTTTTCATTTCCCATTGTAGTAGATAGTCATTACCCCATTTATTTTCAATATCATCATGTCGCAACATTTTAACCCACTGAAATATATGCTCAAAGAACATCAACTTACTGGTGAAAACTATGTTACTTGGACACGAAATATGAATTATGTCCTCACTGCACAAGAACACAATTGGTTTCTTGGCGTACCCAAGCCTAACAAGCCTGCTGAATGATCAACCAATGCGGAGAGATCTTTGTATGATATCTGGGAGCGTGCCAACGAGCCTATGAGATGTATAATCTTGACTTCTTTGTCCGATGATTTAAGATACATTCATGAAGGTGTTGAATCTGTTGTGGAAATCATGCAGAGTCTTGAAGAAATGTTTTTAACAGAAAACCACAAGATCAATCAGTTTAAAAACGATGGCGTGGCAAGGCTGAAAATGACGGAAGGAACACCCATAAGGGATCATGTTCTCAAAATCAAGCGTCATTTTGACAAGCTTGCTTATCTTGGAACATGCATGTGAATTATTGCAGGGTTTTTTAATTAAAATATGGCATTTTTGAATTCTATTTACTAATATAGGGTGAGTTTTGAAGGTGTGGTGTTTTTAAGTGAGCGCAACAGGTTAGTGTATGTATATGTAAGTATTACCTGTTGCGCTCACCAAAAGTAACAGGTACATGATGTGACACATAAGATATGTTGCTTTCACCAAAGGCAACATGTGACATGTAAGATCCACTAGTTGCTCTCACAATATGTATTTCTGCATATTATGTGTATTATATATATGTATATGTTGGGATTAAGTATCATGACAAGGTGCGTTTAATGAATTATGTATGTTATGATATAATTTTGAGACGAAAAAAATAATTTGCCAATAAAAGTACACATAATTTTAAAATCAGTTATTAAAATTAATTAACAAATTCACAAAATATGTGAAACACATGTAGTTATGATTTTTTTAATATTTAAAATTAACGAGCAATTAAAGTATTGTATAATATACATCAATCAAAAAGGGAAATATTTATAATTACGTGTGCCACAAAACGACGGATGTGTAATTCGGGAACTGCGACGAAGAGATTGATCATGTTGCACTCGTTCATCTTGATTTTGATGTTCTTATGTTGGTTCGCTTGACATGCTAGTGCCCAAAAAAAGGAATAGGTGAAGAATTGTAAGTTGGACGTTCATATCCTTGATAGTTAAATTCATATCCTTGAGAGTTAAATTCGTTCAAAGGATAATTTGATTGTGTCAACGAAGTGAATGGTTGAGTATGAGGTTTCATTGACGTAAAAGCACCTAAAACATATTTAGTGAATTTAAATCAATAATTTAAAAATAACAATATGTATATGTAATTGTATAATTTAGTAAATTACATACTTCTTTCACTATAATGTGTATAAAACGAAGGCTCAAACTGAGGCACATAATAATTTTGAGGAGGTTGCCTTGATGCAGAAGCATCTGTCACATGTTGTAATAATATGCAATAAATAATAAATAAATATTTAACATTAAATTTATTCAACGTAATTTTGTAAATTACATACTATTTTGTACATGAGGTGTGTCTGACAAAGTTGCAAGCATCTCATGCTGGGTAAAAGGAGACTCATTATGCGTTGCCGAGGAATGTCTTCTTTGACTTCTAGATGTTGATGTCCCAACATTGTTATCTCTTGAAGTACTTTTTTGTCTCCTCTGTCTTGTACTCATATATTCTTCTCTATTTTGTGGAGCTGGTTGATCTACAAGA
Source organism: Stenogyne calaminthoides (assembly GCA_037126765.1). Classification (NCBI taxonomy): domain Eukaryota; kingdom Viridiplantae; phylum Streptophyta; class Magnoliopsida; order Lamiales; family Lamiaceae; genus Stenogyne; species Stenogyne calaminthoides. The sequence goes on from JBBCBC010000018.1 coordinate 35,865,665, forward strand.
TATGGAGGAGCTTCTAGTATAGGGTCTACTTCCTGAATAAATTGTTCTTTAGTATTTAGAAGATCTACAACAATGGTGCAATTGTAGTATAATACTAAATAATAAAAAATAAAAAACTCACTTAATGGATACAAGTAAATATTCCTAGTTAATGTACTTAACATTCATGACTTTATATTTTTCTTGCAAAATAAATATACAAATATATTTAAGCTAAAAATGAAAAATACGTTTAATTGTCGAAAAATCTCAATGCATCATTGTTGAGTCAACCCATCGTCTTGAATCACCACATAAGCACAATACCTAAAACAAAAAAATAATAAAATAATATAAATATTCTAAAAAATATAACAAAAAAATAATAGTAAAAATCCTACTTTTATATGAAAATAGACCAAATGTAGTATAAAAGTGTGTTGATGGAGACTAATTTTTTCTGCTATATAGTGGTAAGGTGGATTTTTTTTGCTAAAATGTTAGAGATTTTTTGTGAAAGTGATAGAGATTATTTGGGTGTAGTAGAATGAAATAGAAGAAAAAAAAAATTGTTGGTGTAGAATGGAGGGATAAAGGCTTGGAGGAGGTTTATATGATAGGATCAAATTTTTTAATTTTTTTTGTATATGAGTAGTTGGGGGAATAAATATTGAGTTGGTAGTGGGGGAATAAATACTGCAGTGGCGAAAAAATATTGCAACACATGCTCTGCAAGATTCCATCAAATTAAAGTGAATCACATGCAAAAAAAGTTGCAAGACTACATATTTGCGTGTGTCACCTGTTGCCTTTGGTGAGAGCAATAAGTGACACGTAGCATCTGTTGTTATCACCAAAGGCAACAGTTGACACGCGCGAATATGTATATTAAAAATAGTTATTTAAATATAATTTAAAAATATTTTACCATGCACCTGTTTCGCGACTAATACTTTATGTTAGAACATTTGATACTCTCTAATGAAATAACTATTTATTTTTTTCAATTAAACAACTAATACTATTAAAAGAATACACACGAAATGCAAACCAGTTGCACAACACTGCTTTCTCTGCAATCACCATTGCCACCAGCCCATCCCACCACTTTACCAATTAACACTCATCGTCGCGAAAAAATCAAAAAATTAAAATCAAAGTCGATATCTTTTTATCACGTAGATAAATATCTAACACATAAAAATCATAAATGTTGCAGCCTATAAAATCCAGTATGATTTTCACTGCTTCTTCAATGTTATTTCGTTGGATTTCTTGGCTGATTTTGGAGGTGGAAGGGGGAACCGAGGGTTCCATTTATAAACCAAGTAATAGTTTATATATAGATAATTTAAAAAATTAAAATAAACATATAATTCGTATATAATCTTAATTTATGTTAAATCGGAAAAAATATATATAGTCTTATATAGTTTAAAATTTAAAAAAAATATTTTTAAATAAAGTAATAATTTATTTATAATCTAAAAAAATAAAAATAAAATTATAGAATCTCTAACATCAAATCTGTTGTGCTCAGATATATCACACGTCAGCATCACCAGATTTATCACACGTCAGCAGAACGAATTATCACACGTCAGCAGGTTCAACCGAGACTACGTGATTTTCGTGCTTACGCATATGTTTTGTCATGCTTTATGCACATGACTTGTCGTGCTTATGATTTGTCGTGCTAATCTTCTTTATATAAAGGACCTCACCTTTCATTGTAAAAAAAAAACACTGAAATGTTTCCTTATTCCACTTATATACCTACACCCACATTTCAGGGAAGAACTAAGGGTTCTTCCCGCAGTGTTCTTGTTCGATTAATCATTTTGTTTGTGAGTTGTTATCAATTGAGCCACATAATACTCTCCACAAAAAACGACTAGCCACATCATATTTCCCAAATAAAACGACTTGCAACAATTGGCGCTAGAAGGAGGGTTATTGAAAAAATTCGTAAAGAACAACGTCGAATTTTCGAATCCAAATCCAAAAAAAAAATCACAAGAACACAACCCAAAAAAATAATTCTCAATTTCATACCTATATTCATCATCTTCCTCAACCAACAAAGCCAGAAAAAAACACCCCTGTATAGACAGATACATAGGAATGGAGGAAGGGGAAGGGGGCTGGAAGATACGCGCGCCGCCGCGGCACCGCCTCACCACCGCCACCCTCGGCTCCTCGGCCACGTCGCCAGAAACCCCCAAAATCCAAAATCAAACCCCATCTCTTATTTCCAAAAATCTAACCAACATATACATACAGATACACAAACACAGATATACATACACAGATATACATACGAAAAAAAGAAAGGAAGAAGATGAAGGCCCCTGGAGCAGAAGCCGAACGCCGCTGGACCGTTAATCCAAAATTCTTCTTCCGCCGATGCGCAAGACACCGCGACGTGCGCCGCCTCCATCACCAATTCGGCGCCGCCCACCGCCGCCTCGAAGCCTAACAGCGCCGTGGCCAAAGCTTTTTGTCTGTCATCTGCAAATTAATGTAATTTGCCGCCAAACCGCCACGGCGCCGCCGGACTCTGGCCGTCAGTCCCACTATGCTTCCGACTCCCTAACCGGCGCTGCCGCCGCCTCAAATTGGCGCAAGCAGCCGAGTCGCCACTGCCTCTGCCCTAAAATCGCCGCCGCGGCACCGCTACATTTCCGGCGCCTTATGCGCCTCCAGCGGATAACCCCACCGCGATTTATTCAAGCCACCGACCTCACCGTCGCCTTGGTCCCACCATCGCCGCGGCAGCGCTGGAGCCGCAGCATCGACCCTCTTCACCGCCGCGCTTGGACGGCGGCTCCAGACTAATCCTCCCGTCGCACCGACACCGTAGCCGTGGCACGTCATCGCTGCTCCACGCGGCGTCGAGGTATCTGTTCGACGCGTGGGGGCTGGAGTGCTGATGGGTTCGATCGATGAAGATAAGGTATATGGTTTGGGCTCAACCTAATTCTATTTGGTTGGGCTCTTATATCAAATTGTTGGGCCATCTCTAAATTAAAATTCCAGATTTTAAAACCTACTGGGCCAGGATAAAATAGTTGGGTTGGGGTTTTAGTTTGGCATTAATACCCATTATATGGGCCTAAGCAATTACTAGTCTTGGGCCGGTTTTATCAAAGTTTGGGCTGAGTAATGTTTGGGCCCAAGTGTAATTAAGAGTTTGGGCCCATTCTCCTACTTTTAGTTCTTGAAAATAAAACTTTGGGCCCCTGGACTTTGACTAAAACTGGGCCCAAGTAGCTGGCCTGATTTCATAAATATGGGGCTGAGTTTTTGACTTCAAAGCTGGGCCCAAGTTTAATATTGGCCCAGGATTGGGCCTGGGTAGCTGGCTGATTATTGAGTGGGCCTGGGCTGTTGGCTGTTTAGTTTATGGGCCCGATTTTTCGGCCCAGTAAAAAAAAAAAAAAGCAACTCCAAAGAGTTCAGGAAAAAAATTAGACGAAAGACCAAGCCTCATGAGTTACTTCGAAATATATGGTCTCCTTTTTACCCACCCCAACCGCGCTTATTATATTTATGTCGCCCCGCTTTTTTCATTCGTTTATTTTCATTTAATTTGGCAGTGCCTACGAGAGGTTGCACCTAAGGCGGACGACCCGAACAAAGACGAATGAACGTATTAACAAAAAAGGAGTTTTAACAAGTGTGGATAAGAGCCTCAAAGTTTAAAAACATCCTGCGTGGTGTTTATTCATTTATCTAGTTTGTTTGCCCATATGCCCAATTTGGTCGCATCGCAATAAGACGACCAGAATTCAACAAGAATTGGACAGAGCATAGTTTGTGTTTGCTTGGCGAAAGAACGTGTACTTACCATGCTCGCAACAAAGCATGCATTGAGTACATAGGTCGCACCATAAATAAGACGACCAGAGCAGAAGCGATCGCCCATTACGTAAGCCGATTGCGAACGATGGGTTGCACCTAACGTAAGCCAACCTTCATGGTTGCACCAACGTAAGTCAATCATAAACCGAAGTCAAGTCAAACACAGACACATCCGATTGTTCGATTCTTATACGGAAAAACAGGCGCTAACGACCAAACACACAAGATCAAGGACATTTATCATGTTCGAATTCATTCAGAAGAAAATGGGCACTACCGGCCAAATTACAAAAAAGCCACTTGTACGATTATGCCCGCCTACTCGGCGCTGGCAATACCGTCTTATCAACGACGATTTTTGCCCTTTACTCCTAAGATCGGGTAATACGCCTTTTACGGGCGACGACCAAATTCTTTCTCGGCGACGAACTTTCGCTATCTCGGCGATGTCCATTCGCCGTTTTAGCGAAATATTCTCCGCTACCGGCGATGAGATCGCCGGCTTTCACAAAGATGACCCGGCCGCCTTTCGGCGGCGGCATTCCGCTATCTCGGCGATGTCGATCCGCCGTTTAGCAATAGTCTCCGGCTTTCTCGGTGATGGTCGTCGGCCTTTCTGGCGGCAACCGGCCAACGCTTCTCGGCGATAGCTTTCGCTACCTCGGCGATGTCGATCCGCCGTTTTAGCGAAATATTCTCCGCCTCCTCCAGCGATGAGATGGTCGGCTTTCTGGCGGCGACCGGCCGTACTCCTCGGCGTCGACTTTTGCACTAACTTCGGTGATGTCGATCCGCCCGTTTTAGCGAAGTATTCTCCGCGCTACCGGCGATAGATGCGTCGGCTTTCCGCAGCGGCGACCAGCCGCCTTCTGGCGGCGGCTTTCCGCTACCTCGGCGATGTCGATCCGCCATTTTAGCGAAATATTCTCCGCTGTCGGCGATGAGATCCGCGGCCTTTGGCGGCAACCCCGCCAGCGCTTCGGCGGCGGCTTTCCCTCTACCGGCTATGTCGATCCGGCCGTTTTAGTGAAGTATTCTCCGCGCTACCGGCGATGAGATCGTCTGCTTTCACCGGCGACCAGCCCCTCTCCTCGGTGTGGCTTTCCGCTAATTGGCGATGTCGATCCGCCGTTTTAGCGAAGTATTCTCGCGCTACCGGCGATGAGATCGTCGGCTTTCACGCAATGCGACCAGCCCCCTCCTGCGGCGTCGGCATTCCGTTATCTCGGTGATGTCGATCCACCGTTTTAGCGAAGTATTCTCCGCCCGGCTTCGGCGATGAAGATGCGTCGAACTTTCACGGCGACGACAAGCGGCTTTTCGCGCTACTTTTGGCGATGTCGATCCGCCATTTTTAGCGAAAGTATTCTCCGCCTTCTCCGGTGATGAGATGCGTGCGCTACGGCGATGACCCGACCCGCCTTACCGGCGGCAGTTTACGCTACCTCCGGCGATGTCGATCCCGTATTTTAGCGAAAATATTCTCTGGCGCTTCCGGTGATGAGATCGTCGGCTTTCCACGGCGGCGACCGACCCGCCCTCGGCGTCGGCTTTTTGCTAATTTGGCGATGTCGATCGCCATTTTTAGCGAAAGTATTCTCCGTCTTCCGGCGATGAGATCGTCGGCTTTCGCAATGACGACCAGCCCGCCCTCCGGCCGGCATTCCACTATCTCGGCGATGTCCGGTCCACCCGATTTAGCAAAGTATTCTCCGCCCGGCTTCGGCGATGAGATCGTCGAACTTTCCACGGCGGCGACCGTCGATTTTCCGCTAATTGGCGATGTCGATCCAGCGCCATTTTAGCGAAAGTATTCTCCGCGCTACTCGGCGATGAGATCGTCGGCTTTCCGGCGGCAACCAGCCCCGCCGCCTCCGGCGTGAAAACTTTCCTTAACTTCGGCGATGTCGATCCGCGTTTTAGCGAAAATATTCTCCGTCTTCGGCGATGAGATAAATCGAACTTTCCGCGGCGATGACCAGGCCCGCTACCGGCGACGCCTTTTCTCGGCGATGTCGATCCATTGTTTTATAAAAGTATTCTCCGCCTTCTCGGCGATAAGATCGTCGGCCTTCTGGCGGCGACCGGCCAGCCTTCTCGGTGGCGACTTTCCATTACCTCGGCAATGTCGATCGCCCGTTTTTAGCAATATTCTCCATTCCGGCGATGAGATGTAAACTTTCCGCCGATGACGACCAGCCCGCCTCCGGCGTCGACTTTCGCGCTAATTGGCGATGTCGATCGCCCGTTTTAGCGAAAAATATTCTCCACGCTTCTCGGCGATGAGATAAATCGGCTTTCTAACGACGACCAGCCCACCTCCTCGGCATCGACATTCGCTATCTTGGCGATGTCGATCCTCGTTTTAGCGAAATATTCTCTGCCAACTTCGGCGATGAAGATCGTCATAACTTTCCGCAGCGGCGATAAATCGAAACTTTCCGTGAATTCAGCGATGTCGATCCGCCATTTTAGCGAAGTATTCTCCACGCTTCCGGCGATGAGATAAATCGGCTTTCCTGAAACGACTAGCCCCCCCTCGGCATCGAACTTTCCGTAACTTCGGCGATGTCGATCCACCGTTTAACGAAGTATTCTCGCCTTCTCGGCGATAGAATGCGTCGGCTTTCACCGGTAACTGACGGCCCGCCTCGCCGGCGTCGTTTTCCGCTAACTTTCAGCGATGTCGGTCGTCATTTTAGCAAAGTATTCTCCGCCTTCTCGGGGATGAGATTGTCGGCTTTCCGGGCGGCGACCCCCCCTCCCCGGCGTCGGCTTTCGTATCTCGGCGATGTCGATCGCCGTTTTAGCGAAGCATTCTCCGCGCTTCTCGGCGATGAGATCGTGCTTCTGGCGATGACCCAGCCTGCCTCCTGGGCATTAAAACTTCCGCTATCTCGGCGATGTCCGATCCACCTTTTTAGAAAGCATTCTCCGGCGGCTTCCGGCGATATAGATCGTCGGCTTTCCACGGCTGACGACTAGCCCATGCTCCCTCGGTGGCGACTTTCCGCTAACTTCGGCGATGTCGATCCTCCCGTTTTAGCGAAGTATTCTCCGTCTTCTCGGCGATGAGATAAATGCGGCTTTCCACCGGCAACGACCGGCCATGCTCCTCGGTTTAGAACCCACTAACTTCGGCGATGTCGATCCGCCGTTTTAGCGAAGCATTCTCCCGCTTCTCGGCGATGAGATGGTTAAACTTTCCGCAGCGACGACCGGCCAGCCTCCTCCAGCGTTGACTTTCCGCTAACTTCGGTGATGTCGATCCGTCGTTTTAGCGAATTCTTCGCCGCTTCCGGCGATGAGATATCGTCGGCTTTCCTGCCGGCGACCCGGCCCATGCCTCTTCGGCGTCGGCTTTTTCGCTTTTCGGCGTGTCGATCCACCATTTTAGCGAAGCATTCTCCGCTTCTCGGCGATGAGATCGTCGGCCTTCTGGCGATGCCCGGCCTTCTTGCCCTCGGCGTCGAACTTTCCGTATCTCGGCGATGTCGATCCGACATTTTAACGAAGCATTCTCGCTACCGGCGATAATGGTCGTCGGCTTTCCCGGCGACGACCAACTACCTCCTCGGCGTCGGCTTTCCGCTAACTTCGGCGATGTCGATCAGCCGTTTTAGCGAAAATATTCTGCTTCTTCGGCGATGAGATGTTAGTTCTTTTTTTTATGTGACGGTCACGCCTCTGTCGGCGTTAACATTCTCGTCTTCGCCGACTTTGGCCCTCTTGTAAAACCGCCTACGATCAATCGGGCGATTTATCACGGGGTAAAAAGTGCAAAGCCTTTCGGCCATAAGTGGTTACGGCAATATAAAATTTACTCCCCTAAATCGCCCGGTAGTAAGGCGATCTGGGCGGAGGAAAATGCGCAAGCTATTTCGTAGTAAGTGAGTCGATGACAAAGCGCAAACTCTCACCAGCTCCTCAAGTATCTCGGCTCTCTTGACGAGCCATCTCACGAAAACACCTTTCGTCTCGGCGGGGATCTATCTGGCTCTCTTTCACGAGCCATCTCACGAAGAACACTTTCATCTCGGCGGGATCCCGATTCGGCTTCTCTCTCGACGAGCCATCTCGAAGACTTTGCTCATTAAAAGCGGGATCTCATTCGGCTCTCTACTACGAGCCATCTCTCAAGATCTACTCATCCCGAAAGCAGATACCATTAAATTCTCCACAACGAGCCCCTATAAGTCTATTTTCCCACGGGCGTAGAAAAAGACTCCGTATAAAGAGGCTCCCGCCGAGAACGCGAAGATGAAAAAAGGCTTCGTCTGATGGGGCTCCCCAAAGTACGAAGACAAAGACTCGTCGGCGAAACTCCCCCGGCCCCTGGCAGCATAAAAGATTCATCACGACGGGGCTCCCGTAATGAAAAAGCCAGAAAGATCAAATGCGACGGGGCTCCCCGGCACGAAAAAAGACTTCGTCACGATGGGGCTCCGGCGATCAAAGCGCACAGTAAAAGACTCGTATAATGGGGCTCCCAATACGAAAGCACGACTAGATAAACGGCGAAGGTAAGATCCTCTATGCATGGGCTCATTCTGAATGATCAAGATCTCCTACGGCACCCGAGCAAGCTCGGAGGTAAACAATGTGACTGCAGATACAACAAAAGATAAAATCTGGTCGAGACATGAAACAAGATCAAGCTCTAAACAACGTCACAGCCCGATCTTGGGGGCTATTATTGTGCTCAGGTATATCACACGTCAGCATCACCAGATTTATCACACGTCAGTAGGACGAATTATCACACGTCAGCAGGTCCCACCAAGACTACGTGATTTGTCGTGCTTACGCATATGTTTTGTCATGCTTTATGCACATGACTTGTCGTGCTTATGATTTGTCGTGCTGGTCCTCTTTATATAAATGACATCACCTTTCATTTATAAAAAAAACACTGGAATGTTTCCCTCATTCCACTTATATACCTACACCCACATTTCAGGGAAGAACTACGATTCTTCCCGCAGTGTTCTTGTTCGATTAATCATTTTATTTGTGAGTTGTTATCAATTAAGCCACATAATACTCTCCACAAAAAACGACTAGCCACATCATATTTTCCAAATAAAATGACTTGCAACAAAATCGAATTCAAAAATGTTAATTACATTTTAATAAATCTTAGTTATGAAATTATGCTTAATACTTTATGAATTACAAATTAATTATATAAATTTAAATTTTAAATTTACACTAAATAAATTATAAATTAATTATAAAGGTGTAATTAATAAATTATAAATTAATTTATGCAAAATTTGAGAATTATAGTAAAAAAATAACAAACTGATTTTTTTGGGACCAAATATGCAATTTTATGGGACCAAATCTGCAATTTTTTTGGGACCAGATCTGCAACTAACGGCGCGTGTGACCTACTTCCGTTAGAAAATGGACGGAAAATCTTATGGGACCAAATTTGTCGAAAAAATGACCATTTTGCAATTGATACATTCTCTTGGGACCAAAAGTGCAATTTACCCCACCTGTTGCCTTTGGTGAGAGCAACAGGTCCTGACACTGTTCCATTTGGTGATCTGACGTCGGGAATCTCCACTAGTTGCGCTCGGTGAGCGTAACAGGTTATATTTACATATACATAAGCGCAACAACACTTAAAAACACCACACATTCGAAACTCACCCTATTTTAGTAAATAGAATTCAAAAGTCCCCTAATTTAATAAAAAAACCCATTATTGCAAAAGAAGAGAACTCACAAAGGCAGTGCCTCTAGCCTCTGGAGAAGAAGACCAACCCGGAAGACGCATCTGACGAAGCTCGAGATGGGCGTCGTGTTTCCACTAATTCAACTCACCGGCAGTTCCGACGATGATTCCGGCAGCGTTTTGATTGGTTTTCCGGCGAAAATTGATGAAAAGAAAGGTCTAGAATTATTGTTTCATTTTTTATGATATTTGGACATAATTGTCTTTGAGTGGTCTCATGTACACCTAGGTGCACCGTTCATTCATTGTGTATTTTAGAATCGTACAACTTGTTATACTGAAAGATGCATCTTATTTTCACTGAACCGTGTAATTTTTTTCATATTAATAGTTGCACGATTCAGTATAAATAAGTTGCACTTTTTAGTATAACAAATTGCATGGTTCTAAAATGTTCTATGAGTACACGATACACCTGGATACGTACAAAATATAGTCATGTATGTTTATTGTACATTCAAAAAAAATGTATCTATAATTAAATATATTTGTAATAACTTATTATACAAACCTTATAACATCAATGTATCCCTAAGTCTCTTAGCTAATGCAATTAAAACAACTGATATTTCTCCCGTGCGATGTATGAATTAAATATTTTAAATTTTAACGAAATATTTTGCAGAGCGAGGTGAAGTTTAAAATTTTTAAATTAGATTAACTTTGTAGACATACATATTAATCTTTCTTTTTTGCTAATATTTTTCACTAATTAGTGAAAATTATGTTGTGTAAGTGTCTTATAATTTCTTAATTACTTTTATACTAAATTTATCTCTAATACTAAAACTATAAAACAATCTTAAAATTCAATAAAATTTATATAATTAAAATTAAAATATTTAAGCTCAACTCATATATTTAAATCAACAGAAAAAAACTTTTAAAACCATTAAATTAATATTTAGAAATGAATTTTAGTTTTATATGTGCAACATAGATGTTAAATTAAGAATCTTTAAAAACAAAATATGAAATATAGTATTTTAAAGATATATTTAAAAAAGAAATACTTGCGTGAGAGACTAATAACTACAAGTACAAATGAAATTTTCTTACTATCCATTAAAAAAAAGAGTACAAATTCTAATTTACCCTTACTCAATTAGAAGTCATGTGGGAAAATTGCAGTTGTCACATTAGAGCTTTACCCATGTACCGATGCACCTTCCTTACAACAAGTCAAGACCGCAGTTGTCTAAATCCATTTTTCCAAATCCAAGTTACAAAAAGGTTTAATTATGTGCTGAAAATAATAATATTATTATTAATAATTTATTGAAAATGTTATTCTTATTGTTATTATAATTAATATATAATATTCTTATATAATTTAATTTTAGACCCTTTCTTACTTTAGTTTTAATGTGCAACTGTACATGGGCTAAAATTATAATTTATTAAATATTTTTATTATAATTTATTTTGTCGATTGTACCAAACTTGTAATTCTTGTTCCAAGAAATTTGCAGTGGATCACAAGTGCTGCCTGTTTTTTGTAGTAATGAGCAATATTCCCAAAAACTTATTGAAATTTGAAATTCTTGATCAAGAGTTAAAATATATATATATATATATATATATATATATTAAAAGTAAAGTCATTCTCTTTAGTGGAGAATGAGAATATTATTTAAAGCAAATGATTCGATGAAAACCCCGTCAAACCTTGTTCACCTACTCTATATGGTGGGTCCACATTTATAGGGATAGAGTCATAGAGATTGGTCCCACCTGCAGGCCCATACTCATACTGTGTTTATCAGTGACCCCAACCAACCCAACCTTTTAATATAACATACATCATCCACACACACAATTTACAATCCAATTCACTTTTAATTTTCTTTTTTATATTTTATCAATGACACCAATCAACCTAAAATAATATTTTTTTTCTTATTACTTTTTAAATACATATTGTGTATAATCGATTTTTGTTATATTTAAATGTGTAAAAAGTATATAAAAATTATTTTATATTCTAAACCCATAATTATAATAGGGAAAAAATTATTGTACACTTAAAATAAATTACAGAGCCAATAACAAAATTAAAATTAAAAGATTTGAAAATAAGAAATTGAAAAAAAAAAAGGAACAAGTTAGAAATTGATGCACGCAATACTAAATTAGATGTTGGGCTCTATTTATAGAGGAATTAAATCGTGTTCCAAAATATTTAATTTGTATTTCAAAATATTTCAATATTTGGCTTTATTTGTAGAGGATTTTTTGTTTCAAATTTTAATTATTTTTAATTCACATTATCTTCAATATTTACAAATCTAACTATAAAAAAAAATTACAAGAACCAATAAAAATGTGTCATGTGTGCAATTGTGGATGGAGATGATTGGTGGTGGTCAACCGCCCAATGTCGACAACTTATACACAACTTTTCTTTTCTCTTTTAATAATTTTTTTGGACTATAGTTGTGACACCCAAGCTCAGGGGCACCGATAAATATAATCTTAGAAGAACGGCAAGAGCTTTTTAGGACAATTAACGTTAAGGGAATTACGCTAATGAGGACGCTCATTGCTGCCAAAAACCAATAAAAATTATCGATACGACTTGAGTTCAAGTCTTTGCTAATCCAACTTTCCCTCAAGAGTAAACTGTTCATGAAACTCTCGACAGCAATTTTTTCTTCAATCCCATTGGCAATTAAGGTATCTCCTATGGCCAAGAGCATGCCTTCTTGCTGAATAAAGAAAAGAATGAGTTAAATAGGAAAATTCTAATTAAATAAATAAATATATATATATTGTTTATTTATATTTCAAATAATTTATAAAAATTGATTTATTTAAGCTTATCTTGAACTTTTTCACGCTCCTTGTGTTTTTGAATTTTGGGGGACGTGTTATAAATATATGTACATGTGTCTTAAAAAAACTAAATTCACAACTATGTGATGCAGGTTTTACCTATGAGAGGGGCCGCTTGTCTCAAGTGAAAACTTTTGCATACGACCTTCCGTTTCCATGATTAGACAAAATGAACTTTTATGATTGAAAAAAAGTTGCACAAGTAAAATAGTTGAATTAACATGGTTATTTAAAATTGTAGAGAGAGAAAGCGTAGCGCAAGAACAAGACTCGCAAGCAACATCCGAATTAATATTTTAACAGCTCCGATATTAACGCATCTTTGACATATATTAAGGGAGGCAGATAAGGTAGCCCCTCTCATAGGGTTACATATATTACTCTTTATTAAAGATTGGGATGCTGATATTTTGTAACCTGACCCTAAGGAGTTGGTATGCTGTGAAACTTGTTCACCGTGAACCGATTTTTTTTTTTTACAGACATACTCTTTAGTAATATAAGTCACACCCTTCAGTTATCACTACGACACTCTTTGCTATAATATAAGTCACACCCTTCACTTTTATGAGTAATACTCTTTATAGTAAAATGTCACACCCTTTACAGTAAAAAATCACACTCTTTAGTAATATAAGTCACACTCCTTAACCAGTTTTACTGTGAAACTTGTTCACACTATACTTTGCCGATTCCAAGACGAACAAATCCAGTTAGCTTATTTATAATATGCTCATATGTCTATTTTACCCTTTCTCTATATCCATTCTCATTCTCCTGATTAAAAAAAGACAAAACTCATATGAGACGATCTCATGCATGAGACGGGTTATAATTTAGCACAAATTACATCTATCCTTCCCAAAGTGTTAAAGCGTCAATGCCAAATTTATATTCCGTCTCACCATGAGAACGTCTCATGCAAGTGTGCCTCTTAAAAAAATAATTTATCAAATATTTTGTGTTCATTTCGCAAAGTAATAAATCTTTGAGTTTATTTCTTTAAGGAAGGTTGTTCGCTATGTTTCCCTGATTTCATAAAACTTCTCAACCTCATTTATTTTGATAATGACACCAAGATGTTATTTAAAACGGTAATTGTATTTATTGCATCTTCTTTTCTTCTATGCACAAATCTTTAATGATAAATCACTAAGAATTTGATGAGGTGCTCATTGAATTTATTTTCCTAAATATGTTTGCCGACAAATATGTTGAAAAAGTTTAGGAAAAACCATATATTAAAAGAAATCACTCAATTTACCGAAAAAAAATACTCCAAAAATAAACACGGGAAAAAAGAATGAAAAATCACCTGAGGCGTGTAGTAACACATTATCATTAAGATTTACTTCTTGCAATCCCCAAAACTCAACAAGTCTTCTAATACAAACTAGGAGCATGAACAATCAAAATATATAACCTACAGTTGTATAAAGACGAGAAAAAATATTGTCACTCTCATGTTTTAATTCACAAAATTATATTCGGTATATATAGATGCAAGCTGATTTTTCACGAGAACAAAGACTAAAAATTCGCAACAGTAAGTAGGGATCTTTTACGGTCAGGAACAATTTCGCACTTCCTAACGTCAGGAAATCATTAGATCATTGTTGGATCTTCTATGGTCAGGAACATTTTCGCACTTCCTAACTTAAGGAAATCATTAGATCACTGTTGGATCGTTGATCCAACGTATAATTTTAATTTTAAATGATTGCACTTTGCACTAGTGCTTTTACGATGTCATCTTTCGCAATCATGATTGCGTCGCCTACTAATAAATTAAATTAATATTTATAAAATTACGAAATTATCCCGGACTCAGACCTTGACCCATCCTGACTCGGACCCAAACCCAAAATCGAATCCTGATCCGGACCCGCACGGACCTGAATCGGACTTTCGCACTGGACTCGATCGAACCACGACCTTAACTACTACCCATAACCACGGCGGACCGAAACTAACCATTTACCTTGGCCGGACCAACCATTAAACCACGGTAAACCCCACGACCGAACCGGACCCGACCCAGGCCGGACCTTAACGGACCCAAACCCGACCCGGACCATCCACCTGCCCCAACCACGGCCGGGACCACTCGGACCTTGACCCTGCCGGAAACCCATTGGCGGACCCGAACCCAAACCACGGCCGGACCAGACCACAAACCACGGACCTGACACGGACCGAATCTTGACCCAAACCACGGCGGACGGGACCACGGCCCGACCGGACCGTGCCCGAACTCCTTGACCCATATCCGGACACGGACCCCGACTCGAACCCAAATGAGGACTCGGATCCTACTAGTACCCAGACCCGAACCAGGGCGTAAATTTGAGTTCGGGATCGTGAATTAAATTTTTAAAATTTATGAACATTGTATTTTTTATTTAAAAAATTTAATAAGGATATTTCAGTAATTTTATCATTTTTATTTAAAAAATTAATTATTTAGTCTTATGGCGAAACAATATCACCCATAGTAAAGTTAAATGATGTGTGATTTTTATTGGACGTCGACGTCGGGAAAGAAATGCGCGCTCGATTCACGGCAAAAAACCCATAAGGGCTAACAAGATTTGACCAAGAAAATAGGGGGAAAAAAAACGGATTTGACCGAAAATTTGGTGGAGAAACAGACGTTGACCAAGAAAATAGGAAAAAAGAAGAAATAAACGGATTTGACCGAAAATTTGGTGGAGGTGACGTGAGTTTGAATTTTAAGATATGATGCGGTTATTTTCTTGAGAAAAAATTGGAAACAAAAAGTAGTTAACAAGATTTGCATAATTAATAGTATTTTTAAATATTTCTATTAATTAATTTACAACAAAAGTCCTATAATTATTATCACCAGGCGGGCCTAAATAATCTTAAAAATATAATACATATAAATATAGATTAAGTCTTGTATTCATCCTGGTACTCGCATTCTAGCTATTTATTATAATAAAATTGAACCATCTAAAATTAAATAATTCATCTTGTATAAAATAGATTAAAATATTAGTGTTTTTTTCGAAAAAAAAAGATTAAAATATTATTTTATTTAAAAAAAAATCAGTTTAGCTTATTTATTTTTTTATTTTTATTTTTTTACAGGAGTTTGGCTAATAAGCATAACGAACTCTTCCTGAACCATAATTTCATATCTATATAAAATCTGGTCAAATCCAAAATAAGCGTAACAAACCCTTCCTCAACCTTAATTTCATGTCTATATAAAGGGTCCAACACACTTCACGGTAACAATTTCACTTAAACTCTCCCACGTTTTGCCAAAATTCTCTTTATGTAATTTAGAAAATTATGCTACCAAATTAACAATCTTATTCAAAATTACATTCAAACTCTGGTAAATCAACCCTGTGATTACTGAGCCAGTTTTAGCTATATAGAACGTTCATTCTAGAGCTATATATATAATTGAGATCAATTAATGGAGAAGTTCAATAAATAAAACATTAATATTATTAAATTTCCTGAAGTGTCGAGCAAAGGAACAATACAATTAAATATCATTTGATTTATTTATACTTCTTTTGATTGCTTTTTTAATTTTCAAAGATAAAAGAATTCCTACGAGCGAAATCTGTGATTCCTTTAATATTCGTGCTATCACTAAAATTTTATTTATATTATTTGTTTATCTTCTAAAGCTTTGATTCTACGAACGGGAAAAAGACGAATATTGCTAATAATATCGATTAAATATAGTTTAATTATATTATTTTACAGAATACTAAATTTATTTAGTGTTTTTTTTCTAATGATAAAAGTATATTTATGATCATTGTTTGTATCATATATATTTTTAATTTGACTATATTATATTTTATTTTTAGTGTAAAATATTGTATATGATCATGAATCTGGAATGTGGTATGGTCGATGAACTAAGTTGTTTACTTATTTGAATATGTGAGCTATAGATAGACACGTAAGAAAATGTTCCATATCTATCTATAACTCACACATTTAAATAAATAAATAGAAACTAAACTATACACTATAAAATGCAAATTCTTACCTATGAGAAAGGTTGTGTCTCTTAGACGAAACATTTACTTATTTAAACTAGCTACTACCTTCTGAATTCATGATCAAACAAAATAATTTACGCTGAAAATAATATGCAATATAATTAAATTTAAAACATGATGCAGATAATGATCAAAAGTATCTTCTAACATTGTTTGCATCATATAAATTTTTTATTTGACTATTTCTTATTTTATTTTAAGTGTGAATTATTTTATCTGATCATTGACACGGAATGTGGTAGATTAAATAGACAAATGTTCGCTTTAAGAGCATCGTTCTTTCTCATGGATAAGAAAATGTATACTATGGTCGATGAAGTAAAATTTTGAATTTATTTGAGTATGTGATTATAGATAGATTGGTCAAAAAATGTTCGTAGGGGGCCATTTTTTTTACCTTTGATCTATGTATATATCACATATTCAAATAAATAGAAGAACTTGATTGACTATAAAATGCATGTTATTACATATGAGAAAGATCGCCAATCTTATACGAAACCCTTTTTTTTGTTTAACCTACCACCTTCCGTTTCCATGATCAGACAAAATAATTACGTTGAAAATAATATACGATATAGTCAAATTTTTCAAAACATGATGCAAACAATGATCAGAAGTAACTTTTATCTCTAGAATAAAAAAGCATTCGATAAATTTAGAACTACTGTATATAAATAAATATTTGTATTATATATGTTTTTAGTTTGACTATATTGTATTGTAATATCAATGTCAAGTATTTATTTGATCATGATTTCAAAAGGTGGTAAATTAAACACAAAAATGTTTTTTTATAAGAGCGGTAGTCTTTCTCATAGATAAGAAAATATATCCATGGTCGATGAAGTAAGTTTTCATATTTATTTGACTATGTGATTTGTAGATATATAGGTAAAAAATGTTCGTAGGGGACCATTTTTTTTAACCTTTGATCTATTTATAAATCACATATTTAAATATATCATCGAACTTAATTCATTGACTATAGCATACATGTTCTTACCTATGAGAACGACAAGTGCTCTTAGACGAAACCTTTGCCTGTTTAATCTACTGCCTTTTGAATCCATATTGAGATAAAATAATTTTCGTTGAAGTTGTAGAATGAGAATTGCAGAAGAAATTTATTCAGTGTTCTTAAATAGAAAATTGGGAATTTGCAAAAAATATACTTCTTCTAGTAACCTCACAACTAGTAAGTGTAGGAAAGATAAATAGTTAACAAATAAATTGTTAATAATAATTTTTATCCTAGTATGTTAGATAAAAAGAATTCTAATTTTATTTCACTAATAACTTTTTCAATATTAAAATAATGTCAATTCAAAATCTAAAAGATAGTAAAATTATTAATATATTATATAAACTATATTTCCTATCGTTTTAGGATCAGATCGGAAAAAAAATTAAATTGGGAGTTGAAATATAGAAATTGTAAATTTAGGACTCATAAATATTAAAGACAATGATCATCTTATAATTTATCTTTATTTATATATATTTTTTTCACTCGTGTATTTTTAAAAATTTCTGGGAATTTGATTTATAAAACATTCTCAATTAACCTCATTCATCTTGATAATGATGCCAAGACGATATTTGAAAAGGTAATTGTGTGTATTGCATCTTGTTTTCTTTAGCTCTCTTGTATGCACAAATCTTTAATGATAATAATTTAGAGGGAAGGGATTCAGTGTTATACAGGAGGGTCTTCCCATCATTGGATCACATACCCGCACGGGTGTATGTATGCTTGTGTAATTTAATGGTATTTGTGTGTACATGAGGGTGTTGTACAGCACCAGATCTGAATCCGAATTTAGATGAGGTGCTCATTGAATATATTTTCTGAAATTTATGATCATTGAATTTATTCTTTGGAAAATGGTTCAATACAACTTATCCATTGATGTTGTCCCTTTGGCAAGAAGTTTCAGCAATACAACCATTGATGTTGAACCTGACAGCCATATGATGGCATGTGAATCACACTGTGTATAAAAGCATATTTGGGGTCTACTGTTGTGAAAAAGTATTACGTGGAACTGGTTCACAAACAAATAATACTTTTTAATGAAATAATTAAGGAGACACTTAATTCAAAATATGTAGCAATCAGACTCAAAATAAATTTAGTCATTACTCCATTTGAGTGACTTTATACCTCCCTTCTTATTTCCGCAATTTCTCAACCAACAATCATTATTTGTCCCCT
Organism: Stenogyne calaminthoides; assembly: GCA_037126765.1. Taxonomy (NCBI): domain Eukaryota; kingdom Viridiplantae; phylum Streptophyta; class Magnoliopsida; order Lamiales; family Lamiaceae; genus Stenogyne; species Stenogyne calaminthoides. Next base: position 35,884,362 of record JBBCBC010000018.1, read on the forward strand.
TTATTCCAAAAATTAGAGCAAAACACTAACAACGTAACGGTTTTGTATATGCTACACAGCAGTGTAGTGTCAAGTACCTATGTGTTTAGATACTATTGCTTAAATTGAAATAAAAAAATACAAATATATAAGAAAATGATGAACCCCCACATGTGTATGTGGTGTAAAAGGGGGTGCTAGGCAGTGTCCAGCAGTGTAGGATAGACAAAATCCAATGTAACTACTACATCGCTTCCCCCAACATCCCTTAAATTTATGGGGGCGTAAAAGGAAAAGAGATCTCATTACTATTCTCATTGAAGAATTTGAACCAAACGCCCCCTAGCTAATTCTTTTTAGTGAAACAACTAAAACTATCAAATTAATACCACTAACTCCGTCCCCCAAAAGTATGCTCACAGGGTTTAAACATGTTTTACGAAAATGTAGATTAAGTCCATTTATGAATAATATAATTAAATGTGAGTAAAATATAATGATAACTTGAGTAATTAAGTGTTTGTTGGACTATAAAAATTAAAAAAATTGTGTCTGTAGACATGCTTAATCTACATTTCCGTAAAACATGTTTCAGCCCTCTGAGCATACTTTTGGGGGACGGAGGGAGTACCTTTTAATGAAACAACAATATTGTTTACAAATACACCCAATGTTGATTTACATAAGACTTGTGCTAACAACTAGGCCCATGCTCTCTCAATATCATTTGAGTTTTCTCCATACTTTCTATCTTATGCAAGTATAGTCTCTTCGTATACTTGATGACTTTCAAATTTGATCCTGATTATAATAAAGTGGCTTAGATTCCACGAAGAACGCAATCATCGCGGTTGATCATGGAGGAAGGTGAAAGTAGCCACTCGGGACATCTGAAAGATCCTAAACGAGAATGTACGACCAAAAAAGAGGCGCCATAACATCGAGAGAGAAGACATCTTATGATGCAGAGTGTAGGTCCCGAATCGATTCAGGGCGTAAGTCTACAATAGAATTACGAAAAAACTTTTAAGTCGGTCGGTGTCTTGGCGAATGCTTTGATCGAGTGCAAATGAATCGATTTGTCTGATAACCAACTTCTTGAACGCCGGATTATGCGATCGATTTCGGTAACTATCGATTAACTGATGTGTCGCGGAAGCTTTAAGTTTTACCCGTGTGAAAAACCGGGTTTGTTAAATCGATTCCAAGTTTTATCTTTTTAATCGGATGATGAAATATCTCGATCGGATCGAAGCTTGGTGCTATCGATCTTAACTTAGAATATGTATCGAAATCTGAAATTAATCAAAGCGATAAAGGCACACAAGATTTATAGTGGTTCGGACAAACCCGGTCCTAAATCCCACTCTTTCCCTTTCACAAGGGCACCAATATTTGGACTTAGTTTAATGTTAGTCCAACACATACACCAACAGATGTTTTAAGAGTTCTCACTCAACCGATCCTGAAATCATCTTAGAAACCCTAGATCGAAATCTTCTAAACAACTTATCCTAACTTGGGGTTTGGGTAAGATTGTTGAGGTTCCAACTATGAAATCTTTCCTCATGATATTATAAAGCGACTTATGGGATGAACACAATAAAAATAAGCTTGTTGTTGTGTTCTTTTTAAAATCGACTATAGTTTGAGCTTAAATTATGTTGTTTGTCCAAGCATTTCCGTATTTTCACTGTCCCATATATATAGACCTTGAGATCAAAGAGCCGTTGGAGAGCAATTTGAATCTCGGGCTATTTTAAATGAACTTAATGTGGCGTCTTGAGAACGGCATGGTGAAAAGCGTGAATGTGTATTTTATATTTGATTTGTTCCCTTGATATCGAAATCTTCCTTATTGGATGGAAGCCTTGCTGCGGTGTTGTTCCTCCAACTAAGGTTGGTATTCATCTTGTTCGGATCGCGGGCGTATGATAAGATGAAACATCGATTTTTCATCTTATGAAATTTTTCGTCGATCTGAACCCAATCGATCCACGATGGATCTTCTGATTAAATCAACCTGGTGACTCCGGCGATGTAGTCTTCATTTCTTATTCATCGATCTTCGAGTATTCTAAGTTTGAGCTTCATGACTTCGGTAGTTAAAATTTAGCGTTACGCTTTAGTCGAATTCTTGAGATCGACCTATACATATTGAGTTCCCCTCAATATGTGACCTATCTATTACATCGATTTTCTATACAATCATTATCAAGCGGTCTCCTATAGCGATAATGTAAACATCGATCGATTAACTAGTCCGATTGTCCTATTACATGTGTTTTGGAACTTTCATCAAAACTATAAATTTCCCAACAATTTCCCCTTTTTGATGAAACCAAAACACTTGAAAACCAAACAGTTGATAAGTATAGAAACGGTTAAAAAAAATTAGATTTTGTCTTGGGATCGAAAAAATAAACTTTTCATTAGATATGTTGATTACATGTTACATCGAAAAAGTTGAATTTAAAAGCGGTGATCCTATGAATCTTCACCTCTTGGCTTTGTATCCTTCCGGCATTTCTCTTTGGTCTTGTGGAACGTTGAAAATCGATAGAGTTTCCATTTGACATCGATTATGCGCACTTGATCGGGTTATATGCGATTTGCTCAAGATGTCAAAGTAGAATCTCTCAAATGCCATCATCAAATGAGCCATCGCCTTCTTCGAAAGTATACTAACGGATCATACTCTTGGCGAGATATCTTTACATTTATAAGCTTGGCCTCATTTTCCGGATACTTGAAAAATGCGAAATTTATTACAGTAACGGTTGAGGAACTCATCATCCGGTGATTCTTCTTTGGAACAAGATCAAAAGGCATCAAGAAGCCATTCACTTACGATCTTATTCCATTCCTCAAACCTCTTAAGCGTGTGGCGGCGGTTTTTTGGTATGATCTCGTCGACTCTTTGCGGCAACCGAGGTTACGGTGCGATTTTTCGGTCAATCCTTTCTTAGCCCTTGATTTGAACTTCTTTTCAACCATACCTTGTGCCGTTTTTACGTCCTTCTTTCTTCTTGATCATACGCTCTTTGGACAATTTCTGGCTAGCTCCTGCGGCAGATGTCGACTTCTGTGTGACTTTCTGATGCGAATAAATTGTCCAGATTTTGATGTCCCAAACCCGCAGCGACCTTTCTTGCAATTGAGCTTTGTCCATGGGCCTTATCTTCGATGTGTCGGTTGGTTTCTCGATCCTTCCCCTTTTGGTTTGATCAAAAAAGCGCATTGAGTGGGAAGTCGAGACCCAAAGTTGACCGACAATGCTGATTTAGATCATTAGCGATATAAACACGAAGTTTGAGTTTGTTAGATTAAACATTTATGTCGACTCTTTCTTGGCGATTTCCATTGTAGCGAAGAGTGTCCAAATCATTTTATCAAATTTCTCTTACGATAACTAGCCTTTTCTCGGTGGCGTCGAAGAAAAAAGATTGATTTTGATCCACTGTTTCAAACATCAATATTTTGTAAGCTCGCCAGAATATGGTGGTCATGGATTGGGAGAACCCATCTCTGATTGCTTGATTTGTTTGAGGCGGATTTGTCTCGATCGATTAACACTCCTCAATCTCTTCTTTTCGGAGATCTTTGAGACAAGATCTGATCTCCGAAGTTGATCGAATTTGAGATGTAGGAATTGGATCCATCAATCATTGTTTGTTTCTCCGGTGGTTGGTCGTGAACTGCAGCACCGTTCCACTTTCATCGGCAGCTCGGCATTCACCATTTTCGGCTAGCTTTTGAAGCTCCATTTCTTCTTCCGCAATTCCAACTTCCCGTGGATCGAGCTTTCCACAGTTTATCGAATGAGCTCACCGGTGATCCCAACTGGCGATACCCATATCGAAGTCAAAATCTGAACTCATCCGACCACCCATCTGTTCAACAAGTAAGATAAGATCCGAAAGCTTTTTAATCTGAGATCTCTCCGGTGAGGACCTCCATGACTTCTTCTCGATAATGGATGGGCGACCCGGTTGTGGAATCGTCTCATCAATCTCTCGTTCAATTCTTAGTCGACCATTTTTCCAAATGTGATGGTCTTTGTTGATCTGATAAATTATCTAATTGGAATAAAAAAGTTGTCATTGGTTCGACTTTAAGTGGCAAATTTTCAATTTATTTGATGCTATTTTTAGTCCGGACGGTGAATTATTGAGGAGAATATTTCGACAGATTCGTTTCCAGCGAGCCCTCGAAGTTTTGTTTTTTCTTTGTTGGGGCCATTTTTTTCATCCTTCAAATAGGTTTTTTGGCCTCTTCTCTGAGGCCTTCACGATCCATGATAAGACTTCCGATCCATTCTGATTCCATTCAACGCTTGGCGGTTTGTCTTTCAATATAATCTTAACCTTGTTGAGATATTGAGAAAATTTTTCATTCATTGACTCCAAATTTTTCGTGTTCTTGGAGCAAGATGGCTTTTCGATGTTCTCGAGCCCCATCAATTATTGCCATCTTTGTACATTTTGGTTGTGAGAGCATATTAAATGAATTCCCATGATCGTTCTTGATGTGTCAAAATTTGGCCTGATGAATCGGCTTTCGATGTTTATCCGCCTCTCTTAAGAGCTCTTTTTCTTCATCCTCATTCTCCCCTTGAGAGATCGCCCTATGAACAGAACCAGTGATATATATTTTTCGATATTTCTTCTCCGGATTGGTAGACGACAATTCGTCTCCTGGTTTTTTTGTATCCACACTCAAAATTGAATTCATCTTCAAATCACTTGGATTGCAAATGAAATATGTTTCGATCCGGCCTTCTTTTTCGAATTTGTTCCCACCTCCATGGATTGAGAATCCTCGGTGGTTCCAAACCGAATCAACTTATCCTCAAAGATCTTCGTTGCCGATTCGCGATAATTGCACATGATCTTTCCAAGTCCATGAATGGCCATCTACGGTGAGATAGACTCATTAAATTTGTGCATAATCAATATCAATATCATACCAAAAACAAAAGGCAATGAAGCATAGATTCCGAAAAACAACTTTTGAAAACAATGTTTTTAACGGAAAGAAAGATTCATCATTAAGCTTAAAAGAAAATATTACAGATTCAAATTTTTAGAGAAGATTTTGAACTCTAAGAAATCGTTTTTGAAACGTAGAAAAATTTGAAGTTTTTTGATTGAAAGTAATGCAAGTTTGTGAAGCGAAAAAACTACGGTAAGGTTTGATGAATCTTATATAGATAAAGGGTACAATAAGACAAGATTTTGAAGATCAATCGTTTTGAAAAAGATTATGCGCTCAGATTTAGCGGTTTTGATCGTAGGTCGTGAAAAACGACGTACACAAAACTTTTGGATTTAAAAAGCGATCAAGTAGCGAAGTAATACATGTACCCCACGCGTCGCGTTAAATGATTTGCGAGTACACGCTACAAGGATAATTTAAAGTATTAATAATATCGATACGATCCGATAAATAAGTAAAGAACAAGAGAAGAGAGATTATGTTGTTATCGGTCGATTATTTGTCAATGTTGATTCCACTTGTTGATCTTAATCATTCTCGCTAAGCCTTAAGAAATTTCCCAATCATCCTTTCAACCGATCTTCTCCGATTTGGATTTGTTGAAACTTGAGCTTAAATGATCTTTCCTCGAACGTCCGATTTCCCTTTTGATCCTCCTTGATTTGAAGTTCCCCCTTCAACCGATATTTATATTTAGAAAATATATCCGATTTATTGGAGTTTCAAGCTCGTGATCTCTCTCATCCGATCATGCTTTCGTAAATAATCGATTTTGGTTGACCTCATCCCGATTCTTTTCGATTAAGCCAATTCTTGGGATAAGTGTTACCTTAGTCTAGAGTAGTAAAGTAGGCGTGATTGACATGCGTAAATATCGCCCTCAATCTCTCGATATGTCAATCAACCGTAAATTTATCCAATTATCGATCTGATTTCTACATGTCGTCTTTTGATGCAAATTTCTCGGATAGGCTTCTTGAAATGGAAATTGCATTTGCATCCTTCTTGGCCTCTATAAATTGGACCAATGTTTTAACAACTTCACCCATTCACCATACTTATCTTCTTTGTAAGAATCATGTATCTTGGTGAACCCTTGTTTCGGTGAGACTTCCATTTTACACCCTTTTTATATGGTTTCACCTTCTCAAATCAACCCTTTGCATCCCTTATTCGTTGTTTTCTTCATCATCTTTGATTTCACATACGATTCTTTAAGCTTCTACCACCGAATTGCAGAAGACACTTCTCCTAACCGTATGCACCTTGTGTGTCTTGATGTAACCGTAACCATCACTTAGTGTATCAAAGACATGTGCCCATGAGATCGATGACCAACTCTTTGGTACCGTGCTCCATTCAATTGGAGAATTTTTAAGGCTCAAAAAAATCCTATCAAGGCCTCTGTCGCTCCGGTTTCTTGATCTTGAAACCCTTGGGATTACATTCTTTAAAAAACTCTCTCCCCTTGTTAAGTGGGGAAAATGAGAGTTTAAAATCTCTCTCTTTCCTTCATTAAATTTAGGGTTAGGTGTAGGATTTTGGTTAACATTTATGTCTTGACCTCCGGGTCTTCTTGTACTTGTAACTTCGTAATGTAACCTCACCTTCGGGTTTTTATCAATGAAAAGTTAGATAAATATTTCATCGTTGTGTAAATTCACCTTTCTTATCGATTGTTTAGCTCTTAATCTCTCGAATCTTGCTTGTTGAATATCATAAAACGAATCACAAAGAAATACTATAACCAAATTGATTTAATCGGATAATCCTTTAAACCGAGCATTTTCCTTAATCGATAAACCTTGAATCGATCGAAAATTTAAATAGATAAACTTTAAATCGATAAACTAAAATTATCGGTTCCTTTGGATCCGTAATATAAAAATCGATCTATTTTAGCTTATCGGTCTCTTGAGATCGATTAAGATACCAAACTCAATATTTCTCTCGATCGTTAGTCTCTTAACCATTGGATTACGAGAACATTCCATCAAACATTTTTCGGTGACATTTCTCCAAGATCTAGAAGTCCTAGCTCATTGCATAAATCTCTGAATCGATCTCAACTAGTGGCTTGGTTAGAATATCGGCAGAGCATATATCGGATGAATCTTTTCCATTCGATATTCTTAGATCTCTTATGAAGTGGTGTCCCAAATCTACATTTGCATCTTGTATGTAGAACCGATTTATCTTGATTGCAATACTATTATCGCCACATTTCACTACAATGTTGTAATCCTCACCGCCGACCGAGCCAGCGGAGTAGATTTAACAAATTTTTCCTCGGCCCATATATTCGCTTCGCCATTGATGTCGCAACGATGTTCCGCTTTTTGAAAACCACGATTCTTTTACTTCCTAAGAACCGACATTTCAGGTTGATTTTCTTCGATCTTGCAACCTCCATAATCGAAAATCGAATACCCACTAAAGATTATCATCGATAAAATAAACCAAGGTTTATTGTTCCTTCAGATACTTAAGAATCCGCTTAGTTTCTAGGTGGTGATCATTGGATTTGCAACATACACCTATCTTATTTATATTCCTTCTGATTTGTTTTTCTCGATTTTTATCCGATCCATCTTGAATCCAATCATCATAGGAATTTTGGCTTCCTTACTATTTTGAATTCAAAACTTAGCCAAAAAGATTCCTAGTGTCTTTTGTTTAGCGAGATGAATATCCCTTCATCTTTGTTTAACTTGGAGACCTAGAAAGTAATTCATCGACCCATCATGGACATCTCGATTTCCTCAGATCGATTTGTGAATCTTTCACATAGGCTCTTGTTAGGAGATCCAAGATGATGTCGTCCACGTAAATCAACCATCGTAATATCTTCTCCATATTCTATTTCAATAAGGTTCTGCCCATCGTTCCTTTAGTGAACCCACTTTCGATCAAGAATCGAGAGAGTGTATCATACCGATCATGAACTGTTTTCAAAGAACCATAAAGAGCTTTTCTTAAACGATACACTTGGTTGCCCTTTTTCAAAGCCCCGGAGGTTTTTCGACATAAACTTCCTCCGCTAGTACCCCGTTTAAGAAAGCACTCTTACGTCCATCCGATACCAAAGGAACCCTCCTTGTGGAAGCATAAGCGAAAGCGGTGGCTTCAAATGAAGCGATATTTTCTCATCGTAATCAATTCTTCGATTGTGAATACCCTTAGCAACAAGTCTTGCCTTATTTACGGTGATGACATTTTTCTCATCTCTCTTGTTCTTGAAGATCCATTTCGTTGCCAATTACGTCTTGATGACCGGTTAGTTCCCAAACTTCATTTCTTTCGAATCAAATCCGGTTTATGTAATTATCCAGTTGGTTCCTTCATGACGAGATAACAAAGAATACATGGCACTTTCACCAATCGATGTCTAGTTTTAATTTTATCGACGGGTCTCCAATTATCGATCAAATGATCGGTTATCCGTGTCCTTCGCTACGATTTGCGTCGGTTTTGAGAACATCGTCCGTTTACGATAAAATCTTATTACTAGTGATTGGGAGTGGTGCAGGTTATGGTCCACTTGATAAGAACAAGTCTCGGTGATGTTGGAATCATCATGTCTTCTCGCTTCGTGAGAACTTCATTCCCCGAACCGGATGGTTCGATTCTTCAAATCGGCTTTTTTCATCGGCAGGAAGTTAGGATCGATTGATCCGTGAATCAGCTAGATCCGGAATGTAAATTGATCTGATTTACGATCCTTTTTCCTGATCGTTAGTTCCATTTTCCGAATATCGTGGTTACGGTAAATCGTGTAATTTAGTATTTCTCTTGATCGAAGATGCTTCATCAAAGTGATAGGGGTGTTTCTTCCACAACTAGGGTTCGTTTGTTGTAGACCACCTAGATGAGGAATACCCAGAAATATACCCTCATCGACTTGGCCTCAAAAGTCTTCAACCGACTTTTCCCATTGTTGTGTATGAAACACTTTGCACCCAAAAATATGGAAGTAAAAACACGAGGTTTTACGCCTTCCACAATTCATAAGGGTGTTTTGTAGTGAGCCTTAGTCGGGGAGACATACGTTTCTGCGTATGGCATGCAAATTCTTCTTTGGTATCGCAATTTAACATTGTTCGGAAAGAATTCTTTTTCTGTTCTCCGCTCAGGATCCATTCTGTTGTAGGCGTCACCATGGATGTTTCAAAAAACTTAGAGCAAAAATCAAGAATAAAAGAGTTCAATGCAAATCCGATATTTTTACTTCTGTTGTTTCCGACCCCCTTCTCATTTTGTAATCTTCTTAGCGTCGGGTATCTTGGTTGTCTTCATTCTTCTTATGTAAGAATATAACCCGAAATTGGAGTAGTCATCCACTTTATTACAAATTTGCGTCCCTATAAGAAATGGACAAAATCCATATATAGTAATGTCTATCTTTGGTCCGGAAATTCCTTTGAATGAAGCTTTGACTGTTTTCCCCCGAAATGTCTCGATCCTTTGAGAACACTTCATTCGGAAGTCCTTCCACTAGAGACATCCTAGCTATCTTATTAAGAGTTTTAAAGTTCGGATGGCTCATTCTTTTTGCCGAGCCAACCGCTACTTTTTTGGAACTCTTAACAATCGAAGAATTTCTTGGACAACTGCCCAATCAAAAGATCGCCCTTTTCTTGAACCGATTAGCAATATCCGTTGAGTGACTCGATTCTTGATAGTGCATTGATCGAAAACACTTGAATCCGGGTTATCGCATTATACCGATAATAGGTTGTGCTTCACCTTCGACAAACGAGACTCCGCCATTTGTACATCATCATTCTCTAAGTTCAACCCTTTGGTATAACCAAAGTTATCATCACCGAAAAGTACACGCGGCCTTTTCTGTTCTATGTAGGAACGAGGAGATGTTTGCTTCCAAATATGTGCCTTGAGCATCCACTATCGATGTACCGGATAGTTGCTTGCACACCTCCTTTGTTGGCCGGACCCCACGCTAACCTGTCAATCGATCGGGTTTTAGGTACCCTTTTCGGATTGGTCCCGAGGGGTTAGGTTTGGATTTGGGGATCCATAAAAACAGAGCACTTCTATGGTGATCAAAAGGCCCGATTTGTCTCCCATACTGTCAACATAATCATACTTATCCTCATATGCTTTCTCGATTTGTATGATTACTTGTGTGAACCTTGGATGACTTAAAGACTTATGATTTAACTTTTTTCATTTGTCTTCTTTTTATCCAAAGGTGGTTCAAAAAAGAAATTTCTAAATTTCGACTATAGGGGTAGGTACGATCGCTACCATCAAAAGATTCATATCCTTTTCGATAGATGGTTTTCGCAGTTTACGAAGCATGCTTATTAGGCAACCTTGGTGGGTCTCGATTAGACTTCCCTTTTATAGGTTGTCTTTTTCGATTCTGATCTATCGTTGAGGTTTCTTCGGAAGAACCGGGTTCTTCCGCTGATTCCTCGGTGATGCTTTACCGGTTGGGGTCCATTTTCATTCCCTTTACGGTTGAGGCACTTGCCTTTTTACCCGCTCAACCGGTCTCTTACCCCTATTAGATACAAGTTTAGCTTTTGGTGTACCTTTTTCGAAATTGCTTACACCTTTCCGAGATGAATCGGTCGGGGCTTTTGAGGATGTGGAGGGTTTCTCATAGCCAAGTCCTCCTTATCAATCTTTACCGAAAAATAGGCGTTTATGTCTTTAACGGTTTGAGATGATTTTGAAAAACATCTATTTTCTTACGCAGATTATCCTCGGAGGATTTGTTTCATGCATTCTAATAGCTCATCGAATTTTGCTTGCAAGATTTTGAAGTCATCGACTTTGCTTTTCGTTAATTTCCATCGATCTTTGATCTGCTTTTCTGATCGAAGCTTTAACTTTGAGAATTTTAAATTCCTCGCCATCTTCGAGCGAAAGATCTCTAAGTTGAGGCTTTTTTTTCGAGATCATTTTCTTTAGCAAAGATGATTATTTCTAGTCCTCGGCTTATCATTCTCGAAAATAGCATAAGTCTCTCTTGCATTGGAGATCTTCAACATTATAAATTGATCATCTCCCGTGTTAATGATAATGTAACGACCAAGGGGGTTTGGAACCTCGGTTCCTCCCCGATCGGCGAGTTCATCATCGTCGGCGAGAATATCGATCTTCTTTTCATAGAAGTCGTGACCTTTCTTGATCGGTAGTCTTCTCTGAAAAATCTTCATGATCTCTATCTGTTACTCTCTTTTGTTCTCTTTTTCTTCCCTCTCTCTAGGCGTTTGAGGCGTAATAATGTGACCATCTTACGATTGAAAAAACATCTTTATCCACCAGTTCCTTTTCCTTCGGTGAATCCTTCGTCATGAATATCTATCGGTGATTTCCTTTTCGATAAGAGTCAGTTTCTTCTATCCGATTGGTTATCTCTACCTTCCTTCGTCATTATCTCTTTCCCTTTCATCTCTGTGGATCCCTCCGATCATCGATTCGGTTCTTCTGGAGATCTATTATTCGATCTCCTATCTCGCCCTCGGCTATGTTGATAGTCCTTATAAAATCTTCGATAACCAAGTTGTATATCCGAAAGCTTCCCGGTAAGTAAAGCGATCCGCTCGGCTTTGACTTAATATATTTCCAACGGGTTCATTGGCCTTTGTTCTCTTCATGGTTGCCTTGAAAGCAACCGATTTTGAAGTCGAGGTTTCAAATCGTCTTCATCGAAATTGACCTCTTTCAATCAGTCGAACTCGTGAGCTTTAAGACTCAAGAACAAAATAATTCTTGAAATGTCCCGCAATCTTTGATTCTGAAGTGACCTTCATGTCCCACTTTCTTGGTGAGAGACCTTAGGATCTTATAGTTGATATCTTTATCGACATCTCTCTACAAGTTCTCGAAGCTTGTTTATAGACATTGTAATTCTTCCATCGAGTTCGTTGATGGTTTCGTTTAAAACATCTTGATTTCTCGAACTTCACCGGTTAAAATCAATCTGCTCATTTCCCTCGCAGATCTCGAGTATCCCACATTGCTTTCGCAGATTTGAGATACTTAATCTTTTCTTTAGTGACCTTATCCATTGTCTTCATGATGATATGTCTTGCAATGGTGTCCGTAGTATGCGATTTTCTTTCTTCCGTCCATCGTATTTGGGCTTTTTCGTACAAGACTTCACGTAAAAATTTCTCCTCCATTTGTCGTAGTAAATGATGATGGGTCCTTCGATGACTTCCATCATTCCGCCCAATGTCGAGCCTAGATGGTTGGACATATATATGGCCCCAAATCATCAATTGAGAACTTGATCATGATACATACCGACGTGTTATCCATCTTTGAAAGATTTTGGAAAAGAAATGAATGAGTTTTTAAAAACGGTTTTTCAAGATATTCACCAATGACCGTTAAGAACCAACCGCTCATACCACTTGTAGGTCCCGAAATGTGAGGGCGAAGTCTCTTGAATAGACTTGAAAATTTTTTCACGGTGTCTTGGCGAATGCATGAAACTACTTTTGGTCCGATAACCAACTTATCAACGCCGGGCGCGATTTTATCAGATTAAGCGATGTGTCGCGGAAGCTTTAAGTTTTAAAAAAAACCGGTTTTGTATAAATCGATTCCAAGTTTTATCTTTTTAATTGATGAAATATCGGTCCGTTTGGTGCTATCCTTAACTTAGAATATGTATTTTTAAGATTGATCTTGAGCGATTAATCAAAGCAAAGAGGCACAAAGATTTATAGTGTCCTTTAGTAAACCAAATCCCCAAATCCACTCTCCTTTCACAAGGGGGCACCAACTTAACCGACTTAACCGATTGACTTAGTTTAGTGTGTTAGTCCAACACAAAGACACCAACAGATGTTTTAAGAGTTCTCACTCAACCGATCCCAAAATCAATTTAGAAACCCTAGATTGAAATCTTTAAACAACTTATCCTAACTTGTGGTTTGGGTAAGATTGTTGAGGTTCAACTATGAAATCTTTCCTTGCGTATAAAAAACTCACTAGCTAGATGAAAAGATTTCTTGCTAAGAACTTATGGGATGAACACAATAAAAATAAGCTTGTTGTTGTGTTCTTCAAAATCGACTATAGTTTGAGCTTCGTGATTATGTTGTTTGTCCAAGCATTTCCGTATTTCACTCAAGAAGTGTGATCCCATATTTATAGACCTTGAGATCAAAGAGCCGTTGGAGAGCAATTTGAATCTCGGGCTATTTTAGGTGAACTTGCAGGCTTGATGTGGCGTTTGAGAACGGCATGGCCGAAAAGCGTGAATGTGTATTTATAGCCGTTTGAGAGAGCAACGTTATTCGATCTGTTAAATACGTGTTTCTTCCTTATTGGATGGAAGCCTTTTCTTTGTTAAAAGGTTGGTATTCATCTTGTTCGGTCGCGAGGCGTATGAAAGATGAAACATCGGTTTTCATCTTAAAAGATCAAAATGGAGTCTTCTGGCGCTGTTTGACTTATTGAATGTTTTCCGTGATAAAGATCGAAGTATTCTAAGTTTGAGCTTATGACTTATTATCGACAAGATCGTTCGATTCTTTTTTAGCGTTTCACTTATCGTGAAGTTCCTTTTTGACCTATCTATTACATCGATTTTTATACAATCATTATCAAGCTGGTCTCTATAGCGATAATGTAAACATCGATTCCTAACTTGAGTCCGACTGTCCTATTACATTTCATCAAAACTATAAATTTCCCAACACAGAGGCAAAAAGAGCATCTCTCAGAATAGCATCCACCTGGGAATCAATGAAGATGAGTTTGCAAAATTTCAAGTCTCGTATTGATGCTAAAAAATGCCACTCCCTCTATCCCACAGTTGTTTGAACATTCACTATTTGACTCGTGTTTTAACGAGCGAGTTGTTTATTAATATTTAAAATGATAAAAAAAAATTTAAGGTGGAGTATGATAGCGCTACCCCTCATCTATCCTACAATACCTTAAAATTCATTTTATCATTTCATATACTATAAACAACTCGTTCAATAAAACACGAACCAAAAAGTGAAATGTTCAATTGACTATGGGACGGAGGGAGTAAAAGATTTGTTGTCCTTTAGTAACTTATAAATTTATAATAAACTCTTATGCGAGATGCTCTCATATATTAAACGTGATATTTTATTTGTTTATTCAATATTTTTGAAATTTAAGAATCACAAAAACTTGAAAGAATTTCACTCTTGATGCATGAAACTTTTTCATGCAATTTTTTTTGTTTATAATAAGACAATATTACAACTTTAATTGAGTGGTTTGAGAACCACTTATATTAGGCACGCGAGACTCGAAGACTGTTAAATTATAATCAAAGTTGAATAAAGGGTTCAAAACAAAATACTTTTGTTGAATGTTCAATTTATATGAGAATTAATACCTAGCATTATTTTTTTTCACTTTTGAAGATATTTGGATAGAAAAACGTAACTATAAATAGACTCGTAATAACTTATTGACAAGGTATAATGTGAACAAGTTTTACGGTGAAACTGGTTAAGGAGTGTGACTTATATTATTAAAGTGTGTGACTTTTTACTGTAAAATGTGTGGCTTTTTACTATAAAGAGTATTACTCATAAAAGTGAAGGGTATGACTTATATTATAATAAAGAGTGTCGTAGTAATAACTGAAGTGCGTGACTTATATTACTAAAATGTATGACTTATATTACTAAAGGGTGTGACTTATATTACTAAAGTGTATGTCTTTAAAAAAACCAATTTCACGGTGAACAAGTTTCACAGCATACCAACTCTAACTTATTATAAGACCATACAACATCAATTTATCTCACTTATCAGTAACTTAATTAATGCAATCAATTTATTATAGGTACAACTTTTATTATATGATAAAAACTCGTATGAGACGGTCTCATATATGAGATAAAGTGCAATTTAGCACAAATCAACACTCATTCCTTCTAAGTGTTAAAGTGTTAATGTTTAAATTATACTCCATCTCACCGTCAAATCGGCTCTTAGGCCCCGTTTGCAAACTTCATTACAAAAGCAAAAACACTTCTTTTTTAAAAATAAGCACTTAAAACTCATTTGCAATTATTTTTTTAAGTGCTTATAAGCTTTTTTGCCCAAACATTAATTTCTAACTTTTGACTTCTATTTAATCATTTCTACACATCTCCAAAGGAAATAATACCACAATATCTTTATTAAAAATATTTCTTTTGCAAACACATTTATATTTTAACACTTCTTAAAAACAACTTATTTTAAAAATTCATTATTTTTTATTTTGCTACAAAAATCACTTAATATCACTTTTTTAGAGATACTAGTACTTGCAAACACACAATATGAGCGTGCCTCCTTTTATATTTGTTTATAATGTATATAAATTTTCCTTTTGTTTTCAATTGATGGGGTTTAGAATAAAGCGATTCGGATAATAAAAACCCTGCCAAACTGCGTTCACCCGACTCCAGGTAGGCCAGCCGCTAGTAGTGGGTCCATGTTATAGGCATAGAGATGGGTCCCACCTGCAGGCCCAAGCCGGGTTTAACCCGTGATACCAAATGGGGCTCAAATCCACCCGGTTTAAACGCAACACCTTTGATTTCTCCATACTATTCCAAATCAATTCAACTGTCATAGTCTCACTCTCTCAGCTCATGGTAAATTTGATCCAAAAACGATTCTATGAATATGTAATCTTCTGTTGTTTGTTGCTCACTGCATATCTGCATGTGGTTCAACAAATTAATTTATCTGCTGTTGACTACTATTCTTAATTGCTTATAATCTGCACTCTTCTAGCGTTTCTGCTATACTTCCTGTTCAGTAAACATCGAATATATGGTAATTTTGCAGATGTTCTCTTCGTTTTCATGTATTTCTTCAGTTTTTTAAAGCGCTGTTAATAGCCATGTTCCTCCCCCTTTATATGCACTCTCTGACATGTTTTTTGAGGAACCTCTATTTAAACTCATAATTCGATTGAACACTTTGATTCGATTGTGCAGTGCCTAAACTTGTCCGACTTAGAGTTTGTTCATTTTAGTTGCGAAAGGTTTAAATATACAACTGATGTTATGGGTTTTTGTTGCAAGATTTATAGTTTTTTTTTTTTTTTTTTATTCTGATCCTTTTATCCTTAACAAGATCTCTTGGACCTTGGGACAACTGTGATGAACAAATATTCTGATGTCTTTTTGGGTTTGATGTGCTCATAAACAATGAAGGGCTTAATCCACTAGGACAGCACCAGCATGTCTTCCAATAGATTTTAAACCTAACCAATCAATTATGATGGATTATTGGTCATTGACTTTTTAGTTTCTGGAAAACTAGTAACTACATGATTCATTGTTGGTGACTTCAGCTCATGGACAATTACATAAGCAAATCTGATGTAAAGGACTTTCAATAAGATGCTTTAAAGAGCGGGTCAAATATGTATGAGGAGACACCTTTTGCAGTTCTTTAAAATTCGGTGTGGAAAGATTCTTGGCCTTTGAAGTTACCGTAATGGATAATATGTTCTCAGCCTTTGAAACTATGGTAAAATCTGTGTCAGATTGGGTAACATTGGTTTTTGATTACCCATCCTCTCGAGCTGTTGTCTTTGGTGTGCCAATCAGAGGTCAGTTTCCTTTTCTCTGGGATGTATCTCATCTCTTTGTACCTGCTTACCTTAATATTTATCACTTCATATTTCTCATAAAATAATATTTTTTGTTTCTATAGGAACTTAATCATCTGTTCAACTCGTTGCAGGCCATCTGCTTGTGGAGGGTCTTCTCTTTGTTGTAATTCTTTTTCTTCTGTCACAAAAAAGTTACAAGCCACCTAAAAGACCATTGACAGAGAAGGTAGGTGATGTGCATATTGAGGTTTATTGATCTCTATATGTCCTCTGCATTACCTGTTATTCCATGCCAATTCATGCTTTAAGCTATTTTGAAGGCATATATTGTTTTGGGTTATTTTAATTTTTGGAACCTTTGTTTATTAATATCTTTATTATCTTTATTTCATTGCAAAACGACTGTGGAAGCCCTGAAATCTGGTGTTGAATAATTTGAGTCTTAATTGTAGACACTGGCTTGCGTTTAACTGTGCACGAATTATTATTACACGATTATCAATATCATCAGCATAATTTCACTGACAGCACCATTTTCTGAGTAGTTGAACGAACAATTGTTTTTTGAGCTTGAGCCCTGTTTCTGTGATGGCATGGCAGTTTGGCCTCGGCTCAAACTGCCACGTGTCCCCGCAGCAGGGTGGGGAGGATCTGTGTATCATTCTTGACCTGACCTATCCCGACCCTACCCGTTCGGACTTTTTTTTTTCTTTCCCATATTAAACGTTTGTATATATTACTGTATATAGCATATAAAGAACAATAATTCAACTTCATAAATATATTTAGGCAAATAATATTGATAAAACATAATATGAAATACTACAATACATACATCACTAAATTGTGAACATAAATTCATAAATATGCTTCTAATATCATTTATTTATTCAATTGAAATTTTAAATTTTTGTTGTATATTTAAGCAAAAATTTAAGTATTGTAATAATAAAAAGTGTATTTGGAATGGGCCGTCCTTCCCCTCCGTGTGACCCGCACTGGGTTGCCCCGCCCCGTTCAAAGAATGGCACAGGTCCGGGTCTTCACTCTTCAAGTACCCGGCCCGCCCTGTTGACATCATCCCAGCTAATTAGGAAAGCTAAGGTCACCCAGTAGAGTGTAGGTTTACATAACTGGGTGAAAGATTGGGATGCCTAGATAAACTTTGGTTTTCAAGGGATTTCTTGAGCCTAGGAGAGTGTATCCGTATGGACAGTTAATTTTAAGGACATGAATGCCATTGCTATAGGGACTAAGTATTGAAAAGCTCAGTCATGTTTTCGACAAGGTGATTATCAGAAATTTTATGAACTTAGATGTGCTTCTAAATCTGAAAATTGATACATGCCAATGATGTTAAGTTTAGCTTCAGTTTTTCCAAAGGGAAGGTGATTTAACTATTTTTCTAACTAGGACAAGCCCTTCACAAAATTCTTCTTAATTAGGAACGATAACTCTGATATATCAAATTGCCTTATGACACTTTATGAACTCAGGAGGTTTTAATATTTGAACCCAAATTTTGTATTTTCTGTTCTCGTGGTATCAACTGTTCAAATGATTTTATGGGATGTCATCATTCTGTGTTTTAGTGTTGAGATCGATGGTACTACGCCAACATGTTATTTTAGGTTGTATGTTGTATCTTTTTAGTTTGCCTTCCCTTTGACCTATCGCATATCTCTGGATATAAAAAAAATTGTAAAATTCTAATATGCTATTAGCTCATTCGCAGTCATCTTAAACTGTTTGTTATATGCCTCATTTTTCTAAGTATAGTTATTCTCCACAAGAGATGATACAGATGATTGCTTAAATGGCTTTCAGGAAGTGGATGAATTGTGTGATGAATGGGTCCCAGAACCACTAATTCCTTCTATTACTGAAGAGATGAAATATGAACCTCCGGTACTAGAAAGGTAAGTTTTTCTTAAACCTCCCCCACATCCCCATCCCCATCCCCACCCCCCCCCTTTCAAATTCCATTTTTCTGTTGATCATGTGAATTTTAAATGTATGACAACTTAAGAATTTCTAGTCAGAGTCTAATTAGTCATATGGATAATGCCAATTTAATATTTTTTTTCTTGTTTTTTCCTCGATTTCTAACAGTTTATGGCAAGGAAATATATGAGTATTAAAAAAAAAGAGTTGGGGACATACTGACATACATAAATGTTTCTCTTGGGCAGAATGTCTGAAATTAGTTCTCATTTGAACGATAGCAGCTAGCTCAAACTTTCATGTGCACTTAAAATTTAGTTTTCAAGACGTTGAATGCATGTTTGCTTTCAGTTAGATCATGGGTTGATTTTTGCAGTGCTTCTGGGCCGCATGCTGTAATCAACGGCACAGAGGTTGTTAACTTCACATCAGCAAATTACCTTGGTCTTATAGGGCATAATAAGCTACAAGTAATAAGAACTTCACCTCTTATCTCTGGTCTTTGTTTCCAATTTAGTGCTTCACTTTCATCTGATAGCATTTATATAACAGGAATCATGTACTAAAGCATTGGAAAAATATGGTGTTGGTTCTTGTGGTCCTCGTGGATTTTATGGCACAATTGGTATGGTTTGATATTTATATGTGCTAAACATTTCTTATAAATCTTGGATAGTATTGAGATCATATGCACAACAATTTTATTATTGCAGATGTTCACCTTGATTGTGAGGCAAGAATAGCGAATTTTCTTGGAACTTCCGATTCCATACTTTATTCATATGGGCTCTCCACAATGTTTAGCATCATTCCAGCATTCTGTAAGAAGGGCGACGTTGTCGTCGTGTGAGTTTTTCTTGGTTTTGCTTTTTTTTTTTTCCTTTATGATAAACTTGTTGGTCAATTGTATTGTAAAGTGCAGAGTTCTTTCTAATAATTTACATGGAGTTTATGGTTTACATTAACGACTTAACTTGTTCTTTTTTATTGTTATACAAGTGTTATGCTTCAATCATCCTCTAGGTCTAACAGTGGTGAAACTCTCGTTCTTCCCTCATTATTAGTTCAGAATTTGTTGTCTTGTGGATTTACAAGTATATAAAGGTGTGTTAGTTTCCAGTGAGGTCTTTTCTTTTTGCCAATGCCAATACTATCAATGAATTTCATGGTTCCATAAATAGTATTTTTATGTGGATCCAACATAAGTTGCTTTATTGATTTGAAAAAAAAAAGCATAAGTTACGTTATGTTGTTGTCACGGTCTTTCAATATGTTATCATCTTGATAGTTTGGGATGATACATTGTTTACTGTGCTTTCTCTTGTGACAAACAACTAGTCTCTTTAAATAGTGTTTCGGAAACTTTATATGTGCTTTCAATCCGAAGGAACATAGATTTATACCTTTTCTTTCCCTCTCCGATGGGCTTATTTATCTAAATCTTAAAGATGATTTCTTTCTTTTCTGTTCTCTTTTTGGGGGATGGTGGTGAATCTTACAGTGATGAAGGTGTCCACTGGGGAATTCAAAATGGTCTTCACCTCTCTAGGAGTACAATAAATTATTTCAAACACAATGATATGAAGTCTTTACAGAGTGTTCTGGAAAATGTTACCCGTAATAACAAACGAGCTAAGAAAGTTAGGCGGTATATCATTGTGGAGGCTATCTATCAGGTATCTCTTCTAATAATTGCTCTTCTTGGTCCTTGTGTCTTGTTTTTTTCTTTTCTATTGAGATTTTAGTGATATAGTGGGTGTTCCATGAAGGAAATTTAATGTGTTCTAGTCTTTTGTCTTCTTTAAAAACCTTCCTTATAATTCTATTGTGTTGGATCTTTAAAAGTTCAATTGTGACGCATCTTTTACAACTCCAGAATTCTGGTCAAATAGCTCCATTGGATGAAATCATCAAGTTGAAGGAGAAATATCGGTTTCGTGTCATACTAGATGAAAGCAATTCTGTTGGAGTTCTTGGAAGTTCTGGTAGAGGTCTAACTGAACATTGCAAGATTCCAGTAAGTTTCCACCACATTGTTGATTAGTTGGTTTTATAATTTGCGCATTCTTCTTTTTATTCTATTTTTGGCAGATTGACAAGGTAGATATTGTCACTGCTGCAATGGGGAATGCATTGGCTACTGAAGGAGGGTTTTGCACTGGGAGTGCTCGAGTGGTTGATCATCAGGTATGGATTTCTACTGATCTACAGAGGATATGAATGTAGTGAGTTAATATCAAGGAATGTCCTGTAACTTAGGTAGTGTCCAATTTCAGTCGTGTATTATGTTACTTTTTCTATTTTGGTCATTTTGGTGTTAATTTTGGTCCTGTATATTTATCCTTTTTTTCATTTTGGTCCTTTTGGTGTCTTTTTTGGTCATTTTTTGTGTTCAATTTTAGTCCTATATGTCTTTATTTTGACATACAGGACTAAAATTGGACATGGCCTAAGTTATAGGACGATCTTGATATTAACACTGAATGTAGTTGAATCAATTATTACTCCTAGTTTTAGAAGACCAGATGTAGGTATGGTGTTAGTGCCAGGAAGTGGATGGTTATATCATATTATTAACCTGAAACCAACAACAATACTTCAACATATAACAAGTTGAAAAGTAACACTTGGGTGCACCATGCCGCTGGTACACAAACACAATTAATATTGTTCAATGAAAACAACTAATATTATTCAGTGAAAACAGCTAAACCGACTAATACCATTTAACAATGCACAGAAGTATTTGCCTAATTTGAAACGCTGGGGAACCCATTTTATTGTCTTCCACAGTAGGCTAGTAGCTCACAGTTTACCACTGAAAATTTCCTGCTTCTCTGACACCAATATTATACTTCTTTGTCAGCGTCTCAGTAGTTCTGGTTATGTATTTTCTGCTTCTTTGCCTCCTTATCTGGCAAGTGCCGCAATCACTGCCATCGATGTTCTGGAAGAAAATCCAAATCTTACTACAAAATTGAAGGAGAATGTTTCTGCTCTACGTAAAGGTGGTCTATTAGTTTTCCTCTTCTGAATTATTTGGGAAAAAAAAACCTGTATAAGCTTGTGTCATCATGTTTTCCTTCTAACTAATTTTATAATGTGGGGAATTATTTCCTCGAACTCCCATATCTAATATCATGCTGGATTCCAGGTTTATTGGATGTACATGGCCTTGAGATAGTTAGTGATCCAGAATCACCAATAGTTTTTCTGGTATTGAAGAAGTGCACAGGATCCACAATGGGTGATCTTCAAGTGCTTGAAGATATTGCTGATCGGGTATGTACTCTTTGATGCTTTAGGTCTATCTATTGCATTTTCTCTGGTCCCTTAATCTGGATGGACAAATCCATATGTAGTAACACACTTGGGTGCAACTGGTGCACAACACAACCAATACTGACCCATTAATACCTTTTGGTAAAACAATTCATACCATTTAAAAATGCACTTGAGTTGCACGGTGCAACTAGTTCATAGAAGTATTTGCCATCCATGTCCTATTTTGAGGGCAATTCATGTGTGATGCAGTTATTGAAAGAACACACTGTCTTTGTTGCAATTTCAAAAAGATCGACACTGGACAAATGCAAGTTACCTTGTGGAATTAGATTATACGTATCTGCTGGTCATACGCAGGCTGATTTGGTGAAAGCATGTGAATCATTGAAGAGTGTGTGTGGGGACTTGTTTGGTTAAATTATGATGTTGTAATTGTGTACCTTAGGTTTTGAGACAACTGGAATAGAGACCCAGTTTTGTGTTGTATTTTATGTATGTGTACTGTGTAGTGTTATACAAGCTGGAAACCATCTTCGGGATTTTTAGCATACATTTACTTCTTTTGTTGCTTGTTCTTGTGGTAATTGACTTGGATGTTATAAATTTCTTTAAGGTTCTAATAACACACGACACCAGATCTCATTTACCAGAACAAATGACAATTTCAATTTAATGTAGATTTTATTCAAGCAAAATTTGAGTTTGTAAAGGCATCCGCTGCTATCCTTCAAATTGGAGAGTTTCTGAAAAAAATTGGAGAACAAAATCAAGTGAGGTGCAAAATAGAGTGTGAAAATTTATGAAAATGTCATTCTTCAGCATTAAACTTAATCCTCTTCATTCTTGGTTTGTTTTATTGAGTTGTTACCGAGGTATGTCGGGTTTTTAGATCACAGTCATCATTTGCTTGTTACAATTTATCAATAGCAAGGGCATGTCAAAATGGACTCATTTTGAAATTGATGATTTTGTAGATCATAGGGAAAAAGTAGATGATAGTATGAATATATCAGAATTAAATTGAAATTAAACTCATTTCTCAAGAATAATGCTTCTGGCACAGTCGCACAAACAAAGACTGAACAAACAAACAAAACCGAATCATTAATCTCAAAGATTGAGGTAAGCTACATAAATTAATAAATAAAGAGACAAACTTTTTAAGACGGTTTCATGATGTGACGGAATATAATTTGATATTGACATTTTAACACGTTAGAAGAGATGAGTATTGATTTATATTAGGTTTATATCCCGTCTCATATGAATTTTTGTCATAAATAAATAACATTAGGTCTTTGCATGAAACTTCCCAGCCCCGGCAAAATGGTTGTCACATGGCTACAACATCCCTCTGTTTTTTGTTTGCTTGGAAGGATAATTTCCTGCAAAGTTACACAGTTGATAAAAATGTTCATTACGTATTTATAAATTGAAATCTATTATGAAATAATATAATAATGTGTATGTCCTTTCATTTTCCATTAGATTATTCTAGTAGAAATGATTTATGAAATAATTATGATGGATTATTCTAGGAGCATCCCTTGCTCCCTACAAAAGGGTGCTATGCCACTTCACTTTGTATCACTTGAAATGAAATGAAATAAAATATTCTCCCTTCTCCCTATATTTTCTATTTTGTCTACTTTTCATACTCCATAGTATTAGTTTCACAACATAAAAGTACTAGTTTCATAACACGTTATCAGCACGAGTCTTTACCTTGAGCTTTATCGATATTGGGGCAAGTTCAAGTATCATACACAATTCTTGAGGTAATACTTTTCCTTTGTCAATTTGTTATTTCATTATGGCTAATCTCACAAAGTTGGAATTTGCAACTCTTGACATCTCCGGAAAGAATTATTTATCATAGATTCTAAATGTTGAAATTCATCTTGAGGCAAGAGGTTTTGGAGAAACTATTATTGATGATAATAATGCATCAAATCAAGACCGTGCAAAAGCAATGATTTTTCTTCGTCACCATTTGGACGAAGGATTGAAAAATGAATATATAACTGTGAAAGATCCACTTGTCTTGTGGAAAGATTTAAAAGAAAGATAATCGACCACTGAAGATGGTCGCCCTTCCAAAAGCCCGATTGATTGGCTTCACTTACGTCGACAAAGATTTTAAAATAATGAATATAATTCGGCTATGTTCAGAATTACTTCTCAATTGAAATTATCTGGTGAAACCATAACTGATAATGATATGCTTGAGAAGACATTCTCTACTTCATGTCTCGAATTTGCTCCTGCAGTAGCAATATCGAGAAAAGGGATTTAAGAAATATTCTGAACAATTTGCTTGCCTTCTCTTAGCCGAGCAAAATAATGAACTGTTATTGAAAAATCATGAGTCCCGACCCACTGGTTCTAGTCCATTCCACTTTCTCAATATCATGGTCGTGGGTCGGGCGGGGCGTGGTGGTAGTCGAGGATGTGGTCATTTTAGTGGTCGCGGTCGTGGTAGATTCACTCCATATAATAACAATAAACATGATCGTGACAAGAAGCAAAATGTCTCCAAGAAGAGAGACAATGGAGAAAAGAAGAAATATGAGGAATATTGTCACCGGTGTGGAATGAAAGGTCATTGGTCCCGCATATGTCGAACAACGGATCATCTTGTGGAGCTTTATCAAGCCTCTTTGAAAAATAAAGGAAAAAATGTTGAAACAAATTTTGTTGATGATAATTTTGCTTTTGATGGTTCCAAACATTTGGGAATGGATAGTGATGGTGATATTTGTCTAATTGATAGTGCTACTACACACACTATACTTAAAGATACAAAATATTTCTCTCATTTGCAAAAGGGGGAGACAAATGTTAATACTATAAGTGGTAGTGCAAATTTGATTGTTGGCTCCGGAAGAGCCACAATATTTATCCTCAGAGGAACTAAACTCATTATAAATGATGCACTACTGTCTCCCAAGTCTCGAAGAAATTTGTTAAGTTTTAAAGATATCCGCATAAATGGGTATCATGTCGATACTTTAAATAAAAAACAATGAATGTCTATTAATCACACAAGTTGTTTCTGGAAAGAAATGTGTGTTAGAAAAGTTGTACTCTTTTCTTTCTTCCGCCTATATTATACTTAAATACAACCTAAATTATCACCTAATAGACCAGAAGTCTATTACCCCCAAAGATTTTATGATTTGGCATGATCGCCTTGGACATCCTGGTTCCACCATGATGAGGCGAATAATTGAAAATTCACATGGCCATTCATTAGAAAATAAAAAGGTGTTAAATTCAAATGAATTCTCATGTGTTGCTTGCTCACAAGGAAAGTTAATTGTGAGACCTTCACCAACTAAGGTGGGGATTGAATCCTTGTAGAAACGAATTCATGGTGATATTTGTGGGCTTGTAGATCCACCATGTGGACCATTTCGATATTTTATGGTGCTAGTTGATGCATCAACAAGATGGTCACATGTATGTCTATTATCTTCTCAAGAATCTAGCATTTGCAAGATTACTTGCCCAAATAATAAAGTTGCGAGCACAATTTCCAGATCACCCAATAAAGAAAATTCGTCTAGACAATGCTGGTGAATATTCATCACATGCTTTTTATGATTATTGCATGCCAATTGGAATAAGTGTTGAACATCCTGTAGCTCATGTTCACACACAAAATGGTCTAGCTGAATCATTTGTTAAACGATTGCAACTAATTGCTAGACCATTGCTAATGAAATCAAAACTCCCCCTATCTGCTTGGGGACATGCTATACTACATGCAACAACACTTGTGAGAATTCGACCGACAAGTAATAATAACCTTTCTCCCCTACAATTAACATTTGGTTATGAGCCCATTTAAGAATTTTCGGGTGTGCGGTTTATGTTCCAATTGCACCGCCTCACCGTACTAAATTGGGCCCCCAACGAAGATTGGGAATATATGTTGGGTATGAATCACCTTCGATACTTAAATATATTGAATCATTAACAGATGATTTATTTACTGCCAGATTTGCAGATTGTCATTTTGATGAATCTCATTTTCCGACATTAGGGGGAGGCAAGGATCAACCGAAAAAGGAAATCACTTGGAAAATTGCATTAGATTTCCTTGATCCTCGTACAAAAGAATGTGAACTTGAAGTTCAAAGGATCATACATTTGCAACAAATTGCAAATCAATTGCCGGATGCATTTAGTGACTCCAGAAGAGTTACTAAATCACATATTCCCGCAGAAAATGCTCCGGTTAAGATTGATGTCCATAAAGGACAAATAAACAAGTGCTAATGAATCTAAAGCACGCCTGAAGCGTGGTAGACCTCTTGGTTCCAAAGATAAAAATCCTCGAAAGAAAAGAGGATTAATTAAACTCGACGAGTCAAATGAGAATGAACGACTCGCACGTAGTGAGAAAATTCAACTTCCTGAAGAAGTTGTCTCAGAAGATGTTGCTCCTGAAGAGCCAGTTTCTGAAGATAATGAGGTTATAGAAACTTCAATAAATTATGTAACTACGGGAAAAAGTTAGAACCGAAGAGAAACAACCATTAACAATATTTTTGCATATAATGTAACACTTGATATTATGGAAGAAATTGAGGATCATGAACCCAGATCGGTTCATGAATGTCGGCGTAGAAATGATTGACCAAAATGGAAAGATGCAATTTAATCCGAGTTGGATTCACTGGCAAAACGAAAAGTATTTTGGACCTATAGTCCAAACACCAGAAGATGTAAAGCCAGTGAGGTACAAATGGTTATTCGTACGAAAAAAAAACGAGAAAGATGAAATTATGAGATATAAAGCACGATTGGTGGCCTAAGACTTTTCACAAAGACCTGGATTTGATTATGACGAAACATACTCTCCTGTAATGGATGCAATTACATTTAGATATCTTGTAAGTTTTACCGTGCATGAAAGACTTGAGATACGTCTAATGGAAAGTATCGATTATTTTTATACGGTAATCTTGAAAAAGATATCTACATGAGAGTCCTCAAGGATTTAAATGCACAAGTGTGTAAATCAAATCCAAGAGAAGTTTATTCTATTAAATTGCAAAGGTCTTTGTATGGGCTCAAACAATCTGGAAGCTTGTGGTATAATCGTGTAGGTCCCGAACGGGTTAAGTGAGGGCAGAAGTCTAGAGGGAGGGGGTGAATAGACTTAAAAAAAACTTTTTCGTCTGAAGATAGCCGATCAAATTGATGAATCGATTTGGTCTCGATAACCAACTTATCAACGCCGTAAAGCGGTCGGATTCGGCTAAGAATTATCGATTAACTTAAGTTCGCGCGAAGCTTAAGTTTTACCCGTGTGAAAACCAAATAGATAAATCGATTCCAAGTTTTATCTTTTTAATCGATGACGAAATATCAAACCGATCGGATCGAAGCTTGCGTCTTTCGATCTTAACTTAGAATGTATCTTGCTTTTAAGATTGTGCGATGTGAGAGCAAAGATTAATCAAAGCAAAGAAAAGTCACACAAGATTTATAGTGGTTCGGACAAACCATCCTACGTCCACTCTTCCTTTCACAAGGGGCACCAACTTAACCGACTTAACCGATTTTTAGTTTAGTGTGTTAGTCCAACACAAGACACCAACAGATGTTTTAAGAGTTCTCACTCAACCGATCCCGTAAATCAAGATTAGAAACCCTAGATCGAATCTTGCTAAACAACTTATCCTAACTTGGGGTTTGGGTAAGATTGTTGAGGTTCCAACTATGAAATCTTTCCTTATGCATGATAAAATGCTAGATGAAAAGATTTCTTGCTAAGAACTTATGGGATGAACACAATATAAAATAATAAGCTTGTTGTTGTGTTCTTCGTGCGAAATCGACTATAGTTTGAATTATGTTGTTTGTCCAAGCATTTCCGTGTTTTCACTCAATATTTATAGACCTTGAGATCAAAGAGCCGTTGGAGAGCAATTTGAATCTCGTGCCTTTTTTTCAAATAACTTGCAGATGTGACGTCTTGAGAACGGCATGGCCGAAAAGCGTGAATGTGTATTTTATAGCCGTTTGAGAGAAAACATCGAATCCCGCGAGAAATGGGATGGAAGCCTTGCTTTGCTGATGTTCCTCCAACTAAGGTTGGTATTCTTCTTGTTTAGATCGCATGATAAGATGAAACATCGATTTTCATCTTATGGTGACTTTGTCGATCACCGAACTCGATCACCAATAAGAGTCTTCCGGCGCTTTGTTGTCTTAGCTTCAACCGGCCGACTCTACCGATGTAGGTCTTCCGGTCTTATCTTCCGAAGTCATCCGATCTTCTAGTATTCGAGGTTTGAGCTTCATGACTTCCACCGAGTTATCCGACTAGATCGATTCGATCCGATCTTCCGCTTTTAACGCTCGCCTCTTGATATCGAAACCTATACATATTGAGTTCCCCTCAATATGTGACCTATCTATTACATCGGTTTTTCTATACAATCATTATCAACGGTCTCCTATCGCAATAATGTAAACATCATCTTGTCCGATCGTCCTATTACATGTGTTTTTGGAACTTTCATCAAAACTATAAATTTCCCAACAATTTCCCCTTTTTGATGAAACCAAAACACCGAGAAACCAAACATTGATAAGATAGAAAATAAAAAAAAGAAACAAAGAGATTTTGTCTTGGGATCGAAAAATAAACTTTTCATTAGATATGATGATTACATGTTACATCGTAAAAGTTTTGAATATAAAAGTAAATGATCCCTAGACGCGTTCCATCCTTCCGCATTTCTCTTTGGTCTTGTGGAACGTTGAAAATCTAAGTTTCCATTTGACATCAATGTATGATTGATCGTTATATGCGATTTGCTCAAGATGTCAAAGTAGAATCTCTCAAATGCCAATCTGTCGTGAGCCATCCGCCTTTTTTGAGTATATTAATGTCATACTCTTGGCGAGATATCTTTACATTTATAAGCTTGGCCTCATTTTCCGAATACTTAAACCAAATGAGGAACTCATCATCCGGTGATTCTTCTTTTGGAACAAGATCAAGACAAAGGCATCCGAAGCCATTCACTTCGATCTTATTCCATTCCTCAAACCTCTTAGCGTGTCTCGGCATATGATCTCGCCGATTCTTTTGCAACCGAGGTTCTCAGTGCAAATCAATCCTTTCTTAGCCCTTGATTTGAACTTCGTTTAACCCTTCCGCTTGTGCCCGTTTTTCTTCTTTCTTTCTTCCAATCATCCGCTTTTTGGACAATCTTCTGACTAAATCATTATCACCAGATGTCGACTAGGCTATTTGCAAAACTTTCCGGTTCGAGAAATCGGGTCCAGATTTTGATGTCCCAAAGACCAAGCAACTTTTCTTGCAATTGAGCTTTGTCCACGGGCCTTATCTTCGATGTGTCTTGGTTTCATCCTTCCCCTTTTTGGTTTGATCAAAAAGCGCATTGAGGGGGGAAGTCGAGACCCAAAGTTGATCGATAATGCCCGATTTAGATCATTAGCGATAAACCCGAAGTTTGAGTCATTAGATTCTCGCAGTTGTAATCAAGTTTCCATTGTAGCAAGAGTGTCCAAATCATTTTGTCAAATTTCTCTTACGATAACTTTTTTTCTCGAAAATTAAAGAAGATTGATTTTGATCCACTGTTTTCAAATATCAACTGATTTTTGTAAGCTCGATTGGTGGTCATGGATTGGGAGAACCGATCTCTCGATTGCTTCGATTTGTTTGAGACTAATTTGTCTCGATCGATTAGACTCCTCAATCTCTTCTTTCGCGAGATCTTTGAGACAAGATTTGATCTCCGAAGTTGATCGGTGGTGATTTGAGATGTAGGAATTGGATCCATCACTTGATCGATTCGGGCTTGTTTGTGCCTCCGGTGGTTGGTCGTGAACTCGCAAAGACACCGGTTCCACTTTCTCGGCGACTCAAGTGGGATCGAGCTTTCCGCATTTATCGGATATTAGCTCATTGGTGATCCCAATATCGATCAAAATCTGCGAACTCATCCGCACCACCCATCTGTTCAACAAGTAAAATAAGATCCGATAACTCTCTCCGTGAGGATCTCCATGACTTCTTCTCTTATAGCGGGATGGGCGACCCAGTTGTGGATACGTCTCATCAATCTCCCTCAATTCTTAGATGATGGTCTTTGTTGATCTGAATCTGATTATCTGTCGGTGCATTGGATGGATGAGATGTGGAAGCTTCGGTTGTGCTTTGAGTCGGCGGAAGTTGTCTGCGATTGGTTCGACCAAGTGGATTCTCAGAAGCGCGGTTTTGTATCCGTTCAGTTCATGAAAGCGGTGAACTAGCGGAGAGACATGCTTTCGGCACCCATTAGTCCATTTGAGGAGAAAAGATTTATCGGTTTGTGCTTCTACCGGATCGTCGGGCGAGCCCTCGGGTTGAAAGCTTGCATTATAAATTCAAATGAATTTCTTTTTGCCTCTTCTCGCTGGCCTTCACCCGGTTTCTTTTTTTTTCCACATGAGGCGACTTTTTGCTTTTCCTTTTCTTCGGGTTTTTGTTGGAATCGTTATATAACTGAAATGAAGGAAGGCATTGTAGGACTTCGATTCTGATTCCATTCTTAAATTGTTGAGATTGTCAAATTTTTCGAAAAACTCCTTGCTGGATTCATTGACTCCAAATTTTTCGTGTTCTTGGAAAGATGGCTTTTCGAAGCCGCGTGCAATTGATGTTCGAGCCCCCATCAATTATTCTTTGCCATGCTTTGTACATTTTGATGATGTGAAAGCATCCGGGCTAAATGAGATTCCCATGATCGTTCTTAATATGTCAAACAACAGATTTTCTTTTGAGCATTGGCCCGATGAATCCGGCTTTCATGTTTGTCTCCTCTCTTAAGAGCTCCTTCGATTTCTTCGTCCTCATTCTCCCCAGTGCGCCCTTTTAGTAGTCCAAAGACGACCATCGATTTCTTCTCCGTTATTGATTTACATCATTTTTTCAGATCCACACTCAAATGCAAGAATTGTAGTGCTGATCAATTGATTGCGATGAGCAAAAGATATGTTTCAATCCAAATTTCTTGAATTTGTTCCACCTCCATGGATTCGAAATCTCGGTGGTTCCAAATTGAACGAACTTATCCTCAAAGATCTTCGTTGCGATTCGCATAGTTGCACATGATCTTTCCTAGTCCACGAGTGGCCATCTACATTTGAGATAGACTCATTAAATTTGTGCATAATCAATATCAATATCATATCAAAAACAAAAGGCAATGAAGCATAAATTCAAAAAACAACTTTTGAAAACAATGTTTTTAACGGAAAGAAAGATTCATCATTAAGCTTAAAAGAAAATATTACCGATTCAAATTTTCGAGAGAAGATTTTGAACTCTAAGAAATCGTTTTTGAAACGTAGAAAATTTGAAGTTTTTCATTGAAAGTAATGCAAGTTTGTGAAGCGTAAAAAAAACTCGTAAGGTTTGATGAATCTTATATAGAGGCGGAGGGTACAATAAGACAAGATTTTGAAGATCAATCGTTTTTGAAAAAAGATTATGACGCTCCAGATTTAAGCGGTTTTGATCGTAGGTCGAAAAAACGCACGCATAAAAAAACTTTTTGGATTTAAAAAAGCACGATCAAATAGCGGTTAATACATGTACCCCACGTCGCCCAATTAAATGATTTGGCAGAGTACACATCACAAGGATAGTGGGTATAGTAAGGCAAATAATATCGATACGATCCGATAAATAAGTAAAGAACAAGAGAAAAGAGATCGATCTCATGATGTTATAATCGGTCAATATTATGTCAATGTTGATTCCACTTGTTGATCTTAATCATTCTCGCTTAAGCCTTAAGAAATTTCCCAATCCCATCCTTTCAACCGATCTTCCCAACAGATCGAAAAACTTCAAACTTAATGATCTTTCCTCGAGTACGCCCTCGATTTCCCTTTTGATCCTCGTTCGGTTGAAGTTCCCCCCTTCAACCGATATTTCCGACATAGACCGATATATCGATTTATTGGAGTTTCAAGCTCAAATTTGATCTCTCTCATCCGATCATGCTGTAAAGTAATCAGATTTTGGTTGACCTCATCCGATTCTTTTTCGATTAAAGCCAATTCTTGGGATAAGTGTTACCGCCAAAACTTAGTCTTGAGTAGTAGCTTCTATTCCCTAAGTAGGCGTGATTTGACATCAAAATTTCGCCTCAATCTCTCGATATGTCAATCAACCGTAAATTTATCCAATTATCGGCGTGATTTCTACAATGATCTTATTTCTCGGATAGGCTTTTGAAATGAAAATTGCATTTGCATCCTTGCCTCTATAAATTGACCAATGTTTTACACAACATCACCCATTCACCATACTTATCTTCTTTGTAAGAATCATGTATCTTGGTGAACCCTTGTTTCCTATGAGACTTCCTAAACACTTTTACACCCTTTTATATGGTTTCACCTTCTCAAATCAACCCTTTGCATCCCTTATTGCTTTGTTTTCTTCATCATCTTCGATTTCACATACGATTCTTTGTCGCAAAAGCTTCTACCACCAGTATGCGGATCTGCTTTGTTCTTTGGGGAAGACATTCTCCTAACCGATGCACTCATGTGTCTATCTGATGACGAATTCGAACCATCGACTTAGTCAGTATAAAATATCGCAAAGACATGTGCCCATGAGATCCGACGACCAACTCTTTTGGCACACGTGCTCCATTTAACAAAATTGGAGAGCCCTACTACACTTCACTTTTAGGGCTCCGTGCTTAAGAATCCTATCAAGGCCTCTGCCGCTCCATTTTTCTTGATCTTGATTTTTATGACCGCCTTGGGATTCTTTTTAAAAGCCTCTCTCACCCCTTGTTAAGTGGGGAAAATGAAAGTTTAAAATCTCTCTTTTCCTTCATTTTAGGATGAAAGGTTTAGGGTTATAGGTTTAGGATTTTTGGTTAACATTTATGTCTTGACCTCCGGGTCTTCTTGTACTTGTAACTCGTAATGTAACCTCACCTTCGGGTTTTTATCAATGAAAAGTTACATTATTTCATCGTTGTGTAAATTCACCTTTCTTATCGCGATTGTTAGCTCTTAATCTCTGAATCTTGCTTGTTGAATATCAATTAAAAACGAATCACAAAGAAATACTATAACCAAATTGATTTAATCGGATAATCCTTTAAACCCGAGCATTTTCCTTAATCGATAAACCTTGAATCGATCGGTTCCTTTAAAACCGATAGACTTTAAGTCCGATAAACTAAAATGATCGATTTTTCGATCCGGTAAGATCGATTTTTGCTCATCATCGCTTAAGATACCAAACTCAATCGATTTCTCTCGATCCGTTAGTCTCTTAACCACTAGTTCAGAACATTCCATCAAACATTTTCGGTGACATTTCTCCAAGATCTGTGTCCTAGCTGAAATCTCGGTTAATGGCTTGATGTCACCTTCAGATATCAAAGATGAATCTTTTCCATTCTCGATATTCTTCTTTCAACGTGATCTCTTATGAAATCCACATGCTTGCATCTTGTATGTAGAACCGATTCTCGAGTGATTGCACAAGACTATTATCGCACGTAATATAGGTTTGTTTAGCTATTGTAATCCTCACCGATTGAGTCAAGAGTTACTCTTTCAAACCATATATTATTCGCTTCATTGTTGATGTCGCGAATCGATGTCCTCGCTTTTTGAAAACCACGAGATCGGTTTACTTCCTAAGAACCGACATGTTCCTCGAGGTTGATTTTTTTGGTTGCAACCTCCATAATCGTAATCGTAATACCCATCGAGTTCTAGATTATCATCTCGATGGGTAGAATAAACCAAGGTTTATTGTTCCTTCAGATACTTAAGAATCCGGCAAAAGGTTGGATTTCATCGATTTGCTTGAAATCTTGCACATACACCTCATCGAAAAAGTGATATCCGGGTCTCGCGGCGGTCCAAAAATAGAGATCCAAAGAGAGCCCTATATTCCTTCTCGATTTGTTTTCGACCCGGCCTCATCGGATCCATCTTGAATCCAACATCATAGAATTTTGGCTTCCTTACTATTTTGAACTCCAAACTTAGCCAATAGATTCCTAAACTTTTGCTTATGCGATGAATATCCCTTCAGATTTTGTTTTTAACTTGGAGACCTAGAAAGTAATTCATCCGACCCATCATGGACATCTCGAATTTCCTCAGATCGATTTTGTCAATCTTTCACATAGGTTCTTGTTAGGAGATCCAAGATGATGTCGCCCACGTAAACTGAACCATCGTATCTTCTCCATCTTCTATTCTCAATAAGGTTCTCATCCCATCGCTCCTTTAGTGAACCCACTTTCGATCAAGAATCGAGAGAAGTGTATCATACCGTAGAACTGTTTCAGCCATAAAGAGCTTTTTCTTAAACGATACACTTGGTTGCCCTTTTCAAAGCCCTCGAGGTTGTTCGACATAAACTTCCTCTCGCTAGTACCCATTTTTACGTCCATCGATACCAATGAACCCTCTCAGTGGGAAGCATAAGCCGAAAATGAAATTTCAAAGGCGAAAGAAAGGTCTCATCGTAATCAATTCCTTCCGACAGGAATACCCCTTGGAACAAGTCTTGCCTTATTTCTAAAGTGATAACATTTTTTCTCATCTCTTGTTCTTGAAGATCCATTTCGTGCCAATTACGTCTTGATGACCGGTTCAATACTAGTTCCCATACTTCATTTCTCTCGAACTGCTCCAACTCTCTCCTGCGTACGGGGTTAGAATCCAAATTAGGCCTTGTAATGCTTCCTCTATTGTAGTTGGTTCCTTCATAGACAAATAAAAAAGAATACATGGCACTTTCACTAACTGATGTCTAGTTTTAATTTTATCGACGGGTCTCCGATTATCGATCACTTGGATGACCGTTATCCGTGTCCTTCTTTTCTCGATTTGCGTCTTTCGTCTGCTTCGATAAAATCTTATTACTAGCGATTGGGAGTGGTGTTGAGGTTATGGTCCACTTGATAAGAACAAGTCTCACCGATGTTGGAATCATCAATGTCTGTTCGTGAGAACTTCAGAAGTTCCCCGAACCGGATGGTTCATAAAATCAACTTTTTCATCGACGAAGTTCGTTCGTGCCTTAGGATCCGATTGATCCGTGAATCAGCTAGATCCGGAATGTAAATTGATACGAAACCTTTTCCTTGATCGCACCGATCCATTTTCCAATATCGTGTTTCCGCAGATCAGTATTTGTTCTCGACAGATTTTCTCTTGATCGAAGATGCTTCATCAAAAGAAACAACTAGGTTCGTTTGTTGTAGACCCTCGAAGGCTTTGCTAGATGAGGAATACCCTAAATATACCCTCATCGGACTTGGCCTCAAAAAGTCTTCAACCGAGTTTCCCCCTGTTGTTGTATGAAACACTTGCATTTCAAAAAACATGGAAGTAAGAAACACGAGGTTTTCGCGCCTTCCATAGTTCAAAAGTGAGCCTTAGTGAGAGACATCTTTACGCGTATGGCATGCGGTGTTGATTGCTTCGCCTGAAAACGGTTTGATCGCATGCTCCGTTAACATTGTTCGGCAAACTTCTTTTTTGAGAGTTCTTTTCTCCGCTTCAGCCACTCCATTCTCGTTGTGGCGTCCTCGATCTCATGTCAGATACCAAAACTTAGAGCAAAAATCAAGAATAAAAGAGTTCGTAAATTCTCAGACCTTTATCCGATCTACGACACCCTTCTCATTTTGTAATCTTCTTAGCAAAGATATTATCTTGGTTGTCATCTCATTCTTCTTATGTAAGAATATAACCCGTAAACTTGGAATAGTCATCCACGACACAGAGTGTATTTCATATCCGTTGAGATCGACCGTGTAACCGGTCCAAACAGATCCATATGAAGCAAAAAGCGATATCTCTGACGGATCTTTGTCCCAAATTCCTTTGAATGAAGCTTTGACTTTTTTCCCTTCCGACATCGCAAGACATGTCCGATCCTTTGAGAACACTTCATTCGAAGTCCTTCCACTAGAGACATCCTAGCTATCTTATTAAGAGTTTTAAAGTTCGGATGGCTCATTCTTTTGTGCGGGCCAAACTTTTTTGGAACTCTTAACAATCGATCACGCATTTCTTGGACAACTGCTCCAATCACCGAGATCGCCCCTTTTTCTTGAACCAGAAGAAAATCTGTTGAGTGACTCGATTCTTGATAAAGTGCATTGATCGAGAACTCAACACCGAATCCGCTGTCGCAATTGTGGAAACCGATAATAGGTTGTGCTTCGGACCTTGACATACGAGACTCAGCCATTTTGTACATCATCATTCTCTGAGTTCCGAACCCTTTGGTATAACCAAAGTTATCATCACCGAAGAGTACACGCGGCCTTTCGTTTCTATGTAGAACCGGCGAGATGTTTGCTTCCAAATATGTGCCTTGAGCATCCACTATCGATGTAATAGTTGCTTGCAAACCCACGCGAACCTGGGATCGGGCTTTAGGTACCCCTTTTCGGATTGGGTCCCGAGGGTTAGGTTTGGATTTGGGGATCCATACAAACAGAGCACTTCTATGGTGATCACGATCGAAGGCCCGATTTATCTCCCATATTCAACATAATCATACTTATCCTCATATGCTTTCGATTTGTATGATTACTTGTGTGAACCTTGATGACTTAGAAGACTTATGATTTAACTTTTCGCTTTGTCTTCTTTTTATCCAAAGGTGGTTTGAAGACTATAGGGGTAGGTTTCGCTACCATCAAAAGATTCATATCCTTTTCGGATAGATGGTTTTCGCAGTTTTACGAAGCATGCTTATTAGGCAATGACCTTGGATCGGTCTCGAGACTTCCCTTTTGTAGGTTGTCTTTTTCGATTCCCCGATCTGTTGATCGAAGTTGAGGTCTCTTCGAAGAACCGGGTTCTTCCGTTGATTCCTCTACCGATGCTTTTTACCAAATTTCTCTTTCGGTTAGGCACTTGCCCCGCTCAACCGGGTCTCTTACCCCTATTAGATACAAGTTTAGCTTTTGGTGTATCTTTTTTTTTGAAATTGTCTCGATTACATCTTTTCGAGATGAATCGGCGGGCTTTTGAGGATGTGGAGGGTTTCATAGCCAAGTCCCTCCTTATCAATCTTTATTCAAAAATAAAGGCGTTCATGTCTTTAATCTGTTTGAGATGATTTTGAAAAAACATCTATTTTCTTACGCAGATTATCCTCGAGGATTTCGGACTTTCATGCATTCTAATAGCTCACGCTCGAATTTTGCTTGTTTTGAAGTCATCAAAATTTGTGTTAATTTCCATTCTTTGATCTGTTTTCCCATCGAAATAATTTTAAATTCTCGATTACCTTACGAAGGTTCGGAGATCATTTTCTTGTCCTCGACTTATCATTCTCGGCTTCAAATAGCATAAGTTTCTCTTGCATTGGAGAGATCTTCAAGCAATTGCTCACGAAGAGCAGGTCATCTCCCGGAAAGGTGTCTAATGATAATGGTTAAGCTTAACTGAAGCGAGTTTGGAGGTTACCTGGTCAAAAATATCGATCTTCATTTTCATAGAAGTCGTTTGGCGATCTTCTCTGAGGTATCCGGAGTCCTCGGATGATAGAATTCACGCGTATCGGCAACCATGGCTCTTACATCTCTAAAGCGTTGCTCTCTTTTGTTCCTCTTTTCTTCTTCTCTCTTGTCCAGTGCAGGCGATATTTCACCACCAAGATTGAAGAGATTCGCCTCGATCCATCCTTTTCCTTCCGGGTGAATCAATTTTCGTCAGATGACCTATCGGTGATTTCCTTTCGATAGTAATGCGAGTTTCTTCTATCCGATTGGTTATCTCTTCCTTCCTTCGTCGACTATCTCTTTCCACTTTCATCTCTGCGGATCCTTATCATCGATTTGGTTCTTTTCCGGAGATCTATTATTCGATCTCTGTCTCGTCCTTGTTGATAGTCCTTATAAAATCTTCGATACTTACCAAGTTGTATATCCTTTCTCAAGCTTCGCAGTAAGCAATGGGTTCATTGGCCTTTGTTAAGGTTTCATTTTTCATTCTTTCAATCGGTCGAACTCGTGAGCTTTAAGACTCAAGAACAAGCTACTAGGTTTCATTCTTGAAATGTCCCGCAATCTTTGATTACCGCGGACCTTCATGTCCCACTTCTTGGTGAGAGACCTTAGGATCTTATAGTTGATATCTTTTTCGACATCTCTACCAAGTTCTCG
Source organism: Stenogyne calaminthoides (assembly GCA_037126765.1). Taxonomy (NCBI): domain Eukaryota; kingdom Viridiplantae; phylum Streptophyta; class Magnoliopsida; order Lamiales; family Lamiaceae; genus Stenogyne; species Stenogyne calaminthoides. Next base: position 35,922,375 of record JBBCBC010000018.1, read on the forward strand.
AAGCTTGTTTATAGACATTGTAATTCTTCCATCGAGTTCGTTGATGGTTTCGTTGGCAAAGTCTTCGGTTTCTCGAACTTCACCATTCTCGGCTTGAAGACTTCCTTTTTTATCTGCTCATTTCCTCGCAGATCTCCTCAGCGAATATCCACATTGCTTTCAGATTTGAGATACTTAATCTTTTCTTTGGTGACCTTATCCATTGTCTTCATGATGATATGTCTTGCAATGGTGTCCAGAGTATGCGCTTTTCTTTTTCCGTGGTCCATCGTACGTATAAGACTTCCCCGTAATCCGGATCTCCTCCGATTTGTCGAGTAAATGATGATGGGTCCTCTCTCGATGACTTCCATCATTCCGCCAATCGATCGAGCCTAGATGGTTGGACATATATATGGCCCAATCTGCATACTCATCGATTGAGAACTTTGGTTGGATCATGATACATCTGCGGACGTGTTATCCATCTTATGATTTTGGAAAATGAATGAGTTTTTAAAAACGGTTTTTCAAGATCGATTCGATTGACCACAATGACACAGAGTCGATTAGTCGGAAGAACCAACCGCTTTGATACCACTTGTAGGTCCCGAATGGGTTAAGTGAGGGCGAATCTAGAGGGAGGGGGTGAATAGACTTACAAAAAACTTTTTCGTCTTGAGAGCGCAGATATGATCGATTATGAATCGATTTTGTCGATAACCAACTTCTTTGAACGCCACGGTCGGTTCGGTAACTATCGATTAACTCGATGTGTCGGAAGCTTAAGTTTTACCCGTGTGAAAACCGGTTTGTATAAATCGATTCCAAGTTTTATCTTTTTAATCGGATGACGATCAGTCCGATCGGATCGAAGCTTGGTCTTTCCTCGATCTTAACTTAGAATGTATCTTAACTTTTAAGATTGTGCGATGTGAGAGCGATTAATCAAAGCAAAGAAAGTCACACAAGATTTATAGTGGTTCGGACAAACCCGGGTCCTCGTCCCCACTCTTCCCTTTCACAAGGGCACCAACTTAACCGACTTAACCGACCGACTTAGTTTAGTGTGTTAGTCCAACACAAGACACCAACAGATGTTTTAAGAGTTCTCACTCAACCGATCCTGTAAATCAAGACTAGAAACCCTAGATCGAATCTTGCTAAACAACTTATCCTAACTTGGGGTTTGGGTAAGATTGTTGAGGTTCCAACTATGAAATCTTTCCTGCATACAAAGCACAAATGCTAGATGAAAAGATTTCTTGCTAAGAACTTATGGGATGAACACAATATAAAATAAGCTTGTTGTTGTGTTCTTCGTATGAAATCGACTATAGTTTGAGCTTCTTGATTATGTTGTTTGTCCAAAGCATTTCGTGTTTTCACTCAAGTGTGATCCCATATTTATAGACCTTGAGATCAAAGAGCCGGTTGGAAAGCAATTTGAATCTCTCAAATAATTGATGTGGCGTCTTCAGAACGGCATGGCCGAAAAGCGTGAATGTGTATTTTATAGCCGTTTGAGAGAGCAACATCGAATCCCGCGAGTATCGCCTCTCATATAAATACGTGTCTCTTCCTTATTGGATGGAAGCCTTGCTTTGGTGATGTTCCTCCAACTAAGGTTGGTATTCTTCTTGTTTAGATCGCAGACGTATATAACATCGTCTTATGATATTTTTCTCCTTCACTAGATTCTTTTTCCCAAATGTAGGTCTTCCGGAAGTTTCTTCTAGTATTAAGGTTTGAGCTTCATGACTTCGGAAGAGTTATCGACTAGATTATTTCTTCCGCTCGGGTTTAACGCTACGCCTCGCTTACGATTCTTGAGATACCTATACATATTGAGTTCCCAATATGTGACCTATCTATTACATCGAGTTTTTCTATACAATCATTATCAACCGGTCTCCTATCGCAAAGAATGTAAACATCGATAAACAGTCCGACCGGTCCTATTACATGTGTTTTTGGAACTTTCATCAAAACTATAAATTTCCCAACAAATCGTCTTACTGAATGTCTAGTCAAAGAAGGTTATATCAATGACCAAATATGTCCATGTGTTTTCATAAAGAAAAATGGGTCAAATTTTGTGATAATTGCAGTGTATGTTGATGATCTCAATTTAATCGGGACTCAAGAGCTCAAGAGACAAATTGCATATTTGAAGAAAGAATTTGAGATCAAGGATTTTGGTAAGACAAAATTTTGCCTTGGTTTGCAAATTGATCACCTCGAAGGTGGAATTTTTGTCCACCAAACTGCTTATACCCAGAAGGTATTAAAATGGTTCTACATGGAAAAGACACATCCACTATGTACCACAATGGTCGTTCGGTCACTCCACTATGTACCACAATGGTCGTTCGGTCACTCGATCCTAATAAGGACCCTTTCAGACCACGAGATGAAGGCGAATAGATACTTGGTCCTGAAGTACCACATCTCAGTGCAATTGGTGCACTTATGTACCTTGCTAACTGTACAAGACCAAATATATCCTTTGCAGTTAATTTGCTAGCAAGATTTAGTTCATCTCCCACAAGACAACAATGGAATGGTATTAAACATATTTTTCGCTATCTCCAAGGAACAATTGATCTTGGCCTATTTTATTCAAATAATTCTCGACCTGAATTGCTTGGTTATGCCGATCTTTGGGTATTTATCGGACCCACACAAAGCAAGGTCTCACAAAATATGTATTCACATGTGGTGGTATTGTCATTTCATGGCGATCTACAAAGCAATCACTCAATAATTATAGCAATTCATGAGGCCACGGAATGTGTTTGGTTGAGGTCAATGATCAATTATATTCGAAAAGAGTCATTGGTTTGTCTCGGACAATGAAAATCCTCAAACTTTATTATATGAAGATAATGCAAATTTGTGTATAGCTTAGCTAAAAGGAGGATATATTAAAGGAGATAGAACCAAACATATTTCACCAAAATTCTTCTTTACTCATGAGTTGCAAAAGAATGGTGAAATCGATGTGCAACAAATCCGCTCAAGTGACAATTTAGCAGATTTATTTACCAAGGCATTACCCATTTTGAGAAGTTGGTGAAACGTGATCGAATCGCCGATTAAAAGATCTCAAATGATGCTTGAATCGGGGAGAATAAATAAACTAAATAATATATGTACTCTTTTTCTCCTTCACTAGGTTTTTTTTCCCACTGGGTTTTTCCTAGTAAGATTTTTAACGAGGCATATTCTTTATGTAATGACGGACATCCAAGGGGGAGTATTATGAAATAATATAATAATGTGTATGTCCTTTCATTTTCCATTAGATTATTCTAGTATAAATGATTTATGAAATAATTATGATGGATTATTCTAGGAGCATCCCTCGCTCCCTATAAAAGTGGTGCTTATCTTTTCACTTTGTATCACTTGAAATGAAATAAAATATTCTCCCTTCTCTCTATATTTTCTACTTTGTCTACTTTTCATACTCCATAGTATTAGTTTCACAACATAAAAGTATTAGTTTCATAACAAAATCAAATATTGAAATTTATTCATAGTATGAAATTAGAATTATAAACTAATATCATTTGAAAGTAATATAATTGTATTTATAAACTAATCAGCACTCACTCATTTCAAAGTGTTACGTCAATGCCCAATTATGTTTTCTCACCTTTGAAACCGGAAGTTTTTTTTTTTTATAAATTAATATTTATAACATTTAATGTTGTGATTTTATTTTATAAATATAATAATATTAATTAATAAGTGTTATAATATGTAATTGACATAAATGAATTTATAAGTGTAATATTATAAATTACATTAAAAGAAGGCTCGCGATAGACCTACTTTGATTATTGACAATGCGATAATAATATATCCCCTCGAGAACGAAAAGTAAAAATCAAATAAATACTCCTTTCCGCCAAACACACCTTCCCGCTCTCCCTTTCCCCTCCCTCACACACTGACACACTCGCTCGCACACACAGAGAGGCAAAAATGGCGGTGGCAAAGGAGAATGACAGCGACCCCGGCAAAGAAATGGCCGGATTTCTGATAAAATACCACTTGTCACAACTTCGCAGTATTATCCTTTCTTCTGATCCTCGCCTTCACTATCCTCTCCACGTTGAGTAAGTTTAATAATTTCCGTGTGTGTAAATCGATTCTATGTTGATATCTTGTGTTATCGAACCTACAATTTGATAATTTCTTCTTCGTTTTACACAGTTTTGCTAAATTGATGGATGATAATCCAAGATTGGCGCACTCTATTTTCTCACAGCCTACTGAATATTTACCCCTTATCGATGAATCCGCTATCTGGGCTCAGGTTACTTTCAGTTTAATTTCATGAGTTTTCTCTTAGTTCGGTATATATAGGTCACCACGAAATTGGACCTAAATGCATTTGTTACGTAATTATGGGTCTACAAGTCTTCGAATAATGATGTAAATCTCATCTGTTGTTTGAACTGAATGTGTAGAAAGTTATCTTTGAGGATTTCAAGACAATGGAGAATGCTAGTGTGAAGGCCCATGTCCATGTTCGGATTAATGTCTGTGGTTCTCCTCTCGAATGCCCTGGTATGTCATTTACTTGTGATATTTTGATCTAGCAGCCTTTTGTTTTGGAGCCTCTCTGTATATTGTTAGAGTTATGACTTGTGTAGAAACTTTTCCAAGTATTGGACGTGTTAGAGTGAAGCACCGCGGCATTCTTCTTACTCTCAAAGGCACAGTAATAAGGTCTGGAGCAATCAAGATGATTGAAGGCGAGAAGATATATGAGTGTAGAGTTTGCAAACTCAGGTCTAATTTGTTTGCTTTCATATGCTTGATTGCTTCACAACAATTCATTGAACAAAGTAATTGTAGCAAATCGCAGGAAAGTTATTTGATACCGAACCTTACATTATAACAGATTTTCGTTGAGACGTAAAGGATATAAAATACATGGGCGATAAACAGGAAGACAAACTCTTTCAGTTGCAAATTTATGCTTCTTTGACAATGCAGGGTGTTTACAAATGAGATTAATTAAGGCATAATTCATTTAGGAATTTACTTAGGAAACTTGTACCTTGGTAGGTACTAATATTCATTATCTTATTTTTAATAATCTGTTCATTCATTATCAGTAAAACTGTTTGAAGTAAGTTTTTCACCAAATTTTATTATGCAGATTCAAAGTTCATCCAGAGGTGGAAACCAAATTTACCACAACCCGACCGTCATTTTGCCCTTCTCAGGTCTGTTCTAAAGTTCATTTGCCTGTGTAAATGCAGTCTTATATATGAAGACACATGCATACACACTTAATCTTTTGCTTTGCATCAGCCAAAGAACCACCCAGTTTATAACTCAATCAGTTACTTTTCCTTGATAAGAAACTCAGCTTCAAATCAAGATGCATACTTTTTTTCCAACTTGCTGTCATTATTGTAAATTATCACTGAATAGTGAATACTTGTAAAACTTATATCTGCTTGGGATTTCTGGTTCTTGTAAGAAGTTAAAACTACATAATTATGCTTAATTTCTCTCTATCTATTATAACAGTTAATAAGAGTATTAACTATAAATAAATGTTGCAATAATTATGGCATGTTCGAGTAATCAAATATCATTCGCTTGCAAGCTAACAGAATCTGGACCTGAGTTTACTAGATTGAGTAACAGAGCCAAAAGCCAAGCTTGGACAGGGCAAACGAAATCCGAGATTGGCTTTAGAGTTGTTTGATATCTTGCAAAAGTCTTCAGTTTAAGTCCTTAATGTTTGACTTTGCCAGTATATTTATTTTAGGTCTTTTACCTTGTTTGCCGTTTCATATGGGCTTGATTTTGTTCTGTGTAGAATTGTGAAAGCATGCGGTTCCAGTTAGTAGAAGACAAACAGATATGTCATGATTATCAGGAAATTAAAATTCAAGAAAGCACACAGGTGTTAGGTGTTGGAGCAATCCCTCGTTCAGTTCCTGTTATTCTGAAGGATGATCTTGTTGACATGGTTAAAGCTGGAGGTACATATTGAGACAAACTTAGTGCTTTAAGTTATAACTTTTTGTCAGAAAAATTTATGTTTCTAAATCATTCTTCACATGTGCACTTCATTGGCAAACTCATGCATAGTCCTCAGTTAAAAACCGCATACGTTAATCCACTCATTCATTGTTAAGCCCCGTGTATTACATTTTTCTTAATTTCCTTTCAGATGATGTAATTGTTACTGGAGTTTTGACAGCTAAATGGTCCTCTGATATGAAGGATGTGCGATGCGATCTTGCTCCTGTACTAGTCGCTAATTATGTGAGGTAATATATGTAGGGCGTCTCACTTCTTTCAAGCTTTCTGAAAATTGTTAGTCAATGCTACTTTATATCTTTATGATCGCACTAATTGTAAACATCATCTGTATTTATTTCTTCATCCTGCAGCCTTTTTCTGGTTTTAATAGAAAAGACAAAAACTAAGTGTATGTTCTGCCGAAATCTAGTAATTTATAGCAGGACCATTCTAGCTGATGCCACTTTGCAATGTTAATGGTAAGGAGCTGATGGTGTTTAATCATACGTTGCATGGTAGAAATGTATTTCTATTGCATGTTCAAAACCACAAATCAGAGGCTTAAGTAGTTAGGGTGATCAAATGATGATTTATTGTTGAGCTGTAAACATTGAACCAAGATATGTGGGTTCGTTACGATTTACGTGTCTATGAGTGATGCCTTCTTTCTTCTCTTTATCATAACCTTGAAAGAAAGATTATTGTCTTGTGGCCCTATCCTTTTTCTTTTCCAAAACCTTTCATCTCCTGGTATTACTTCTTATAACTTGTATAACATTTTCTGCTCTAATTGCCCCTTGTAGGAGGATGAACGAGTTAAAGTCAGATATTCATATTGCTGATGATGTTATTATGAAATTCAAACAGTTCTGGTCAGATTTCAAAGATACCCCATTGAAAGGTAGAAAATTATTCTCTACATGACACATCTCGTTATTACTTGACTTCAGTTTATGATATATCCATATTTTATTGGTCAGGAAGAAATGCCATTCTTCGAGGTATCTGCCCACAGATTTTTGGACTCTTTACCGTCAAACTTGCAGGTAAGGGATTTTTGCTTTTAAACTTTCAGTGATTAGCCAAGCTCGTCAATCTTAATGTTAAATAGCTGCTCCATGTAAATAATTTGTAAGTTGTAACATTTTCCAGTTTATGGGGTTTATTAATATTCTAAAAATTTACCCATTGCTGAAATCTCTATATGATTTAGTCACGCTAACGCTTATCGGAGGTGTTCAACATGTTGATGCTTCTGGAACAAAGGTTCGAGGGGAGTCTCATTTGCTTTTGGTTGGTGATCCTGGTAAAATATAGATCTATCATTTCGATATGTATTCTTCTATTATGTTAGCTTCTATTTAATGATGTCATCTACTAGAAATGCTTGATTCTACACTACTTCTGATTGCTGCTAGGATTTTGATTAGATGGTCCTCAGATAGTTAATTGCCTGAACTTTCAGTGATGTCTAACATGTTTAACTTAACTAGGCACTGGGAAGTCTCAATTCTTGAAGTTTGCTGCCAAACTGAGCAATAGATCTGTAATTACCACTGGGTTAGGGAGCACTAGTGCTGGATTGACTGTAACTGCAGTCAAAGATGGAGGTACTACCAACACCATTAGCTTTTTCTACATAATATAAATATGTCAATATTATTTCCATTGCACCTTAATGTTAAATTAATTATAAAAATGTTTTTTTTCAGGGGAATGGATGCTGGAAGCTGGAGCCTTAGTGTTGGCAGATGGTGGTCTTTGTTGTATAGACGAGTTTGATAGGTACAACCTACAAGTCACCTTTTCCCTTCACCTTATCTTTTTTTTCCCATACTAAATTCACTGAAGAAACCACATTTCTAATACATGCATCAGATTATACTGCATTTCTCTTCAACGAATTTTATTAATTGATGGTTATTAGGCTACATTTGCTAATATTTTTTTTTGGTTTATATGATATCTTCAGAGATGTAACATTTTCTCTTACACTTACAGTATGAGGGAACATGATAGGGCAACTATTCATGAAGCTATGGAGCAGCAAACAATTAGTGTAGCCAAGGTATATTTAAAATCTCTACAGGTTTATGCTGCCCACTTCTATCTGGTGGAATGGTTTGCCACCACATTTTTATAAATGACTATCTGATCCACACTCACAGTATATAATGATGTCATTCATGCGACCTTCAAAGTATTGTGATTTCTATCAACTTGTTTTTTCATTTCCATGTTACATTGTGACTTCAATATTGTAATGATTCTTGTGGTGCATATTGACAAAGGGATTATCCTGATACAGAATACTCTTTACAGTTATGTTTGATCCAAAGTGTAGATAGACGAAATTACCTTTCATATTTTATCCATTTCTCATAAAATTACTGTTGTTTTAATATTTTGGGCCATTCAAATGATGTGAAAACCTTCAGGCTGGTCTTGTTACAACACTCAGCTCAAGAGCAATTGTTTTTGGTGCAACAAATCCAAAAGGACAGTATGACCCAGACCAATGTATCCTTCTCTAAATGGGTAGCGTTTTTAGTTGAATTAAAAAATCTAACTTATTTCTTTCCTTCAAGCTATATGTCATTATTCTTTAACACTTTCTAGCTCTGTCTGTCAATACGGCGCTTTCTGGACCCTTATTAAGCAGGTTTGATATAGTTCTTGTCCTCCTGGACACAAAGAATCCACAGTGGGATGCAGTTGTTTCATCTCACATTCTTTCTGAGGTAATAATAGTCATGTTGGTCATATTTCCATTGGGTCATAACTTGTAAGGCAGTCAAGTGACTTCATAAAATATGTATTTCTTTCTTGAACTTTATTTGCAGACAGAGCAGCCGAAAAGAAACCATGATGAAAATTTATCTGACATTTGGTCTCTTACCATGATTAGAAGGTAGGATACTTCAGAGACGTCCTTGAATGTTCAAGCTAGAATTGATGTCAAACTCGTAATCTGCTTCTCAATCATTATGACATTCTACTTGTACTTCTGAAGATCATTTCTTACCATGCTAATTTGTACTTTGCCATTCGTGACATTATAACAGCAGTACTTTTATCATTTGATTTTTCCTTCTCTTTTTTATATTAGGTGTTTCATTTCTTTTGCTTATTATTCATCTTCCAGCATATTGAAAAACATGTGCAGTATTTGAGAAACTGCATGCAAAAGCTTTCATATGATTACCAAACCGTTCATGGAAATATGCTCTTTGGTGTAAACCAAGTGAGGGTTTCATGTCACATTGCTAGCGTGTCAAATGGCAATCACCTCAATTTCAGTAATATTTTGTTTGTATTTAAAGCATCTAGAAGAGCAACTGTTACATGATTACTGAGCCACTTTACTATCAGGTACATTCATTACGTGAAGGGATATTTCAGACCACTTCTTACAAAGGAAGCTGAAAAGGTCATATCCAGCTATTACCAACTCCAAAGAAGATCAGCTATGCAGAATGCAGGTTTTGTGTACAAAAACATAGAAATTACGTTATGTCATTCCCATTTTAATTTCATTATAATTGGTTTATTCACAGCAAGGACAACCATTCGCATGCTGGAAAGCTTGATTCGCCTTGCTCAAGGTATGAAGCTTGATGCCGTCATAGTTTCCAATGTCTTGTTTAATTCCATCCTCAAACTTGTGTAGCACATGCAAGGCTCATGTTCAGAAATGAGGTCACTCGGTTGGATGCAATCACTGCCATATTATGTATCGAATCATCCATGACCACCTCTGCAATCGTGGACAGTGTTGGGAATGCATTGCACTCCAATTTCATGGACAGCCCTGATCAAGAATGTATCCTTCACATCTTTTTGAATGCACACAGAGAAATTATTTTCAAATGTACAAAAGAGCAGGATTTGTTTCTATGTTATTAAAGTGTTATAGATGCCAAGCATGAAAGGTTTGACTCAGATCTAATTGATGATTTAAACAATTTATGTTTCTGTTATTCTTGACTGGAAGTGTTGCAGATGCCAAGCAAGAAAGGCTGATTCTTGAGAAACTGAGTTGCATTGATGATTTTCCCGAAACAAATGTTGCTGGAGGCTGAATTTTTTCGTAAAAGACACGGGCTTTTATCTTCTGTCCCACGTGTTAAAAGAAGGTAACAACTTCTATTTCCCTACTCAGATTAGGCAAGAAAAATCATGTATCTATGCTCAAATTTTCTATGCTCAAATCATGTATAAATATATGTATATGTGTATGTAAATGTATATTGGGTACTTATCATTTTTGCTTAGTATTTCCAGCCCTTTTCTAATTTGAAAGTTTCTTTGAAGATTGTTATAGTCTTAGCTCTGGCACACAGCTACGGATTGTTGGTTTGGAATTGGAGCACGGTGGTGTGCTATTACGTGCTTGTTTCGTCCAGCTCTAACACATTCTTTTAAGGTATAATACTGCTGTAAATAAATTACTACGTCAATCAGATCTGTTTGTTTGTCAGTTACATATGCCATTTTTATTTCCACCCATGTGCCAACTGGTTTGCATAATTGCCTCGTCTTGAATTAGTTTTCTATAATTATAATCATGAAATTCTACTTTTGTTTACAATGGAGATTTTTTCTCTCTACTGAAAAGTGAAACCTACATTGATTATGAATTTCTCTCTACAGTGAAAAGCGCATTTTATAATAGTTTTGGGGCCTAAAATCTATTTTGCCTGAGCTAAAATGTATTCCAGATGTTACAAGTCCCCTGTAACAATCGAGATTAAAACAAATTAACAGGCAACTTTTTTTGTGTTGACAGAATAGGCACCTTTTCTTAATGAGGTGTAACTGGATTAATTTGCCAAATTTACTGTGTAACATATTTCATCTTGGATTTCCACCTGGGTTAATGTCAATTGTAACTTGTAGTTTTTTTTTATCAAATTTGATTAATCTCATATATTAAAGATTGCAATTTGATTAAAAAAATTGTACATGTCGTACATTGATAAAATATGATAGTACTATTTGCAAATATATATTTTCTCATCACAAACTCTTTTGTGAAACTTATTCATATTACGAAATTTATACGATGACACTTATAAATTGATATTATTACTCTTATAAATAAAATGTATAGCATTTAATGTTATGATATTAATTTATAAGTGTTGTGATATTAGTTCATAACTATTATGATATAAATTTATAAGTGTAATAATATAGACTTTATATTATGAATAAGTTTCATTAAAAACTTACTCTTTCTTTAAAAATAAGTGATGTTTTAGAGGCTGTTGACAAATTTAAGATTGAATGTGCATAATGACAAACATATCCACATTAATTATTTTCAATTTCCCCATATCCCTTAATTTAAGCACACAATAGCTTCTCCCTACCCACCTCTCTTTATTCTCGCATGAGAGAATTAATTTATTAAAGGTGGACTCAAGTCACTCAATATATATTTTATTTTTTTTTTTGGAATTTTGATTGAGGTAAATGGAAAAAAAAAGTGAAATTATGTAAAACATTGAATAATTTTAAAATTAAAGTATTGCTCTAAAACATCATTTATTTTGAATTGAAAATAATATTGCTCCCTGTATCCAACGAAGATAATTTTGATTTTTATCACAAACAACTGTTTTGAAAATCTAAGACACAAAGGGCAAAATGAAAAAAAATAAAGCAAAGATTTAATAAATAAACTATGATAATCACATGTGAATCGTTGAAATACTATGTGTTGTGCGACGCGAGACTTGAGACTTGAGACTTGAGAAAGCCTATGAATTTCTTAAGTCTTGTACCTCGCGTCTTCCAGGCCAAGTTGCTTTTTAGCGACCTTATTGATCGCGAGGTCGGCGATTTCGGGTGGTATAAAGGACGGAGCATTAATTACGACAAGACAGACGTCAGAGAGTTGGTGCAGAAGATCTTCCCTAAATCATACCTAAATCAGAGATAAATCAGCAAATGACGACTCCGATTGACCTTTCAGTGTACTTAAATGGCTAATTCCCAGCAAATTTTGGAATTACCTGGGCCAATGTGTAAGCAAGGTCCGTGAGGTCGACAAACCTCGAGCGACCTCCCGCAACCTCCCAGAACAAATCAAATCAATCCTTTAACATTTAATGTTTTGCAAGCCAACTTTCGGCCATTTGTACTTGTAAACTGGGAGAGTGAGTTCCACTTTCCCTTTTCCCTCACACTATAAATAGGACTCATTTATGACCCAAAAGACTAGAGAATTCAATACCATATCAAACCTCTTGCAATTTATTTCCTTGCATTTAAAAAGAACACTTATTCCCTCAAAACAACGATAAGCAACCACTATGATTCTCATCACTTCATTATTTTTTGTGTTACTAAGATCATTAGTCACATCCAAATTCTTAAACCCAATATTTTTGTACACAACACTATGAATTTGTTCAAAGTCGTTTTTTATAATAATTTAAAGTTTGATACATGCCCTACAAAAATTAAAAGTTCAGTTATTAAATTATAATAAATAATAAAGATAAATCATATTTTTTTAATTAGTTATTTTTTAACATCATTAATTGTACACCAATTATATGCAAAGAGAGTGAGTCTCCTGCGCACCAAGTGCGTGCACTATCGATTCGGTATATGAGTGATCCATTAAGAAAATGAGACCTCGTCATTAATGAAAATGAAGATCCACAATAAAATGGGCAGGGTCAAAGTGAGTGCACGGATGTAAAATTTGTGCACCAAGTGTATATGAGACCTTATCATGCAAATATTGAAAACCAATTAATTAATCTTCATCCATCCATAAAGAAAAGGAAAAAAGGTAAAAAAAAAGACATTAATGTGTGAAAAAAAAAATGGAAGCAAATTGTTACATGCCCACCTCATATGATACTCCCCATCTGTCTCAAACTTATTTTCCTTTATTTCGTTTTAGGCGTCGCATACTTGTTTTCCTATTTCCTTAAATGGAAATTTTTACTTTATCACTTTATCACATAAAATACTAATAAATAACTCTTTTTAACCCCAACTACCCATCATTTTATCACTTTATCATATAAAATATTAATAAATAATTATTTAGTAAACAGGAAAACAACTATGGGACGGAGAGAGTATATGATATCATATGAAATGGATAAAAGTGAGATTAAAAGGCAAGGAGTGCTTCATTCCAAGCCTTTCCATCTCTCCCATGATCCATCCTTGTGATCTCCGTCCCTTCTTCTTCTCCAATAGCTCTCTCTTTACTACACTACAAACACTTGTTAATAAAACCCCAGAATCTATCATTTCATTCATTCATCTCAATTTCTCGATTCCCAATTCTCTCTCTCTCTCTCTAAATCATGGAGAGCATCGCCCTCTACTCCCATACACCACCACCTCCTTCTCCCGCTTCACCCTCCCCCGTCTCCGCCCTCGCCCCGCCGCCCATCTCCGCCCCCTCAATTCCCTTTCCTCCATTACCTCCACCACCCACAATTCCCCGTTCCTCCCCAAACCAATTACCCTCTCAATTTCCCACAAAATCCACAAACGATTCACTGTCTCCTCATCCGCCGCCGCCGCCGCCCCCGTCCCCGTCGAATCCGACCCACCATCATCCCCTGCTCCGCCTCTCCAAGGCGTTAAATCAATTCCCTTCATCATCTCAATCGCCGTCGGCGTCGTCGTCCGCTTCTTCGTCCCCAAACCCCTCGAAGTCACGCCCCAAGCATGGCAATTGCTGTCCATTTTCCTTTCCACCATCGCCGGCCTCGTGCTCAACCCTCTCCCCGTCGGTGCCTGGGCATTCATCGGCCTCACCACCTCTGTTATCACTAGAACGCTCACTTTCACTAACGCTTTCTCCGCTTTTACAAATGAGGTTATTTGGTTGATTGTTATCTCCTTCTTCTTTGCCCGTGGGTTCGTGAAAACGGGATTGGGGGATCGAATTGCTACCTATTTTGTGAAGTGGTTGGGGAAGAGTACTCTCGGATTGTCCTACGGTTTGGCTTTGAGTGAAGCGTTGATTGCGCCGGCAATGCCTAGCACCACAGCCAGGGCGGGAGGTGTGTTTGTTCCGATTATTAAGTCGTTGTCGTTGTCAGCAGGGAGTAAGCCTGGGGAGCCCTCCAAGAAGAAGCTTGGAGCATATTTGCTGCTGTCCCAATTTCAGGTTTCTTGATGCCTTTTTTTATGATTGATATTTTGTCTCTTTGATGTTGGAGTGGTTGTGTTGCATGTCTTAGAACTTAGAAGTGGAATTATAATGCTAATAGATTGCTGGTTGTTTTTATGGGCATATTTAGTATACAAATTCATTTTGCATATCATTGTTTGAGATGCTGAACCAAGGTTAAACAAATTTGAAGACGAAGCTATTTGATCTTATTGATATGATGTTGAGTGTTTCCCCATTTCTCTGTTCTATGACTTTACTGTTTTCTTGCTTCGAATCCCATATTCCAATTGGAGTCCCATAATTAAATGTATAGTATCCAGTGGTCAAAACAGAATGATGGTATAGGTTTGTAACAGCATCATAAATTTGTTATGTGATTCAATTTTTTGTTAATGTGTGGGTGGATGGATGGATAAAGTGTTTCCGATTTTATGAGTGTGATAATGAAACAAAATTAAGGTTTTTCAATTGCTAATGCTAATAAATTGGAAATGGCATCCATTTCCAAGTAGTCGTGAGAATTAAGAGAAAAAAAAAAGGACATGATATTTATTCCGTGTACAATGATTTTGGGTCTGTAATCACTATCAACATGATTTCTATTTGGCATTCCTTGATCTTTTATATCCAACTAGCAAAATTACATCCATTAATCTTTCTGAAAATTGAATCCCTATGCTCCAAATGTATTATCCAATTGCGTATGACTTGTTTATAACTTGCCTCCCTGTTCCCTCTTTGATGTGTGACAGTGTGCTTGTAACTCTAGTGGACTTTTCCTTACTGCTGCAGCTCAAAATCTGCTGTGTCTGAAGCTGGCTGAGGGGCTTGGGGTGGTAGTTTCAAACCCATGGGTATCTTGGTTCAAAATTGCAAGTTTACCAGCATTAGCTTCTCTTTTAGCTACACCATTGATCTTGTACAAGCTTTATCCTCCTGAAATAAAAGATACTCCCGATGCCCCAGCAATGGCTGAAAAGAAATTAGAGCTTATGGGTTCTGTGACGAAAAATGAATGGACTATGATTGGTACTATGCTCCTTGCAGTTTCTTTGTGGATTTTCGGGTACGTACTATTTTTCGCAATTGCTTTGACACATCATTTTGTACTGGAGAACTACTCATTCATTACCATAGATACATCCTTGAATTGAATATAAGATAAGTCTCTTGTACACTGGTTTTACGGTGCAACTGTACACAACTAATAATTTTCAGTGCACACAACTAATACTGTTGAAAACTGGTAATACTGTTCAGTGAAAACAACTAATACTGACCAACTAATAACTTTTAGTGAAACACTTAATACCATTTAAAATGCACTTGAGTTGAACAACAGGTGCATAGAAGTTTTTGCCTTCATTGTTTCCGATGCATGGACAGAGTTCTTATGCACATAGCTTGAAAATGATATTAGCTCACTTTCAATTGATATAAGATGATATTTGTGCAGAGATGCTCTTGGTATTGCAAGTGTTGTTGCTGCAATGCTGGGGCTATCAATACTCTTATTATTGGGAGTGCTTGATTGGGATGACTGCTTAAGTGAGAAATCAGCATGGGATACATTGGCATGGTTCGCAATTCTAGTGGGCATGGCTGGCCAATTGTCAGATCTCGGTATTGTAAATTGGATGGCTGCTTGTGTAGCCAAATCGCTGCAGTCATTATCACTGAGCTGGCCCGCTGCTTTTGGTGTTCTTCAAGCAGCTTACTTCTTTATCCACTACCTATTTGCAAGTCAAACGGGCCACGTTGGAGCATTGTACCCTGCGTTTCTTGCCATGCATTTGGCTGCTGGAGTGCCAGGCGTTCTAGCAGCATTAGCTCTTGCTTACAATACCAACCTTTTTGGATCTTTGACACATTACAGCAGTGGTCAGGCTGCTGTATACTATGGAGGTACTGCTAATCTCTTGTCCTATTTAGTTTCACTTTATTATAGCCATGAGAACTAATTTTTCCCAACTAATACCTTTCTGGTTTCTTGAGCGGGTTGTTGATAACTGCCACAATCTAAAAGCTAAATGTGTCCTGTTCTTAAGATAATTGACTAACTAGTGCTTTGCAATTGTGTGAACAGCTGGCTATTTAGATCTCCCAGATGTGTTCAAGTATGGGTTCATCATCGCAGTCGTCAATGCAGTGATCTGGGGTGTCGTTGGAGGATTTTGGTGGAAGTTCTTGGGGCTGTATTAGTTTCAAGTGTTGGTGTACGTTTTTGGTCTCTGAGAGACGGCCTTCTCTAACAGGACCTAGAGAAGTAGTGTATGTCGAAGAAATGGTAAAAACTTGAGCTGACAGCGCAGTTTGAGAGAATTTGTCGAGCTCAACAAAAAATCTTGGTCAGCAAATTATTTATGTTGTGGGAACAAACAAATAAGAAATGCATTGGTGAGTTTCTTGAATTGTTGTTTCCATTTGTTAACCTTGATCATTACATACTGAATCTGTTTTGGAAGATATTAGGGCACTAATTTGAATGGGAATTAACCATTTTTTGCCAAATCGAATGAAGTTGAATCAAACTCGGCAGTTTAGTTAGTTGAACTGGGAATCTGGCCGTGGGGTCAGATTTTGAATGGTCAAACGTGCCCAGGCCCAATTCAACCGGCCCAAATCGACTTAATTTGTCAAATTGGTCAATTTCTCATTTTCATTTAAAACTTTTTTTTGGCTAAGACTTGCATGCATCAAGTCATCGTGCACTTCATAGTATATTTAGAAATACATAATTTGTTACATTTAAATATGCAATTTATTTATAGTAAAACATGCAACTTTTTCACAAATCACAGATTGCATGTTTCACTGTAAATAAGTTGCATTTTAGTGTAACAAATTGTATATTTCTAAAATACATTATAGAGTGGATGATGCACCTGGTGCATAAGACACTCACTCATTTTTTTTTTATTCTTTCTTTGGAAATTTTAACTTGCTATTCGGTTGTTTATATTTTGATCCTGATAAATATTTTTATGTATTAATTGTATTGTACAACTCAATTATATTTTTTTTACTAAATTTTTTTAGTCATTTTCACTGAACACCAATTGTACAGTTGGTAGTTTTTAATCTTTATTAAAGATACTTTAAATATTTAATTTGGAAAAGTCTAATTTATCCAAAATAATTCCATAAGAAAATTAGTAATCAGATTTGAATTTCTGTTATGAAGACTCTTCCATGACTCCGTAGGAAGTATCAACTCAAGTATTTTCATCTTCTGGTTTCAAAGTCAACAAAGATAAGCAAGCTTCTTATATATATTGGTCAATATGTGGGGCATAACACAATTTTAATCCTCTTAAAATGTACAAACTATATATATATATTTTTTTTAAACAATTAAAATGTACCAACTTCAAAAAATTAATATGTAAATAACTCGATTATGATAAAATGCAATTGCACAACATCAATCTATATCAATCGGAAAATACAGAGTATGCAAACTTATAAGCCCGGTCCAATTATGATAAAATGTAATTGCAAAACATCAATCTTTAATTTAATTTTTTATTATAATTTGTGTTTTACATTCCACGATTATATATTAAGGGGGTGTATTGTTTGTGGAGTCTGTAGGATTTTTTTAGTCTCTGAAAGTCCGGGGTGTATTCAATCCAGATTTTCCAAAAGTTTTAAAAATTCTAAGGTATTCAATACGGATTTTAAAAGGTCTTAAAAAATCTTTAGGTATTCAACAGTTTATGTATTTTAATAGTATATGGATTTTCTTTGATTATCTTTAAAAAATATAAAACAGATTCCACTCTCCAAAATCTCTTCTAACAACCAGAGATTTCTACGTATTCTCTCAGAGAACTCTGAAGACGAAAGGTCAGAAGAAAAAAAAACCTTCATAATACTTTTCATTTAAACAAGTAATACTGTTCTATTTAAAAATTTATACTTTTCTTTTAAACAAGCAATATTTTTCTTTTTAAACAAGTAATACTTTTTTATTTAAACAAGTAATACTTTCATTTAAACAAGTAATACTTTTCTATTTAAACAAGTTATACTTTTCATCTAAATAAGTTATGTTTTTCTTTTGAACAAATAATATTTTTCTACTTAAACAAGTAATATTTTTCTATTTAAACAAGTAATACTTTTCTATTTAAACAAGTTATATCTTTCATCTAAACAAGTTATACTTTTCTTTTAAACAAGTAATACTTTTCTATTTAAACAAGTAATATTTTTCTATTTAAACAAGTAATACTTTTTATCTAAACAAGTAATACTTTTCTATTTAAACAAGTTATACTTTTCATCTAAACAAGTTATAATTTTCTTTTAAAAAAATAATATTTTTCTATTTAAACAAGTAATACTTTTCTATTTAAACAAGTAATATTTTTCTATTTAAACAAGCAATACTTTTCATTTACACAAGTAATATTTTTATATTTAAACAAGTTATACTTTTCATCTAAACATGTTATACTTTTCTTTTAAACAAGTATCTTTTCTTTTAAACAAGTAACACTTTTCTATTTATACAAGTAATACTTTTCTATTTAAACAAGTAATATTTTTCTATTTAAACAAGTACAGAAGCTAACTACAATAAAGAACGAAATTGCTTTCTCAAAGTCAACTACAACAAAGAAATGAAGCTAATGCATGAAGAACGAGTATTGCTAATGCAATGTGGGAAATGAGGCCGAAGTATAACGGTGATGGAAATGAAGATGAGAATAATAATGTTTTTTTTTTTAACTAATATATTTTGGTATTTTTTTAAACAATTTGGATAATTTTTTTTATATACAAGTGTGTTTTATATATATTTGCATCAATAGTTCCAGCGCCGGAGTCTATAGAAATCCATGTAAATCAATAAAAAAAGTGTATTCCATAATCCTGTCAAGTCTATAAAAATTCATGAATCAATAAAAAAAATAAGTCAAACTCTGCATGGAGCCTATGAATTTTCTAAAGATAAAAAAAATCCATTAAAATACCAATTGAATACACCACCTAAAGTTTATAGTATTCAATTCGTACATCATACGACAGAGTTACTAGTATAATATAGAAATATGTAATAGCGTTGTGTTGGACAATGATTTGATCCGAAACTGTGTTGGACAAAAGGAGCTTGATCTTTATACTCAATTTAATATTTGTAAAATTTAAAATATAACACTATTTTAAAATATTAAAATATTAAAGAATATTCAAAGTTGCAATTGCATTTAGGGGTGGACGGTACGGCATACCGAAATTTTTTTCGACATACCGTTACCGTACCGAAATTTTCGGTATACCGAAAATTCATACCTTTGTCATACCGAAAATTTTGGTATACCGAATTTCGGTATACCGAAATTTCGATACCGAAAAAAGTCATACCGTTGTCATGCCGAAAATTTCGATATACCGAAAATTTTGATATATCGAAAATTTTGGTATTTTTGGTATATCGAAATTTTCGGTATGCCAATATTGATACCGATACCGTACCATTGCAAAAATTACTTCTACTTCAAACCAAACCAAAATTCGAGCATATTAATACCCCCAACAATTAGTATGCAATTCAAACCAAACCAAACCAAAAAATTGGTATGCAATTCAAACCAAACCAAACCAAAAATTTGACAATCTCAAAGATATTAACACCCCCAACAATCCCTAATTTAACACCCCAAACAATCCCTAATTTAACAAATTTAGATTCTTGCATAAAAAAAAAGAAAAAAAAAAGAGAGCATAACTTTATTAGAGATGTGAGGGAGAAAGAGAGCGGGTGGCCTGGCTTGGGCGACGGCGACGGCGTGGTCAAGTGGTGGATGGCTTGGCTTGGGCGACGGCGGCCGATTGAAGAAACTGGAAATGGAGGAAGAGAGCGGGTGGCGTGAGGGAGGCTGGGCGACGGCTGCAAGAGGGAGGCGAGGCGACCACAAGTGGAGGAGGCGGAGGGAGATGGCGGCGATAACGAGGCGGAGCGAAAAGGAGGAGGGAGGCGCCAAGGGGAGAAGAGAAAATGTATGTGAGTCGAGTGGGAGGGGGATGTGGAGATGGAGTTGTGGGCGGGAGACTAAGGGGAGAGGGCGGGTGAGAAGGGGGAGAAGGGGAGAAGGTGAGAAGGGTAGAAGGGTTAGGGTTTATTTTTGGTGATTTGTGTGTGTATATATATATATATAATATAATTATTATTTATTTTTAAAAAAATATATGAAATTGAATATAGGATTTTCATATTTAATATCTGAAAATATTTGAGATATCGCAAATATACTAAATTTCTAAATTTCTATATTCCTATACCGTCAAAAAATTTTCGAATTTTTGATGCAGATATACCGCATCTAAAAATTTTCGGTATCTTGAAAATTTCGATAAATTCGATAGTTTTTCGGTTCGGTAAGTGCGATATATCGGTATTTTCGATATTTCCTCCTGCCGTAATTGCATTGGTGTTTTTACTTTTTTAGGCAATGATGATACAAGAGATTATGATTGAAATTGAAGACGCTGTTATCGAAACGAAAACGAGGAAATGACTAGTTCAGTCCAGTCAAGATTTAACGGTCAAAGAAGGATGGCCAATAAAAAATTACAACTAATATATGCAAGCATATAAAAAATTATCTACCTTGTCAATTGTCCTGATCCTAATTGTGGTTGTGGGGCATAAATGTCAAATACTAATTCTTCAATATATTATTACTACTTCTAATGAAAGAATTCTACTTAAAAAAAAAAAAAAAAAAAAAGGATTCCATTTCGTTGAATTTGATAAAGTAAATTTCAAAATGTCTGTAACGCCTTTTATTCATTTATAATATTTTTAAAATAATATTTAAAGTTGGTAATTTATTTACAATTATTTAAAATTTTAGATTAAATTATCATTGAGCTTAAAAGTGAAAAATTTATTTGCATTTACACCTATTCACTATTACAAACATTTATATCCGACGTTCATAACATGCCATATTCCCTTAATATATGAACAAAAAGTTGCATGCCAAAATCAAGTTGAATCGTGTCACAGTAAGTTGGTAACTATTTTATTTATTTATGTTAACAGCCTTATATGTTTGTCTATATAAATACAGTAAAAAATCCATATAAGAATACTCTATATAAGAATAAATTCTCTATAGTAATAACAAATTACGGTTCCAATTCGGGACCAGTTATATTTAGGAATAAACTCCATATTATAATAAAATATTTTTTTTCGGTTCCGTCTTAAGGATTTATGCCTCCATATAAAAATAAATTATATTATACATAAAACGTTATATATCATTACAATTAAGATGACCTAAAATATTTACCTATGGTTAATTGTGACACATCTCAATTTCAGTGATTTGAGTTTATTTATCAACTTTGGGTGCCATTTGCTTGAAAATTAAAAAAATGTACTAATTTTATGAAAAATATACATGTATTAACAAATATTTATACACATGTCAACAATTACTATTATTTAGTTTCTAAATATATGCATATTAGTTGATACATGTATTTTATATACTTTAAAAGTGTATATATTTATTTTTATTTATTTTAGTCAAATTTATATTAGTTAGATATATGAATTTGTTAATAAACTTACATACATGTAATATATTATGTATTATATTGAATGTATAATTTTTTTTAAAAAATATATTTTTTTCATGTAAAACTCTATTTAAGAATAATCTTCCTATAGTAATATTTTTTCTCAGTCCCGATAATATGATTGTACGAAGTTTTTACTGTATATGTCAAGACGTAATACTACATAGCAAAAAAACAAAAATGTTTAAATAAACCAATAATATTATCTTTGTTATCTTCTATTCAACTTAATTTTAGCCCATACATTTTTAAAATTGTGCTTACTTTTTCGACTCATAAGTTTATATAAATGTGTCAAGTGTGGATAGTTCAAGTGGTTAGAGTTACACTATCTGAGACTTTGAGGTTCCGGGTTCGAGACACGGAGAGGGAATATTATTCCCTCTCGCGGTGGTCCCCTTGTTCTTGGGTTGCGATTCCGAGTTGCGGTTGCGGTTGCGGTTCCGGGTGGTCCCCCTCTTGTGGTGATTACAGTTTCGATCTACAGCGAGATTAAATGATATTGCTATGTGCCCGGTGGTAGAATGAATTATTGTAATTGATTATATTATAATACTATTGTAATTGATTGCCTTAAAAAAATTATATAAATGCGTATTTAAAAAAAAAAAATCATACGGCACAAAATGAAAGTCACGGAATTTTTTCTATGTTACCCTATTATAGGGTACAAAAAAATCTATGCTATAGTATATCCATATGCTTTGATATATTGTACAGTATAATAAAATAAAATATGTGATACAGTAACACCTTAAAACCCTATTATACAACACAGTGGTCAACAGGGCAGCATAAATGAACAAAAACGTTGAACCTTTAATACAAAATCATTTTAATACCTCCTATGAATTCAAGAAAGGTAGGTGGGCTCTATCCCCTAGTATTGGCTATTGTGCATTTGCTGGCTGGTGGCGACTCTTGTGTAATACTAATATAAATAAGCTGTGTCTCTCCGGCATTTTCCCCACTTTCTCCAACCTTTCTCAACCTTCTCCAATCTTCCATTACGCAACTTTCCTTCTCCTTTCTCATCAAGGGCGATAAATCCATTTTCTGAATTTATTCTCGCTAAATTCTTGAGATTTATCGACTTGCGCCAGGATTAATGGCTTCTATTAACTTTTCTTGCTCCTCCACTTCCCTTGCTCGCTCTGGGTTAGCCTCTCTTTCTCTCGTTTGCTTGATTTCTTTCTGTTCTGCTGAAAAATGTTTCGATTTATGCATTATTCTTGCTTGCAAGGGTTTAATTTAATCTGGGTTGATTTTTAATTTTTGTTTTTTGGTATCTGTGTGTGATTTGAAGCTACATACGTTGGTTTTGAATCTTTTATATTAATAGAAATTTGAGTTAGAAAGTTTTTTTTACCTTGTTTAGATCCAAAGGTCCATGGCTGCTGTATGTATCTCTGTCACTGTGAGTCGTGTTAATTGTGATTCCTGATGGATTTTTATGGACTTTTGGACTTATCCCTGTCAATTAATCAGAAGTAGTAGTTTCTTCTCGCGTTTTTTCATTCTTGTCTTATTGTATTTGTCAGCATCACTTTTCTGTCCCCTTTGAAGTGAATTGATTTTGGGGTTGTTAGAGGATCGAATCTCAACAGTATTGTTGACATTTCCCCCCAATTAATTGATCTTGATTGTCCCACTATAAAGGGTATTACTTATCTAGGGTTTAAGAAGTGAAAAGATGTTGAAATTACTCAAACTTTTGTAACACCTGTTGTTTTCTGATATGAATTAGCAACTTAACTCATCTTTTATTGGGCATGTAAAAATTTCAGAATCTTTAATGGTGTTCATCATGGAAACATACAATCTGTGAACGGTTTAGAATCATTCAGAGGTCTGAGTGCTAAATTTGGATTAAGTATCAAGGCTACTGGGAGAATTAAGTCAGCCCCGTTCTCTACTGAAAATGGTCATCTTCCTTATACTGCTGATTCTGATGTGGCAAGTAAATCTCTCATAAATGATGTATCTAGTGGGGTCGAGGTACAATCTGATTCCGTAGTATTAGGAGCACTAGCAGCTGATATGGCTGCCACTACGAGTGGTTTCCCCGTCGACAATGACGAATATGACCTTGACATGCCATTAAAAGGTTTCTCAAGTATCCCGGAGGCCATTGAAGATGTTCGTAATGGAAAGGTTGGTTTTTAGTCTTGATCTAATGATTCTTATCAAGTCTACAACAGTTTCTTACAGATTGATTTCGGATCGAAATTGCAGATGGTACTGGTTGTAGATGACGAGGATAGAGAGAATGAAGGAGATCTGATAATGGCTGCATCTAAAGTTACACCAGAGGCTATGGCTTTCTTCGTGAAGCATGGGACTGGAATAGTCTGTGTGAGCATGAAGGAGGAAAACTTGGAGAGATTGAAGCTTCCCTTAATGGTAAACCATAAGGAAAACGAGGACAAACTCCGTACTGCATTTACCGTTTCAGTGGTAAGTTTCTCCGTAATATAACTTCTAAAACATATGCTTCATCTTCTTTTCATTACCTCTATCTTTTTCCTAGTTCACTTGGTTCTTATGTGATTGCTCTAGTGTTTTTTCCCTTTATTGTTTTTGTTAAAACTGCCGCATCTAGGTTATTGTTTTGATATAACCTGTATTTGTTTATCAATATCAACGATATGGAGTACAATGTATGATACATAGAAAGAAATTAAGGAGTGTTTCTAAAGGAAAGTAAATAAAGGAAATCAAAAGGAAATATTGTATGAATTAACAACTAATTGAGTCTAATTATCTCCATGAAGGCAATGCCAATTGATGCAAGCATTAGCTTTTGAACAAAAGAAACTCTCCTGATTGAATCTTCTTATATAGTTAATAAATTTCTTATTAGAAAAGGTCTTCTGTTCTTGCAATACAGAGTAATGTTTACATGTGTGTAAGTAAATGCACAAATTTGTTCATCCATACACGCACATATAATATAATTAGGAGTTTTGTAAAGATAAAAAGACAAGAAAATATATCTATCTCTAAAGTAGCATAACCAATTACATCTTTGTAGGATGCAAAACATGGAACAACTACAGGTGTGTCAGCAAATGACCGTGCAACGACAGTATTGGCTCTTGCATCCAAAGATTCAACGCCTGAGGATTTCAATCGGCCAGGACATATATTTCCACTCAAGTACAGAGAAGGTGGTGTCCTCAAACGAGCTGGACACACAGAAGCTGCTGTGGACCTTGCCATGCTAGCTGGCTCAGACCCTGCTGGAGTTTTATGTGAGGTTGTGGATGATGATGGTTCTATGGCTCGATTGCCTAAGCTGCGGGAATTTGCGCAGCGAGAAAACTTGAAAATAATATCCATCGCCGATTTAATAAGGTACGTAAATTTTTTTTTTAGTAATTTTGTTGTGCTTGCATTTCTTAGCCGTTCTTGGTTTGTCATCATTAAACTTAAATTCCCGGAGGTCTGTTGGAGGTGGGATGGGGAGGGTGGGGGTGGGGAGAGGGGTTAAGGTGATGATGATGTTCTTCTAAACCTGCCATTGCATGTAGTTCATTACATCTCCTAGGGTATGTTTGATTTGGAATTAGTGGATTTTGAAATCTGAATTCAAAATCCTGATATATAGTAATGGTGCGTGTTTGTTTTGAGAATTTATGTAGGGTAGGGTTTAACTTTATGTGAAATTTATATGTTAAGAGTGTGTGATGTTGTATTATTATATTCTTGTTGATTTTAATTGGAATAGATGGATGATTGTGTACACATTGGTGTGTTCTATTGGAAGTTGTAAAAGTGAGAAAAAAAGTGTGAAATTATAAATAAAAGAATAGTAGAAAAAAATCATATTTACATAATGAGACACTGAAGGGAGTGTAGTTGAGAAAAAAAAATAGTACTGGTAGGGTGCATGTTTTAGTTTTTAAAAACAAGATTCTAATTTTCAAAGTAGACTGGTATTTAGATTTCGAAATCCCGAATCTTGTTTTCTAATCCCAAGTCAAACACACCCTTAGGAATATTCCCCGACAAAGTTGAGGCTACTATTCCCTAACTCTTGTATTGATAGTGATAGGCGCAATGAGCATCTTTGTCCCTATAATCTGGGCACCAAACTGGGCATGTAACTATGTTAAAGCATGTCTAGGAGAGTGAATTGGTATGTTTCGTCTTCCACTAATTGTTCTTGGCATTCATAAGATTCCATTAAACACTTTTTTTTTGCTTGTGGATAATCGGCATATGATAGAACTTGTTTTATTTCAGCTAATTTCCATTATTTTCTCAAGGACTGTTTTGTTTCTTGCTTGTGGATAATTGGAAAATTTTAAACTCTTGATATTTCTCCATTGCTGTGTTGCACGTTCTAGCATTTACCTTTGTCAAATGAGTCGGATTAAAACATGAAAGCATATGCTCTGGTAATATTTTAATTTTCGTTACCAATATATATTCTATTTCCCCTCTATACATGGTTCAATGCTGCTTACTTTGTTGCGCAAGATTTTATCTAGATATAATTGCGGAATTTTGAAATAACGAGTCTAAGACTCACTCTAACCACAACGCTCATGCCCTTGTCAAAAATTGCTGTCAGATATCTCTGTAGTCTAATACTGCTTATGATTCTGCATTGTAACTGTGGTTTTATCTAGTAGATGGTTTATGTTAGGGAAATGATATAAACAAATTAATTCCGCACCTCTCCACAAGTTCGGACTTTTAGATGAGATGAAATTATTTCATGGTATCGGAGCCTTTAGGCTCACGCCCACGTCCTGGGTTCGATTCCCGCTGAAAGCAACTCCACCCATATTAAATTGTCCACTCGATGGGCCTCTGGAGTAAGAGAATTCAGCCCAGAAGTGAGGGGGAGTGTTGGGGAAATGATATAGACGAATTAATTTCACACCTCTCTACAAGTTCAAACTTTTAAATGATGTAGACGAATTAATTTCACACCAACCATGAGCAGCTCAGGATAGACTTTATTTGTCTCGAGTTAACTGTGCATCTGGTTTCCAGGCTGAATAATCTTGTATTCAAAGCTTTTTTTGGAAAGTCCTTACATGATAATACTTGCAGATATCGGAGAAAGAGGGATAGATTAGTGGAGCATTCATCTGCTGCTCGTATACCAACTATGTGGGGCCCATTCGTTGCTCACTGTTATAGGTCCATCTTGGACGGGATTGAGCATATTGCAATGGTTAAGGTGAGTGACGTTAGAGAATTTTTAACATTGTAATTTCTTTTCCAAGTGTCTTTACTTTATGCTTGATCGATGATTTGTGGTGGTTTTCCTAATCAATTCATGTTGATATATGTTGTTAATGGCTCACTAGCGTAATCTTAGAGCTCAAAACTTCCAATATTACGAATAGCAGGGTTAATTGCAAAATAAATCATTACCCTTTCTCGTTTTTCAATTACAACATATGTTTTAAAAATTTGCAATTCGATACATGAACTTTCGAATTGTTGCAATTCTATCACATGATTATTTTCCAACAAGTCTTGCCGATGTGGCAGTATACATAATTGCAGAAAAATTAAAAGCTTGTGATAAAGTCGTGAATTTATATGCAATTTTTTTAAAGATATTCAGTTTAAGTGGCCGGGAAATAGTCATATGATATAATTGCAAAATCTAAAGAGTTTGTGAACCGAATTATGAATTTTAAAAATATATGTAATTGAAAAAGCCGTGAAGAGGTCATGATTTTTTTTATGCAATTAAACCTTTGAAATATGACAATATGTCCCGCCTGTTTGTGCATCCTAGTTAACTTGTTTCAAACGAAGACTTTTTCAAAATTATTGAAGTGAGAAGTATTTTAAACAGGGTGATATTGGTGATGGACAAGATATTCTAGTACGGGTACACTCAGAGTGTCTGACTGGAGACATATTTGGATCATCTAGATGCGACTGTGGAACCCAACTGGCACTTGCAATGCAACAGATTGAGGCTGCTGGTCGGGGTGTTTTAGTTTACCTGCGAGGTCATGAGGGAAGGGGAATTGGTTTAGGACACAAACTTCGAGCATACAATCTACAAGATGATGGTCGTGACACCGTGGAGGCAAATGAGGAGTTGGGTTTGCCTGTTGATTCAAGAGAATATGGAATTGGTGCACAGGTATTGTCTTTTCAAACACTATGCAGTAACTTTCATTTTGAGTATTGGAAGAAGCCCCGAAATATGCACTATGTGATACAAACTCAAATACATTGTGGTAATTTGAATGTAGATCTGAATTAGGATCAAGGTTGAGTATTTTGTTAAAGAGAGAGTGTCAAATCACTTGAAATCAACTTAGGGGGCTGTTTGGTTCAAAATTCTTTAATGAGAATAAGCATGGGGATAAAGATGTAGAGTTCACCTTCAACATATTGTATGGGGTAATGAGACTCAAAATAAGTTAATATTTTTTTTGATCGGACAAAGTTAGTTGTTAATAGTTAGTACATCAAGCACCCAAACACTCCACAAATTCACCAAGCCACCTTATAACTCTCATACTCCAATTCGTTCCCAAAGGGAATCGAACCTGGGTCTCCCACTCAATTGATGGTTCAAAATAAGTTAATCATTACCCCATTTTTATTAATTATCTCCCCTCCTATAATAATTCCTGAATGAACAATATGTTATTCCACAATTAGAGCTAACCACTAACAATATAACCATCATTCTCATTGTAATTCACTATTCAATATTCTCATTACCATTCTCGTTGAAGAACTTGAACTAAACGCCCCCTTAATTATTCTCTTTCATTAGTTAACTTGTTTGTTTGAAGTCAGCTCTATATTCCAGGTTTCTAAGGCATATTATCATGTTTATGCAGATGCTGAGAGATCTTGGAGTTAGAACAATGAAGCTGATGACGAACAATCCTGCAAAGTACATAGGGCTCAAAGGTTATGGCTTGGCAGTTGCAGGCAGGGTTCCCCTTGTGACTCCCATCACCAAGGATAATAAGAGATATTTGGAGACGAAACGTGCCAAAATGGGCCACGTTTATGGCTCTGATCTCAATGGCAACCCAACCCTCATCACCAACACGAACGGGCGTCCAACTTTTGAAAATACCATCAGGCCCGACTTGTAAGCGCCCCCCTTTTGGACACACTGAAGCTTCATATGGCATCAAGATAAAATGGTAATAAAACATTGTTTGTACGTATTATGAGCTCATGACATATCGTTGTCGTAGAAAGGACACTTGTTTATGATCATTCATTTTTATTCTTTTTGCTTTGGGTGTGTATTTGTACGTACTCGCTCGTAAGTAGCAGCACTGCAGGTCGTCTTAGATATTATACGTGCCTCGTGAAAATGTAATATGTACTCAAATTTTCTTATTCCTTTATCTATTTTATACAAGCGAGTTGACACACTACTTAGCTTTTCATCAATTTTTTCGTTGCACTTGAGAAATCTCTTAATACTTTGTTAGAATTAGGGACTTGATTTTGGACGTCTCAAGGAACTTTTTTGGAATATATGTTACACTTGATTCAGATGTTATAAAGATCTCTGTGGTTTAATATTGGACGCACATTTCTTGTTTATCATATCAACTAACATGATCAAAGGATTTGAAGTAAAATGATTTTAACTATTATTCTCGTGATTTAGATAGATGGAATTCATGGCATAACCATATTTTCTTTTAAGAATAGTTTCCAGAGCATCTACGACATCTATGTATGTTGTGTATATTCTGCGAAAATCATTGAGGGTACGTTTGTTTTGGGATTTAAGTGTGCGAGGGAAGTTATGATTTCGAAA
The DNA here is from genome assembly GCA_037126765.1 of Stenogyne calaminthoides. NCBI lineage: Eukaryota > Viridiplantae > Streptophyta > Magnoliopsida > Lamiales > Lamiaceae > Stenogyne > Stenogyne calaminthoides. The sequence continues at coordinate 35,951,957 of JBBCBC010000018.1, forward strand.
TCCTATGGATTTAAGAGTTTTGATGAATAGTAAAAATTATATGTTTGTTTTGAGATTTTGATTGGGTGGGAGTGTACTTTATATCAAATCAATATTTAATAATGATTAATGTGATATTATTATATTATGTTGAGAGTGAGAAAAATAATGATATGATCGTATTGAATTTTGTGAAAAATATGGGTGTAGGTGTACTTTATAGAAGAAGATTTTGAAGTCTAATTTTAAATCTCATACTATAATGAGACGTGGTTTTCAAAGTCCTAAGTTCATCCCGGTGAGTCTCGAAACAAACATACCCTGAACTTTTAAAAATTGGCAAAGTATAGTGTGAACAAGTTTCACGGTGAAACTGATTAAGGAGTGTGACTTATATTACTAAAGAGTGTGACTTTTTACTGTAAATGGTGCAACGTTTTACTATAAAGAGTATTACTCATAAAAGTGAAGAGTGTGACTTATATTATAGCAAAGAGTGTCGTAGTGATATCGAAAGAGTGTGATCTATATTACTAAAGAGTGTGACTTATATTATTAAAGAGTATATCTATAAAAAAAAAAAATTTCACGGTGAACAAGTTTCACAGCATATCAACTCTTAAAAATTTATTGCCAAAATGGATTATATTTATTTTAACACAAGCTCTCTTATAAAACTTGTTCATATTATAAAATTGATATAAATTATACATAGTACATTTAATGATATGATTGCATGGTATCAGTTGATAAGGTATGATATTAATTTATAATTGTAGTGGTATAATTTTTAATACTATGAACAAATTTCATTCGAGACTACTAACAAATAATTAAGACAATAACTCATACGAGACCGTCTCATGTATGAGATGGGGTACAATTTTGCACAAATCACATCCAATCTTCTCAGAGTGTTAAAGCGTCAATGTTCAACTTATACCCCGTTTCACTGTGAAATCTTCTCATGCAAATGTGCCTCAATAATTAATTATAAAAAGATTTTTTAATATTTAGGATATAATCTGAATAAAATACTTTTAAATATTTGGGATATAATTATGATAAATATTAACAAAAAATAATTGATTATAAGAAAGTTCATGTTGAATACGAATTATAAAATGGTTATTAATTTAAATTTATAAATAATTTTTGATACATTTGGATCATCTTCTTAAATCAAATACCTCAAATTCATTTACAACTAACAAAAAAAATGAAATTATTATAAAAACTTTGCTATATGTCATGTCAAAATTAATTAAAGTAATTTTATTACGACGAGATATTTGATAACTTTTTTCTCTAAACTAATTGATCATATAAGATCTCATTTCTAACTCAAGATTGTATATTTATATCTTCCTGGTCGAACAAAAGAAACTCAAGATTGTATATATAAATTACAAATCTAATATAAGAATATATTTTAATTTCAAATTTCACAATCTCCCTTAATATATTTTCCTAATTAGCCAAAAAAAATTACAGACAGTACTATAAATATTTTCCTTTTCAAAATATATTATGCTAAAAATCTTTTCAAAAAATAAAAAATGGGTCCAATTAAATTATTTTATTATTTTTATTATTTATTAAATCACTTTTTTTTTTTTTTTTTATTATTTTTCTAAACCTCTATATAATGTTATTGTTTTTTATCTCAATATCATTTTCTAAATAAATTCATTCAATTTAATTTCATTTAATCTCTTTATCGAGGAATTAATCCAACCATCATCTCGATCTCCATCTATTGTATTTATTTTAATATAAGATTTATAAGTTATAAATTAGTATAATTTTAATATTTTATGAATAAATATTTATTTTTTAATGTAACGTTAAAAATATAAAAAAATACGATAAATCAATTTAATCGTGTTTACCTATAATAGGAAAACTCGGAATTTCATCAAATTACTTAGTGGAGAAGCACTAAATCAAATTCAGAGGATCTAACCAGGTAAGTGTAAATTACTAAATTTATACGTTATACTCCAATTTCATCAAATTTCGAACGCGTTTTCGTATCTCCACCAAATTTCCAGTAATGTAAAATCGAAAACTTCAATAAAAAATTCAAACAAATAGTTTGACCAATATTTGACTGGAGTTCTAGAACTCTTCCCCTTTTCTATAAATACCGAACAATCAATCCCTAATTTTCATTCAATTTCAAATCAAAAACTCTCTCTCTCTAAATCTCAACATCTTTCCCTCACACGAAGCTTTCCCCAATTAACAATGGCGGTTTCAAAGGGTTTCTCGATGCTGATGGTAGTAGCATTGCTTTTCGGCCTCGCCGTTGCGCAGTCGCCTTCCGGATCTCCGGCGCCGTCCCCCGCTGCTCTATTTAACCGGCCGATTCGATCTCCATCAGCAAGCCCTAGCCCCGCCCCTACGCAGCAAACCGTCCCTTCTCCGGCGCATTCATCTCCGTCTCCTGCTCCGACGCCGGTAGCTTTTTCTCCACCGTCTCCGCGGCCATCAGCCCCTTCCCCCTCCCCATCTGTCGCCGCGTCTCCGTCGGACTCCGTCGCCGACACTCCGGTGCCTTCTCCCAATTCCGCCGTTCTTAACAAAGCAGGGCTTTCGGCGGCGTCCGTTGCTGTTCTCGTCGCCCTAGCTTTTGTTGCTTGATCGCCGCGTAGAGTAGTCCCATTTTAATTTAATTTTTTTGCTTATATTTTTTGTTTAATTAAAATTCTTTGGGTGATCTTTGAGAATACATAGTTTAGCAGGGGATGTACTTATACATTCGTTTTTGAATGTTGTTTCGACTGATCTATTATTTATATATTTTTTATTCTTTTACTATTTGTTCATCCATTTTCTTGTTTTATTTTCGGATGTGAATATTCATAGAAGGTGAAGTATTAGATTGACATTGTCTCCATATGGATTTCCAGGGTCGACATTTTCCATTAAGGTAAAACACGTTAATCGTATTTGTTAATTTTGTTTAGACGCACAAGTCACAACGCATATAAATTAACATGGTAGTGGTATGATCCTGATTTAGTGCTTTCCCACTTAATAATACTAGTAGTTATTATAACACCTCCAATTAATCATTTATGATAGTGTTAGTAAAGTGTTAATCTGTCACGTGCAAAATTGAAAACTTAGCACAAATATAATATCTTATTAACCTATTTAATTTAATTATTATTGAATTATAAATTAAATTTTAAGTTTTAGTTTTGAATTGTTACAATTTAAGCGCGAGCTTGGTCCAAGTCTTGGGCCTCCAAGATTGCTATCAAACGCCTGACATATTGAGATAACAAAATTATCTTGGGCTAATCCTTGCAATTAAATTGTTTGTTTAATCATTTTGCTATAACGTTTGAGTTATTCTCAAATCTTTGTTATTGAGTCGAGTCTTTAATTATTGTGGATAACCTTTTCAATAATTTTTATTCTTGTATTTTTCAAGTTAAAAAAACTATTTTATTTCAAAAAATTAAATTCAGAACTTAAAAATATTTTCTTATTTTTAAATTTCAAATTTCAATCTAACTTAATTTCTTCCATATTTAGCCAAAAAAATAGGCCGTGTTAATTTTCCTTTTAAAAATATATTATGCAATAAATATATTACTAAGTAAAGCTCTAAATCATTAGACAGGATTCTACCAGGCTGTGTTAATATATACCAATATAATTAACGTGTTTTCCTATAATGGAAAAACTCGGGATTTTATCAATTTTGAACGTGTTTTTTTACCGATAAAAATTTGTATAGATCTGGTTCATGCTATGAACTCGATTATTTAAGTATTAATGTTACATACAAAAATTCTCATTGTTATGTATAAAAACTATCACTGTTATGTACAAAATCAATCATTGTGTAAAAAATACTTTAGATTTTTAAACAGTAAAAGTTTTTGTACATAACATTGATAGTTTTTACATATAACAGTGATAAAATTTATGTATGAATCCGGTTCACATGATTGTTACTCTTTTGTACCTTCACCGTCCAAATCCACTAATTTTTCTTTCCGTTATTTATGGTAGTTCTCAATTTTTCATTATTGGAAAATAAAATTAATAATTATTTTATCTTATGTTTATTATGGCTCATTTGCTTCCCATGACTAAATTAATTAATTATGATATAATTGGATAAGATTGGGTAACATTGAATTGATTGTATTGAATTATTTAAAGGGAAGTGCTAAATGGACAGATTCTGTCCAGGACAGAATCTTTAAAAAGTTTTTGCCCTCAATCAAGCCCACCCAAGAATCTGCTCTCAATCAAACCCATCAAGTCTAAAATAGCATTTTCTGTCCAGGGCAGAATATGTCCATCAAGAATTAATCTTATTTAAATTAGATATATATTTGGATTTTAGGATAGTGTCTTTTAATTATGTACTGAAAAATTAATATTTATGTTTGGATTAAAGGATTATATGAGATATTTATTGAAATGTCACAAATATCTTTCACACGGGGTATGCTTAGTCATTTTTAAGTAAAAATATGATGACAACATTGTAATATTATATTTGAGACAGATTTTGTCCATACTTTCTACATGCGATATAGACTATCTCTCAATATAGAAATTGAACACATTTTTATATTCGAATTGAAAATATATCCCGAACCTTATCCAATAAATCGAACAGTTAATCCCAATTATCCCGTTAACCAAATTGAACTTTAAAGTATAAATTTTATTTTCTTAAAACTCATCAGAGAATCATATACCCTTTACTTTATTTTAATTTATAATATAGATTTATAGATTTTCAAAACCCAATTAATAACAGTAGATCTCTTGAAAACTAGTGATGCAATTGTACCAAGTTATTATTTTTGAGCAAAAATAATTAATTACTTATTATTTAATGAAAATAATTGATATTTGCCTATTAATATTATTTTAGTGAAAATAATTATCATGCCTACAAAACTTTGTCAATCTATAAAAAATATAAGATAAAGTTTTTTATTTATTAGATGCATCGTGTAATTTAAGTGTATTTTTAAAACGTGTAATTTAGTTTACTGAAATATTTAAAGTGTTAATAAGTTGAACGTTTGAATAAAATAAATAGTACGTTAAAAAAATACATTTTAATATTACGATGCACAAGAGATTTTCTTGAAGACCCCATTTGATTTGCGGGATAGACTATGATAGATGCCTAATCCAAATAGTCGATTTATTTGGTTTGTTGGGTGAGGATGAGAGTATATGATACATGTTCAATTCAAATACAAAAATATATTTTATTACATATTGAGGACTAACATATCAATGTGTAGGGGTGTGACAACATTTATCTCAAATACAATATTTTTATATGGAATAAATTTACAATGGTGGATTGTGTTTATTTAATTTAATTTTAAAGTCATTTAATGCATTTTAATAGATATTCAACATAAATCCTCAATTTAAATGTAAATAATTTTATTAATAAAAAATACAAAATATAATTCTGCAATCTAAATATATATTTTAAGAGAAAGTCTTGTGTGAAATATTGCACACTAGTGTTATGTGCAATACAACATAAATAAAGTAAATTGTCTAAATTTCGAGGGTCAATGGCCCGGGTCGGGTCAGGTCGGGCGCGGGCAGGGCGGGCAGGGGGTACAGGTTGGCGTGGGCGAATATGTATTTATAGAAGGATATCTTTATCATATATGTGTTGTAGCCTAGTGGTTTAGGTTTGTTGCTAATGAATTTGGTTGCAGATTTGATTTCTATTGTACACATAATTTTTTATTTTTTTTTGTCAAAATTTTGTGTGTTACTACATCTATGTATAAGTGTTACTACATTGTTATATTGAATTTTATTTATTTTTTGTCAAATTTTTGTGTTTTACTACATCTATGTATAAGTGTTACTACATTGTTAAGTGTTACTACATTGTTATATTAAATTTTATTTATTTTTTGTCAAATTTTTGTGTGTTACTACATTGTTATATTGAAAAAACTTCATATCTTACGTAACACTTAATAAAACATATCGTAACACATAAATATTCATAACGTAACATGGGTCACATGGTAACACATTGTTATTCATATGGTAACACATGAGTATTCACATAGTATTACAACGATATATGAACAGTGTTACATATTACTAAAAAAACACGTGTTACTACATGAACAAAAAGTGTTACCATATAAAGAAAAACGTGTTACCACATAAATAAAACCAGTACAAGCGCGAAAAGAAATTTCAGTCCAAAATTACAGATTTAAAGAACAACTTGATGTGTTACTACATGAACAAAATGAGTGTTACCATATGAGCAAAAGAGTGTTACTACATGAAAAAAAAAAATACAGACGCGAAAAAAATTTCAGTCCCGAATTACAGATTCTGAAAATAGAAATAGTGCATGATCTCAAAAAAAAAGCTTTCAAAAACCATAGGAAATCACCTGTAAATTTGCGAGGATGAGAAAATTGAAAAAAGCAAAAAGAATATGGAAGAGAAAGAGAAAATGAAGAACAAGAGAAGAAGAGGAAAAACCTAGATACGCACCACCATCAAAATCAACGGCGATCTGGTCGCATTTGTTGCAACGCGAGAAGAGGGAGAAGAAGAAATTCGCTTTTGCGGATCGGCATGAAAGTGAAGAAGAAGAAATCATGTCAGGATTTCCGAGCATGAAGAAGAAAAAAAATCGCCTGATTGATTGCGAGTCTTGAAGATGAAGGAGGAAGCACATTAACTCGCTAGCAATCTGCTCTAACCCGACCATGTTATTTGACTCGCAAAAAAAAAACTTCAATTGTACATATCACTTGTATGCAATATTTCATACAAATTTTTGTGATATCTTAATTCAAACAATCAAATCATGTTTAGGACAATCTTACCACAATTAATTAATTTAGTCCCATAAAGCAAACGAGATCTATAGCTACAAAATTCCTGAAACCAAACATGGCCTTATTAGCTGTCAGAGAAGTTTCATTCCAACGGTATGATTAGAAAACACAACGTCTCCTCAGTCCTCCCCTGTGTCCACTCTCTTCTATATATACTCACTCTCAATCCCCAATTCCTCCTACAATAAAAAAATTCAACACATTTTTCTCTCTCTAGATCTCAACTTCTCACACACACTTTTCTCAGCTTTTTCCATGGCGGTTTCAAAGGGTTTCTCACTCCTGACGGTAATAGCATTGCTTTTTGGCCTCGCCGTTGCGCAATCGCCTTCCGCCGCTCCGGCGGCGTCCCCCTCTGCCCTAATTAACCCTCCGAGACGCTCTCCATCAGCAAAACCTAGCCCCGCCCCTGCGAGCCCGACCACTCCTCCTCCGGCGTCATCTGCATCTCCTACCCCGACGCCAGCCTTATTATCGCCGCCATCTCCTCCGTCAGCCGATTCTCCCTCCCCGTCCGTCGCCGTGCCCCCGTCCGTTGCCGTTCCTCCATCAGTTGCCGCCGATGCTCCAGCGCCTGCTCCGAGTTCTGCCGTACTTAACAAAGCAGGCCTTTCAGCGGCGTCCGTTGCTCTTCTTCTAGCCGTAGCTTTTGTTGCTTGATTGCAAAAAAAAAAAAAAACATTTTAATTTTTATTGTTAAATTCTTTTGTTGATCTGGAATATACACAATTTAGCAGGGGATGCATTTAGACATTCATTTTTGAATGTGTGTTTAGGCGGATCTGTTATTAATTTTTTTTTTTTCGATTTGTTGATCTATTTTCTGTGTTGATTTTGATTGTGAATTTGTTCTATAATCATCGATTTACTGTCTTTATAATTATTTTTTATGAAACTTTAGTATTGAGATAAAGCTGTTTCGAGGACCTCTAAAAAGTGGTAAAAAAACTTTATTATTCAGAATATTATATTTTGTAAAAACATGGTTTTGTATTTATATAATCACTATTAATTTCTATTTATTTATATCTTCTGAATCTGTTGATATCGATTATAGTTGTTGCTATATAATTTTGTAGACTTGCTTTTTGATATTCTCGATTTGTTAATCTAATTTCTTAGGTTGTTCCTTAAGAAAAATGACCCTCTAATACAAGTGTGTTCCTTAAGAATTTCTTTTTAACCTATTGCAAACGTTTCTCCTTTCATTTTTTGATGGGATATACTCAATTTCATACTCATTTGAATATTCCTCATTTTGATTCATTACGTGTTTATTTCTATTTTTCATAAATAACATAAACTTATCATATTTTAATTCGGCCAAATAATCAAATCTAGTACATACTTTTGAATTTTCATCAATTTTAACACATATTTTTTTCTCTCCAAATTTAACACATATTTTCACTTAATATTTAAAAACATCATGAATCATTATTTTCGACAAAATTCATCTAATGTGATCAATGGAGGTCACCTGTCTTGCTGACTTGTACATATTAAAATAAAAAAAAATATATATATCACCACCTAAAAGAGAAAACATGTGATAAAAAAATATTTTGAGTCATTATTTTTTAATTTTAGGCGGTGATATATATTTTTTAATTTTAATATTTACACGTCAGGAAGACAGGTGAACTTCAATGACCACATCAGACGAATTTTTCCGAAAATAATAATTCTGGATGTTTTTAAACATCAAGTTAAAGTTTGTGCTAAATTTGGAGAGAGTAAAAAGTATGTGCTAAAATTGATATAACTTAAAAGTATATGCTAAATTTGATTATTTAGCCTTTTAATTCACATCTTCAAACATATTTTATTTACTACACATATTGTCTGAGATGCCCTAAATAAAATATATTGTTATCACCTTAAATATTAATAAATAATTTTTATATTTAAATAATATGTAAATACTAGTAAATATCAAATTGAATGTAAGAAGAAGTATCTTTCTTTCATTAAATATAATTGAACATAGGAGCATATAACATGATCATATCAAATTTAATTTTGTAAACAAAAATACAATTTTACAAGGAAACAAACAAGGGAGTTTTTTACTGCAGTCATCAGGGTGTCGTACTAACTGTCAATAGTCAGGATCTGAAATCACGCCACGTGTAATCGTACCACGTCGTACTGACCTGCTACCTATTGTACCAATGTATTATTTTTAAATGATTTTTTTATTTGTATTTTGTTATTTATTATTTTACCCCTTTTTAAAATAATTTTTTTTAAAAAAACTTTGAAATGACATTTGTTAGATTGACGATAATAAAAATACATATTAAGAATTAAATAACGTTTCATCATGAAAAATTTAAAAAAGAAGGATTTTTCTGCAGAATTAAACAAAATGTTACATAATATCTTCTTTCCCAATATTCAAGAACCCTAAAATGTCACCTTCTTCCTTTTCTTTTTTCCCTAATCCCATCTCCCAATTCTAACACTATAAAGTGCAACACTATAATTTTAAATTGGAAGAACCCATCAATCGCAACAACTCATCTATATGAAGAATCGTTCATGTCGAGTGGGTCTCGTCATTTGGCCAAATTCGTCAAATAATTCATACACTAAATGATAAAATAATCTAAATGAAACCTGATAATTGAAAATTTAAATTTTAAAAGAGATATAAATTGAAAAACAATATCAAAAGGAAATTATACAAGGACAAATTTGTAAGTTTGTAATTTTATATTTTAAATTATTAAATTTATTATAAAAGTACAATTATACGACACCGTTCAATTGTTAGTACGATACAATACGATAGTTAGTACGACACATAATACAATAGGTAACAAGTTAATAATTTTAAGCCTTTGAATTTTAGATCTAGTGGCTGAGATTAAGTGACTATTGGCAGTCAGTACGACACATTAACTGACATAAGAAACACCCAACAAACAAAAGAAAGAAAGTAAAATAAATGATACTTATGTAATGGGCCTGGTCTATTGAGTTTTGAACAATGGACGGTGGTTTTCTATTCAACCGGTACCTGGTTTGTAAATAATGGGCCCTTAATTCTTATCAATGCCAGAAAGCCCATTTCATAAGCGTACTTATCCACTCAAAAAATAAAAAATATAGTAAAAAATAAAAATACTAAGGCTAAGCAATTTCTTTGTTAAATTGTTAATCCCAACTAATTTCCACGTTGTTTCCTTTGTATCATCATGTCTACAATTGAGCCTTCCACATCTTGCTTCACATCATCAACCTATCAATTCATTTCCAATACAAGAACAACTTTATACCAGATTTTTTTTAATAAAATAAACTTTGGAAGTTTATAAAAATAAAAGAGTATAAACATATTATATTTATCTGAGAAATAGGCAAAAATACCTTGTTGATTATATTTTCAATTAGTTGAGCATTATGGACAACTACACTAGATACATGCTCCATAATTTGTGCTGCTTCTTTAAGTTTACTGTTATTCGGGAGTTGTTTCTCCACCTCCTCCGCCGCCTTCTCCGCGGTGGTTGCCACCTTCTCCACCACCTCCGCCACCACTTCCACCTCCCACCACTTTTTCCACCTCCCCTATTCATATCCAAATTCATTATAGCTCATTTTGATCAACTAACAAAATTGTAAGGAAAATTTATTCCCTTTTACCTTCCAATGTTAGCAAAGTGTCCCATTTGTTCTTCCAAAGTGGTAGCAACAATGACACAAAAGACCCCAAAAGCCATTTCACCCTGCCCAAAAATTAAAACTCCCTCAAATAATTTCCCAAAAACAAAATCTATTATATGAATTTAGTAAAATTGAATAATTAATATGTTACCAATACCACTTAGAGAAGTCAAATTTAGAAGGAAACGGCGTCGCTTCTTGTACTTTTACCTCTTCAATTTGTCCATTTCCCCTACAAATGCAACTTGAGAACATTAAATCAAAGAAGCAAAAAATGAAAAAAAATCAAGAATGCACCAATTGAGCATATTATTATTTACATTCCCAAATTGGAGTCTAAATTTTCTTTGGACGTGAGACCACTTATGGACCTTAAACCCTGATCTTTGGAGCCACCATCAAACGGTGGCGCCACACGGTGGTTGGTCGGGTGGGGCCGCCGCGAATCATTAGATATAATTCTATATCGACCTAGTAAAGTTACCAAAGTCCTAATTTGGTAAGACGATGATGAGTTTCTTGCAGCCATGTTCAAAACATGTATATTCCAAATCAGAATATATGGCTAATGTCTCAATAATTTATTAACATGGAAGTTTATTAATTTGTGGGAGACTGCGTTGAAGATAATCTAACGTTTGTCCATTACGCTAAGACATGTGGCTGCGGCGTTTAATTCATTACACTCTAAGCAAAAGATTTTTATTTTATTTTGTTTTAAATTAATAGACAAGTCACCTGTTTCTTGCAAGTTTTGAACTGCCAACTAATTAATATGCGCCAATTTCTTTCCTTTTCTCCCTTTTTTTAATATTATGAACTTTTTTTATTTTATCATGGAAAGAAAATCTAAAAGATAAAATAGAATAGATACAATGTATGTTTGTTTCAAACTTCACAAATTCTGCTCGAGGATTTTATAAGCAAAAGTATGTTTGTTTATAAGATTATGTAAGCTACATTCTAACATATAATATATAAATTCTCATTCATTTGTATTTTTTTTTTCCAATGACAAGCTCTTTATTTTTCACAATAAAATAATTTCATCATTTCTTTCTCATTCCAACCTTACTACATCTTCAACCAAACATCATGAATTTCTCAACTAGGAATTTTCCAATCCTCCTGCGGCCCAAAACAAACATACTCTTAACGTCCGAAACCCTATCATGTTAGGATTACTCAATAAATTTTGAGAGCTAGAGTTACAAGTAAATCGTTGTACTATTCAATAAGGGCGTATATATTTTACGTAACTCGAATATTTTTTTTAGATGAGTCTTTTGTGTCAGATGCACTGTGTATTTATAGTGTATTTTTAAAATATAAAAATTTATTTGTATTGAAATGTTTCAGTTTAATAAATTGTATATTTAAAATATACACTATAAAATGCATGTTGAACTATGCAAATAAAATTTAAACTTTTTTTTTTGTGTGTATATTAATTGGATCGTCCTCATCGCGAATCAATGCATAGTACTTCAAGCTTTTCAATAATCCAATAGAAAGACGTGTAAAAAGAATTTGCCCACGTAGAGCGTCTTTGTGCATTTTTCGATTTGTTTTCATTACCTCATGTTTGACGGATTTGGATCATCTGTAGTACTTTACAATGCATTTTTAACTATGCATCGTTAGATCACACATGCACACACACCCACACGAACGTGTATGATCTAACGGTGCATAGTGAAAAATACATCATAAAGTACTGTGGATGATCCAAATCCATGTTTGACACATTTATTTTGGGTATCAAGATTTGAATTTTGAGCTAGGTCGCTTGTCAAAATGATCAGGTTTCATAATTTTAGTTTCAGCTATAGTACGGATGGATGTTACATGAACTCGGGTTCACAGTCAATTTTTTTATTATGCATCAATAATATTATTATTATTATTTAAAAGAAAAAAATCAAAACAATGATAGTTTTTATACATATACAATGATATTTGAAAAAATATAGACCATGACTCGAGTTCACACAAGTTTTTGTCTTAAAAAAATCAATTATTTAATTTTATATTACGAAGTTATAAAATAAATGTGTATATTCTATATATAATTGATGTCCCACTTTATATTCCAATATATGGATAAATGACACGTGTAATAATAAAAAAATATTCAACGAATCACCATATTCTGAATTTATATGCTAAAATTTCAGTAAAATGAGACACCAATAAAATACGAAAAGTAAAACAGAGGAATCAAACAACTTACAAAAATTATCTAATTAATTAAGCATCTAATTAATTAAGCATATGCCACCGCTTCATATACTTTTTTGCTTTGTCAGTTCGCTACATATTTCTTCCGCATTTTTGTGTTCCTAATCCGATTCCAAAGTGAGATAAATTTTCTTCTAAAAAAATATTTTATCTTTAGCTGTCTGTCTCATGATCTTTATGCACACTGAATTCTTATCTACCAACTAATGCACCCAAAATTAATTTTTCCAAGAAAAACAGGTATACGTGTGAAAACAAATGTCACATTTATGTCTTCTTGTTGACCAATTATTCCTACTACCAACTTAAATTATAGACGATCAAATTCATTAAAATAAATAAGTGCCAAATAAATTACTAATATAATTTATTTTCACAATAAATATCAGTGTGCTAACAAACTATTGTTTATCTTGCCGAACGAAACTCGATTTAATAACAAATCACACTGTAATACAAATACTTATCTTGTTATCCCTAGACTAAGTCCGAAATAAAGGCAAAGTATAGTGAACGTGAACAAGTTTTACGGAGAAATTGATTAAGGAGTGTAACTTATATTATTAAAAAGTATGACTCTTTACTTTACGTTTTACTATAAAATGTATTATTCATAAAAATAAAGAATATTACTTATAAAGAGTATTACTAAAAAAAGTAAAGCGCGTCACTAGTCATGAAAAGTTTTTTTCTCAAGATTTAAAGTATGTACCAAAATCAAATAAGTGAACTATATGGTAAAGTATAGGCCCAAAATGAGGCAAGCCCGAAAGGGGCAGCCGCCAGAGACGTTAAGGCCACACAGAAAATTCAAGAATTTCTATTTCCAAACCAAACCAATTTCACTCTCCCAAACTCTTCATCATCGTCAACAATTTTCAGCAAAACCATTTCACCTAATAAATGTGTTTCTCTCTCATCCCCAAAACCTACGCCGCCTCTCTCACCGCCGTTTGATGGCCTTTAATCACAGAAAACTGCTAAATGAATCTGCGCACAGAAGTTTCTGTGAATTTATCTGCCAGGACTTCCCAACAAATCCCGATCGCATCTGTTTACCTCCATGTGAGGGTTTCTGCCCTCCCGATTGCAAACCGGTTAGGTTTCAATTCAAACTACCTCTATCTCCCGCCGCCGGCTCCGCCGCCGCCGCCGGTGCCGATCCACGTTTTGCACAGAGCTCACACGCTTTCTCTCGGCCTAACCATCTCTCTCGCCGTCTTATCCACCGCTTTCTTCCTCTTCACTTGCTTCATAGTCTACAGGTTTTACTCCTATTGGCGCAATTCGAGGGCGAGAATCGCGTCCGCACGGCGCCGGCCCGAAGAAGACGGTTTCGGGCCGGACGATTTCGTCGATGAGGAGCACGGTCCGATCGTTGACCATCCGATTTGGTACATCAGGACGATCGGGCTTCAGCCGTCGGTAATCAGTGCGATTACGGTTGTTAAGTACAAGAGGGGAGACGGGCTAATTGAAGGCACGGATTGCGCGGTTTGTTTGAACGAATTTGAGGAAGATGAAACGCTTAGGTTGCTACCAAAGTGCAATCACGCGTTTCACATACCTTGTGTTGATACGTGGCTTAGATCTCACACTAATTGCCCCATGTGTCGGGCCGGAATCGTGAACAATACGGCTGCTCCGTTGCCGTCGCAGGAGTCCGTTGTTCACAATTCGGGCCCGGTGGAACCGAACCAATCGGAAATCTCTGTGGGTGATAATAGGGAAATTGGAAGAGAATCTTCAGAAATTGATCCTCCTGAATTAGGGCACGTGCCCGTGATTGAAGATGATGGGATATTATCCCGATCTCAAAGCGGATTCAAAATCAATGAAGACGGGATAATACAGCCCATGAGAAGATCAGTATCAATGGATTCTTCATCTGCATCAATAATCAGCGCGGCTGTAGCGCGTGCTTTTCCACGACAATCTAATAGAAATTCAGATACTCAATTGGATGAATCGAAAGATATTTCACAGAGAGATTGTTGTATAAAGAGATCAGTTTCGTGCAGCGGTGAAGTATTGGCATCAAGAAATAGCAACAGCAGGAGCCAGAATGCGTAATAGATGTTGGAGGAAATGTTCATGATGATTCTGAAAAGATAGAGTTTGTCTTGAATTAATTAGTGTTGGAATAATGTGTTAATGAGAATTTGGGAAGCCTAATCGAAGAGTAGGCCTTCTGAAGATTGTAAGGTGCCTGCTAATCAATCAATCAACAACAAATCTGTAAGTAGAAGTTTTGAATCGTTCTGATAAAATGCTGATGTTTTTCTGCCTAATCGTTGCTTATTACTTCGCATAATGCTCTGTTATTCTGCTTACTATGATTATCTCTTTCATAATTTTCTCGATCGTGATGTTATTCATACGAAGCGTTTATTAAAGACGAAGACAAAATGATGTGATAAAATAAAACTAACTCGAATTTCGAATTTGAGCTCTAATAATAGAAAGAAATTGCAGCAAAGACGAGAGTCGTGCACGTGTATTTATTTCTAACCATTCAATTTCCGTGAATGATAAGCCTTGAGCATCTTATATCAAAGAAATGTTTTTAAAGTTTCATGTAAAATCCTTCAATTAGTGTCACACTATTCATGCACTACGTATCAAAGAAATGTTTTTAAAGAAATGAACACTATGCTTGCCAAAAATAAAATTTCATCAACACACCCAGACCACAAATTAGAGGATAAAAAGTTCCCTCACCTCTCTCACACACACAAATGGCAGCACAAAATATTACAAGCATAAAACAACTTTCAGAATCACCTAATTTGAGCTCCATCCCATCTAACTACGCCTACTACACCAATCCCACTCATGAAACCAAAGCTTCAGAGCCCGGAGATTCAATCCCCATCGTCGATCTCTCCCTTCTCAAATCCGAAAACCCCGATCACAGGGCCAAAGCCATCCACCACCTGGATAAAGCTTGTCAAGAATGGGGCTTCTTCATGGTACGTAATTCATTACCATCAGCTATAAATCAATAATATTTTTACACATATATACATAAACTTCTGTTTGTAGGTAACAAATCATGGTATAACAGAAGAGTTGATGAGGAGTATGATTGAGATGACCGCAGAATTCTTCAATCTGGCTGAAGAAGAAAAGCCTGAATTTCAGCCTCAGAATGTTCTAAGTGGCATTAGATATGGCACCAGCTTTAATACTGCAACTGATGAGATATTCTGCTGGAGGGATTTTCTTAAACTCTTTGTTCATCCCAATTTTAATTCTCCTGCTAAACCTGAATCCTTCAGGTAATTATAATTATTCTCCCGATAAATTTATAATTAATTAATTTGCGATTGTGATTTTGATATTTAATCCCATTATCCTGTTGTGAGATGCCTCAGTATGTGTTTGTTTATTTTGAATAATGACAAGAGTTATAATTATTATTATTAATTAGAAGAGAGTGGACACGTTATTGACGTGTCAAATTTTATTTGTTGTTTCTGTTTCTAGAAAACGGAACATCTAACTTGATATGTAAAATTTCTACGCACTCATTGCACGTTGACTCAATTTTGACTAATTTACGAAAATAGGTGAGATATATTTATAAAAGAAAGAACTAGTTTTTAGGTTGAACAAATATTAGTACATTTTTAATATATAAATAATATATAACTTTCATTGTATGAGTTAATTTTTTTATCATATGAACTAATACATTTCGATTCTTTTTTATATAATTCGCGAAAAAAATATAAAAGAACATATTGTTTGAATTTCTTGTCAAATTTGCATCAGGTACAATTGGTGCTTGGAAGTACAACTTAACATAAAAAATACTACTCCCTTTATCCTATTATAAGTTTTTTCCTTTCCTTTTTCATCCGTTCCACAATAAGTTTCATGTTTCTATAAATGAAAAAAGTAACTCCACTATTCATAATTTTTATCCTTATTTTTCATACAATATTACAAAGAATGTCACTCACTGCTCTACTCCTTACTCCACATACATTTTTCCTCTCTTCCAATACCCACAACTACCCTTCATTTTTATTATTTTATTATTATTTTTTAAACAAAACAACAAAAGAAAACAAGAAATTTATACCGGGACGGAGGGAGTAATATTTTTCCTCATAAAAATACATGATATAAATAGTTAAAAGTTCACAAAATAATAATAATAATGGAAAAAGATTTTTTTTCCCGATAATTTTATCATTTTTTGGTTTTAGTCCTATTAAATTTTAAATTTTAATTTCCTTTCTGTAAAATACCCACTTTCAAAAATTTTGATCATATTGACTTTCAAATTTTGATTTTTGTCATGTAATTTACATGAATCAAAACAAAAAAAATAGTAAAAGTGTGTAAGTTACAAGACATTAATCAAAATTTAAAAGTTTAAAGGACCAAAAAGTCGAAGTGCATAAATTACATGACAGAAAATTAAAATATTAAAGTCAATAAGATCAAACCCCAAAAGTGGACAAATTACTGGACGAAAAAAAAATTTTCCCAAAAAAATAACGTCAATATAATTTATCTTCCTGTAGAGGTGTATTGATGGAATACTGTGAGAGGATCCGAGGTGCGGTGAGCACATTGCTGAAAGGTGTATCAGAAAGCCTGGGAATCGAACATGACGAAATGGATAAGGCGTTGGATTTGAGCTCAGGTTTACAGATATTTGCTGCAAATTACTATCCTCGTTGCCCCAATCCCGACATGACACTTGGCATGCCTCCTCATTCCGACCACGGCCTCCTCACACTTCTGATACAGAACCAAGTTGGAGGCCTTCAGATTCAACGTGAAGGGAGGTGGTTTAATGTCAATGCCCTCCTAATTCCATTTTGGTCAACACTGGGGATCATCTTGAGGTAGTATGCTTTCATTCTGGTGTTTCATTTCGTGTTTAATTGCTTTTGGAGTAAAAAATGTAAAATCACTTTTGGTCCCACACGACTACGGCACCTCACGATTTTGGTCCCAAAACTCACCACTTTGGCCTAATAATAATTTTTTCATGCAATTTTGGTCCTTATGTTACAAAATGGAATTTGTTAAGTTCAACTACACTTTTGATCCCAAACTTTGTCATGTGGAACAAAAACTGCAGCTGACACTAATGGAAAACGTAATGATGGGACTAAAACTGTACGAAAAAATAGTTTTAGGACCAAAAATGAATTTTACTCAACACTTTTGATACAGATTGTGTGTTGTTTGGCGATATTATTCAGATATTCAGCAATGGGAAGTACAAGAGTGTGTTGCATAGAGCGGTGGTGAACAATGAGAAGACGAGGGTTTCGATTGCTATGGCGAACGGGCCATCACCTGAGGCTGTGGTTGGGCCGGCTAGGCAGCTCCTACAGGGAAGCAGGGCGGCGGCTTATGTTCCGATGAAGTATAAGGATTACTTATTTAGACAACAGAGTAACCAGATCAATGGTAAAACCTTCTTGAAAACACTTGAGGTTCAAAATTAGCTATTTAACTTATCCTTTTCTTTATATATATTCTGCCCTTGTGATGGTTAATGAATTTTGATGGATTCATGGATGCATTGTGCTGTAATGTGTATTATCGGGTTGGTCTGGTAGGTTTTGGTTATGTCTTTTTTGTGACTGTAAACTGTACGGCAAAAACTTGCGTGAGACGATGTCATTGTGGTACCATTTTAGGAGAAGAGTTTTACTATACGATTCTTGGGACCAAATCAAACAAATAAAAGTGTGACTTTTGTACCAAACACATGGATTCTCTCGGACCAGACAAATATTGGGCTTATAATTTTAGGCCTTAACCTGAAATTAATTAAGCCCATATTAAGCTGGGATTCCATATTCAAAACAGTGAAGCCCACAGTGATGTAAATCATGATAGCAAAGCTTAAAGACAAAGTCTCATGGTGTACGGATTTAAGATCCATTCACTCGCCTCAACCTCTACCCATGTATCCACATAATATGTTTTATATATTCAATGGGTCAAACATTTTTTTAAATGGGTCATTTTGTTACATGAGTGTACGGTGCACTTGAGTGTACAAGAGACCCACTCAAGTTTAAAATATACGACTGCTACTCATGAAATATTTAAATTATATTAATTATCTATGTTTTATTCAAAAAAATTGGGCTTTTTCTATTAACAAAAAGAAAGAAAAGAAATAACAAAGAAAGGGCATGAAGAAGATCAATTTTTAGATTATGTCTCAATTT